>MU226405.1:619050-645386 GCA_018584345.1 Thuja plicata | reverse complement strand
GGTTTTTAAAATATTTCAGGACTTAGCCAAATTTCAGGATTCAGCACGCCTTCAGCAGAGCTACCTCCCACAATCTATTTCGACTTTCTAAGATCAAATTGAAGCTGGAACAAGGATTCTCAGAAGGGTTTACACTTGTTTCATCACGAATCCTTTGGTTTTATCCCATATTCCTGAAAGATTTAGCACAACTCTTGCCCATGTTCCAGACAGACTTGACTTCCCAGCAGGCCAAAATTGCCCAAAACCAACTCTCAAACTTCACTCGCTAGACCAAGGGGCTCGAAAACTGTCGCCAACAAGGACTACCTAAGACCACTACTCCTACTGCTTGCAAAAGAGGGGGTCCCCATTTACAATGGGGCGATGGTGTGAAAACCTCACAACACATACCTACAACTACCAACATGTCGGGCATAAATACCCCTTCGGAGAAACTCCCGAGGGTTTACAAAAGAACGTTGACCCGGTAAACACCTACGGACAACAATTAAATAAAAAGGCCCCCCCCCCATTAATTAATTGAAGGTCCTTAATAATATTTCTTTTAAATAGGGAGCAAATAATTTAATTAACTTAATTAATTTATTCACTATCAATTTGGGGACATTACATCGAAACCAAAAGAATTGCAAATTGAAGAAGCAAGGGAAAGGTGGCATCTGCAGGAGGTAGAGGAGACGGAGCGTATGGAGGCAGAGAAGAGGCGTATGGTGGAATCCACTCCGAGGAAGTAAATGGCCAAGTTGAAACCTAAGATGGGCGATGCGGTCCCAGTGTGGCAGATGAAGAAAGCAAAGAAAAAAAAAGTTGGACACCCGCAGTGGTATGATCATTCCCACTGAAACCAAGGAGGAAAAGCAAAAGAAATGGGTAGGCTGAGCCACTCTAGTAGATAAATTTTGTTTTGACAAAACAAAATCAATGTATATGCCCAGTTTTGTTAATGAAATGGGCCTATTGTTGTTCTAGATATGTAGTTTCTCTCTTTCAGTTTGTCGGTATAGGGTACAATAAGTGTCATTTTGGCTTGTATGGGTAGTTGTTAGTAGTATGTTTTTTGCTTAAGTAGTTGTAGGGATATGGAGTGCAGGGGGTTTCAGATAGTAGATTGATCAGGGTTTTATCTGCCAAGACTAGTGGGGCTTCAAATGTAATCTTTTACTATTATCAATAAAAAAACTCACAATTCACTAATCAAAAAAACAATAATGCAATCATTGCCATATTTTTTATGTTTATTACTTTAAAATTCACCTAGTATGCCAAAATTTCATTTGCCATTTTTATACTTATTCTTGGTTTTCTCCCAATGTTTCAAAACTTTGCACATCATTGTTCATTTTCAAATTTCAATGCAATCATTGTCATGTTTATAATATTGATTAGTTTAGACTTTACATAGTATGCCTAAGTTTCATTTACAATTCTTATACTTATTCCTTACACATCTTTTTATAAATAATTAGGGTTTTGACTTTACACCTTTGTTCCATCGGGACACGTACCCCCCCCCCCCCCAAATCCTAGCAATTTGGGGACAAGGACGTCTTTGGGGCATGANCCCCCCCCCCCCCCCCAAATCCTAGCAATTTGGGGACAAGGACGTCTTTGGGGCATGACGATGCAAGGGGGACATCCCACCACCACCAACAAGACACTAAGTAATCGAGGACAAGAAGACATCCCAAGGACTCCCAGGAGTCCCTTGACAGTCCCTAGGATGCCTAGAAGTCTCTCGTGGCCCCCAATTAGAACTCCAGCTCAAAACACAAAAAGATCATAAATTTGTGAAATTGACATTCATAATAAAGGTTTGTGAGGTTTTGGAGACCTTATTTGCCCTTGTTGGCATTGCCCCTCAACCCCGCCAGGGGCTCTACCTCCAGCCTCTTGCAAGGAACCCCAACCCTTGACACTATTGGGGGTTGTGCTGAAATATCCCACCCTGATCTGAGGTTTCAAATTTCTAATTTTTATTTCATTTTTACTGAATTTCTGGTTATTTTGTATTTTTGCAGCTTCTTTTTTTCAAGATATTGAAAATAAATACAGGAAACAACTTTGAATAGCAAACTATTTAATATTTAATATTTAATAAACTCTGGTTTTTCTTTATTGCAATGAGTGTAATTTGGAACATACCATGTTTCAACTCCTCATGCCAGGCCTGATACATCAACATATTATTAACAGGTCTGATGATGTTCCTAACAGAAGCAATTAGTGTCTCATAATCCTGAAGATGCATTAGTTCCCCTGATTTCTCAATACATAGGGTTGCCAGGCAACCCAAAACCCCAGCACCTAATTGGAGGAATGTAATATTTGCTAATGAAAGGCTGTGAGTTGATGGAATAAGATCTGAAATAATTGTAGAATTTTCCTAATCTGAATCTGCTCTAAACCCCCACGTCACCTCCTTATTTAAGTTATTCCTACAGGCAAAATGGTGTGGTTGGTTGTGGATGAGAATAAAGCTGAGGTATGGTGCCAAAATATTTCAAGTCTGCTCCTTATTCAAAAATAACAATGAAACCTTGTCCTCTCCACTGCTGCAAACTGAAAAACGAATTTATCCCAAAGTATTCTCTAAAGAAAATAATATGACCCTTGGGAGATCTTTCACTCATGTAGGGCTTTTGAATTGCAAGGGGTTTCGTCCTTACAGCCTACAAATATTGCCCTAAATGTCAGAACTCTGAATTCCAAATCTCCAACTGTGAAAATAACTCAAAAGATGCAAAATGAAAGTCCAAATGTCTCTTTTATTCTTCTTCAAACCCTACCACCATTTTTAGGGTTTCTCATGACAATAAAATATTATTTAATTTCCCCCTGAGCTGGGTGTAACTCTTCATGACCTTTTTATTTATTGATTTTTTTCTTTTAAAAACAACTTTATGACTCTAAGTGGGCGTACCCCTTGGTGGCCGGCTTTTATTAAGCCACTTTATTAAATTTTTATAAAGTAACTTAGAATTAAGTACTTTATTTCATTTAATTTAAACTTTAAAGTTACTACTTTAATATTTCAAACCACCCACCTAACCTCTTCCACTAAAAACCGATGATGCACTTGGTCTCCAAGTGATGTTTAAACAGTATGCCAACTCCCAGTCTCCTAAAAAATAGAAACCCGCCTAAAAATTGCAAACTATCTCTAAACTCTGAAATGGCTCATAAAGCTACCTACAAGGTTCCACAAACCCTAGTTGGGTCCCCTATCCACTATGCTGACCTACGAGAACCCTAATGGTAGACCAGCCTTGCTAAAAAATAGAACTACCTAAGGGGAGTCCGCCTTCCCCGAGATTGCTTGTCCTCAAGCAACCTTAACTCTAGATGTTGTAGAATCTGCTCGCTCTCATGTCACATCCTCAACTGACAAATTCTTCCACCTCACCACATAATCCCTTATGACTCTCCTCCTCAATCTCCACTCTTTGGTATCAATAATGGCCCCAGGAATAAGGATCAACTTCCCCTCCTCATCCAGGGGTGGTAGTGTTGTAGAAGGAACCACATTGTGCCCAACCGCCTTCTTGAGGCGAGATACATGGAAGACGTTGTGCACCCTACTGTCTGCTGGTAGTTATAACTCATAAGCCACCTCTCCAATGCATCTAATAAACTTGAAAGGTCCATAATATTGTGGCTTGAGTTTCTCTACTCCACTCTTCCTGATAGTGGACTATTGGTAGGGCTACAACATCAAATACACCATGTCACCAACCTCGAATGACCTCATGATGTCCTGACTCTCATGAAGAAGGTCCTTGGCGCTAGGTACCCTACTATCTCCAAACAACAAATCTAGAAAGTCGGGTAGTGCCATGAATGGTGACATCTGAATGAACCTGTGATAAGTGGTATTATAGCAATACTCACATAAGTGTGGCCATTTAACCCACACCTTTTGCTGCCTGCTATGCAATTTTTGAGGTATCCCTCCACCCACTTATTGACAATCTTTGTCTGACCATTGGTCTGTGGGTGCTAACGTACTCGGAGTAAGCTTTGTTCCACTAAGTTTGAATCTAGGATGTCTAATTCGTCCAAACAGGTCTCCGAACCAACCAAAGTTCGAACTAGTCCGTGATTCTGGTTGGGTCCGCCTATGGGTCCGGAAAACATCGAAACCACCAGCAAACTTGGTCCCGCAGACGGTCAAAGTCAGCGGCCAGGTTGGTTTTTTTTCGCAAATTTAATTATTTTTTGACATCCATTGTTAGGGTTAGAATACGTCGACGAATAGAAAAATAACTCCCAGTGCACCCAAACCCCCGTTGAAACATCTGGGGGGAAACTGCGCCAATAAAAGTGGGGAAAAATTAACCTCCGAGTCTGATTAGGCTCCATATAAAAACATCCACAACCCTAAAAAGTGGATTTTAAAGGCTTATGTTGGCTTGCACTTGATGAATTTGAAGATTTTGACACCAATAATGTTATTGGTGTAGCTGATCCCATTGGCCTTAGCTCTGTTTGTGAATCGACTGATGCCAACGTAGAAGAAGAAGATGAAGAAGAAGATGATGATGATGATGATGATGATGATGATGATGATGAAGAAGAAGAAGAATATTAATAAATTTCTAATCCATTAGTTGAACTTGAAACAAAGATACTTGAACTTGGTGTTATGATTTATCACTTGACATTTTAATGTTTTGCATCTTTGATGTTGAACTTGAGTATATGTCAATATGATGCTATGATGGTATGATCATGATTCATGATGCTATGATTACAAGTTTATGGTATTTAAATGTTTTTATGATACTATGTGACATTCTAATCTTAACTCGTGCTTCTAGGCTTCATATATGTGTGTGTGTGTACTAACGAACCCAAACCCCTTTTCAAAATTTTGTTGTACCAGCGAACCGGTCCTTCGTACCCGAACTTGAACCCAAACCTGAACCGGCATCCTAGGTTTGAATATCTCCTGCCAAAAGGGATTCATGAACTTTTTGTCCCGATCACTAACTATACTCCATGGCAATCCATGTAGTTTGAATACCTCCATGAAAAACATATCAGTAACCTGTATTGTTGTGAATGAAATTGTGATAGCAAAGAAATGTGCAAGCTTCATAAGCCTATCAACCACCAACATAATAAAGTCCCTCCTCTAAGCTTTGTAATAAAATGGAAATGCACTCCCACTTCTGATTTGGAATGGGTAGGGGTTGAAGTGAAACTATTGCAAAGGAATGCTCCTACTTGTTCTACTGACAAATAGAACACTCTCTCACAAACTAAAGGACCTCGGATTTGAGACCCTTCCACGTGAATCGCTCCCTAATTTGCCTATAAGTTTTGAAACCCTGGGTGCCTTGTCATGGGAGCATCATGGAAAGCTTTCAAAATCCTCTTCATCTCTGATCCTAATACTAAGAAAATTCTCCCCTTGTAAATGATGAGCTCGTTCACAAAGGAGTACTTGTCATCATGCATTGTACCATCAATGATGCCTGAGTCCCACTGGTCCATGGCATACTCAGTTGAAATCCACTCTCTCCAATCAATTGTAATCTCTCCAAGGAAGCATAAACGTGATCTCCTCACAATGCGTCAAAAACTACATTCTTCATTCCTTTAACATAAAAAATGTGAAAGTCATAAGCATGTACCTTACCAACTTCTACAACTACTCATTGAGGTCTCATTATTTAAAGAAATGCTTCAGGAGATTGTGATCCGTCTTTACTACAAACTTGTTGCCCACTAGATACTTCCTGGATTTAGCCAAAGCATGCATAATGGCTAACATCTCCTTATCATATATATTGTAGCTCCGCTTTGCACCCCTCAATTTCCTGCTCTCAAATACTATCGAAAGCTTATCCTACATTAACACTGCACCAATGCCCTCTCCAGAAGCATCACACTTCAGCTCGAAAGGTCTAGTGAAAACCTGGACAACGAGAACTGGACATGAACTCATCAACTACTTAAAACTTGTCAAAACGGTGTTGTGCTTGATCTATCCTAACAGGAACGCCCCCTTTTTCATCAAGTCAGTAAGTGGTGCAGCCGACTATAAGAGCCCCCTGTTAAATTTTGATCAGACTTATAGGTTATAGGAATTTTAAATTTAATCACTATTCTCCAGATGTATATGCAGATTCTATAAGATATGTTGAACAAAATACCACTGATATACTTGAAGAGATGATTACAAACTATGTTACTTGTTCTTGCTCAGCACTTATCAATAACTGTACATCACAAGATCTTTGAACATATCAATATATATAAATGAGAGACATGTCTCCCGTAGAGATGTCTCTACGTGAACATGGCTCATGTAGAGACATGTCTCTACGTGAGACATGTTCCTTAATCATCTCTTAATTAATCATATGTTAAATGTTTTGCTGATACTCATTATCGGTTCATGTTATTAACAATGCAACGTTGACAGTAATGCAACGCCGATAACAATGCATCATCGAACCTTGATATTACAGCAAGGTTTAATATATCAAGTTGATACTTGATATCGACTCATGGCATGTGTAATATTAACAGCAGGGTTGTTATGTTGATGACGATACATAATATTAATGTTAACAACATGATTAATATGTCAATACTCAATATCGATAGTATGATTAATGTGTCAATACTTAGTATCGATATCATATTATGGTTGATACTCATTATCGTCAGCATGATATGATATCAATACTCATTATATATATATATATATATATATAATGTTGATACTCAATGTTAATACACAATATGATTAGTATCAATAGCAATTAATTTGAGCAGTATACAGAAAAGGATAGAGATCAAATGCTTACGGCTGATAGGCCACTTATGCATTTGATTTCATCGATTGGAGTAATCTTACCGAAGCTACAAATCATTAACACTCCCTCTTAGCTAGGGAGGATGATTACTATCTTGATGAAAACACAATAAGCTCATGTATTGTGGGAGAAGAATATCACCTCAATGTGATATCATAAATTATGGCATATCCACAGATATCAAATGACATCCACCATAAATGATGTTACCTCACGGTGACATCAGGAGTATGGCATGTCCACGAATATCAAGTCGTGTGATATTCACCATACTCATCTTTTCTGGTATGTGCACTAGCATCAAGTCATATGATGCCTACCAAAGAAGATATCTGCTAATGGCATATCGACGGATATCACATCACATAATATCCGCCATGACACATCTCAGTAATATAACTCAATGAGGTTACACACCACTCACTTAATATTACGTAAGAGATATGAACTATCGTGACATGTCCACGGATATCAACATATGATATACATCATGATATTAGGGTTAACTATTGTAAAGTCGTCACCTTACAATAACCACCAGAAGTACAAGTGTTCATCATTGAAAGATCGTCACCTTTCACTGATGTTCACAGGGGCCCATAAACTAATGAAGGCATGGAGTCACACACAAGACATCCACCATGAACCATATCAAAGGGTGGATCCACCATGGATATTTCCAGAGGGTGGAACAAGGGGTTTCACCTCAAACTTCTCTCTCATAGANAACCACCAGAAGTACAAGTGTTCATCATTGAAAGATCGTCACCTTTCACTGATGTTCACAGGGGCCCATAAACTAATGAAGGCATGGAGTCACACACAAGACATCCACCATGAACCATATCAGAGGGTGGATCCACCATGGATATTTCCAGAGGGTGGAACAAGGGGTTTCACCTCAAACTTCTCTCTCATAGAGAAGGATGCATCAAAGTACATCTCAGGAAATCACTGATGCTCAAACTCCTCAGTAAGGGCTTCGTTCCATAACTCCAAGCTTGTCTCAAAAATGAACAAACTTCTCTTTGGCAGAAGGTTTGGAGAGAATATCGGTTGTCAGTTCTTCAGTGATAATGTACTCTAAATGAATACAAGAGAAATCATCTCTCCATGGTCTACTCCCTTTGAATCACTATGATCAATATCCTCATCAATCAATTGTGGCAGATCCTCTAGCTGCTCTCTCTGTCATGGAAGCATACATAGTCCCAATCATGAAAATATCTTGCTCCAATAGACTCTCATCATCTGGTGCATGATCATTTATATCATGTTAAAAATTTTGATCACAACATTATTTGTAGTAGTTTCTCGTACACAAATGTACTTGTCTGATTCCATAGTAACATGAGTGAATGTAATAAACTATGGATTTATCCCTAGGCTTCGCAACATCAAACATTCATGATAATGTAGCTCTCATTTGAAGCTCCAAGTACATGCATCAACCTCCTAATCTCCTTGTTCAAGGTTGCTTGTGATGGATTTGTCACTCACTCTAAATGAGAATTTCTTCTCTTTGAAGAAACGTCTTCAGTCATCAACTCAGTCTCATGACTGCAAGCATCAAGTCCTTTCTCCCTTGAATGCAATCTCTTATGCTTCTTGGTCTGTCATGATTCACTATCCCAATGTTATAGCAATAACTATATATATCAGTCGTTGAATATAAGGGCATATGCAATGCAAAGGCTCTTTCCACAATTTCTCAAAGAGCCGCACCCTACTATAAATAATCTCACATCTCTAGAAGGGAACTCATGGCATACAGGTATAATATGCAGTTCTGAAATAAAATAGAAAACATCCAGACCATCGGTGCGTCTGCATAACAGTACCAAACAGATCGAGCCTACTGTGGCCACGGATAGATAAGAGTAAACCGTCAGTAACTCCGGATAATACTCTACCACTGAAATAATATGCTCAATTCTATTCAATATGTTTAGCATGTAAATGCTCCACCAATGGGAACCGTCCACAAAGTGTAATCACTAGATATTCCGCAGATATAACGAAAGGAAATATCCAACCTTGCACACAAACCCAATATTAGTTAAGTCTCCATCAATTTTGGACTGCTCGTGTTTAAAACATGGAACTAGCCCAAACAAACCGAAGAATCTTAGGGCAATGTGTCTAGGTTCTCAAGGTTTCCAATGTTCGAATATCTTCAAATGTTATTTTGAAAACGTCATACTACTCCACAATCATTATCCCCAATGTTAAAAAGGACCCCATGATTAATGATTCCGTTCAATCTTCACTCATTAAATATTTGGCTTTGTATCCCGATAGCAATTCCGCCCAAGCCAAAGAAATGATTACTTCAACTATTTCAAAGTACGTTTGTTGTAAATATTAATCGCACCTATATACATCAAGTTTATCAAACTATGTGCTCTAGCGAAATAAGGATCCCAAGATTAGATCAATGCGCAATGTTCAGATATTTTGTCGCAGGCCCACTCATAATCTCCACAGCGTGATTAAAAAAATAGATTGCATTTGTCCAAATTTCCTCAAGCACAAAGCAGCGAAATAAGGATCCCAAGATTAGATCAATGCGCAATGTTCAGATATTTTGTCGCGGGCCCACTCATAATCTCCACAGCGTGATTAAAAAAATAGATCGCATTTGTCCAAATTTCCTCGAGCACAAAGCAGCACCGTTCAATTTGCAGTCTGCAGCTGCATTAAGAACTCGTCCCTCATTCCTTGCGAAGGCTCCAAACAACCGGCCAACTCGTCACAAGCCCACACATTGGACGCAGTTGCACATTGAGTGGCTCATTTGTGACTCAACCCAACTCGAGGCCTGTTGATGTGAGTTTTGTTCCACTACAACATGTAGAATCAAACACTTGGTACTTCAAGATGAAATACCAAATACTCAACCCTCTCTTGAATAAGGTCAATCCTTATGCTAAGCTTGCAAAGTAAGATCACATGGTGACTTCAAGGTTTCTTCAATTGTGGGCACTCGCTCAGTTAAATAATGTGATTTGTTGGTAATCACTTAGGGGACTTACGTTGTTCAATCAATGGATATCAACTCTTGCACTTCTAAAGATTTAGCTTCACAATGTGCAATGAAAATATAGTTTTGATTTTCCAATTTTCCACTTCAACTTAAACTTAACTTATACTTCTACTCCTAACTATGAATGCATGGAAGTATGGATGACTTGGACTCTACTAGATGCGGTTTTATCAACAACTTCCACCCATCTAGCACAAGCTTCTAAGGAATACACAAATGGTTTTCAAATTAATATCTCTTCTTCAATCTCATCAAATGGATGCAAACTAAAGATTGAATATCAATTGAAGTTAAGTGCTTTCATCGGCTAAACACACAAGGCACACTTACAATCAACAAGAGGCTAGTGGCCCAGATTTGTCGAGTCAATCAAGTAAACATCCACAATTACTTTCATCCAACTAAACTACTTCAACATGAAATGAAATCTACTCCAAGTGAAAGATTGAGGAAACCATGCAACACTTCAAAGCAATATTAAGTAATTCAGCATGAAGAACCAACAATGAATTATTAATCACTTTGATAAGCATTATAGCAACAATTTGATCAAGTCTCCCCCTTAGCTAACCTAATCTAATCTCCTAAACTGTTAGCTCTCTAGCTTCTAACTCCACTACTAATTATTACAAATGAGAAAGCCTTTGCCTTTTATAGATGTTCAAATACAACTAAGGGCCAAGATCGATTCAAGATCAAGAGCCACGATTAATCCCTATAAACCCTAACTAGGGCTGCCACATTTACAACCAATTACATGAGGGCACCAAATCATGGGCCACTAAGAAAATTACAATGATTTTTCCAACCAATGAGAAAATTGGACATTTGGCATAACGTGATTGGATGTGCTTGAATCTGGAATTTTTTTTAATTGGAGAAGACATCTACATGCCACACCATCATCTTATCATGTAGACTTGATCAATCTTTTGGGTGATGGGAAAATATCTCTTGATACTCAACATGGCTAAACCTTCAATAGTGATGGCATACTCCCAAATTACTTCATCTTCTCGAATCTTCTTCATCTTTCACTCTTGGAAATCTTCTCATTGCTATGACCTGAACTTGCATCTCAAACTTGTAATCTTGGTGTCTTTTTTATTGTTCTTGAGGTGATGATATCCTCCATGTAGTTGGATCCCTTGAAGGTGAACTTTGGATCTCGAAAGGGAATCCAAGTTGATAAAAAATCTTCTTCGATTTACTTTCTTCTTGATTCTTGAATTCCACTTTGACCTTGATCTTGAATTGGGATTCCTCATTTTAGCTTTCATTCTTGAACTATCCTGCTTGTCTTGAACTTGCACTTTGATAATCTGATGTTGATCCTCCTACTCATTTGAAGTTTTGAGCTTGACCTTGCAACCACCTTTAGCTCTCCAAGCCTCTCCTTCAATCACCCTGCAAAACAAACAAAAAAAACTATTAAGCTCAGAAAATGACAAGTATAAACGATATGAAGGAAATCTGAAAGTTTACATGATATGAGATTGCATCTAAATCAACCTTCTCCTCTACTTAATTGAGAATTCCCAATTTTCCAAAGGTCTGATTTTTCTCCCAGCTTAATGAAGTTTTGATGATGCTACAAACAGCTCCAAGAATTTCTTAAAATTCACCCTTCAATCTGATGAAAATCGCTGCAAGTAATGGTCTGGTCTGCTTGTCTTCTTAGGTGCTTTGTTTGTTTGAATTTGGTGATCAAATGAGGAAGTTCAATTTTTATTTTTTTTGTGTTCGTAAGTGGGAAGATGAGAGGGTCGGAATCCGACCGTGTCTCAATCCCACTGGAATGAGGGAAGGTCGGAATCTGACCTTCTCTCAATCCCTCATAACTTCACTCTTCTTTCTTTTGGGCAATTTCCAGCCTCCTACTTAGATTTCCATGAATGAAAGCGTAAATCAGACCAAATAAGACTTTATAAGGGGGAGAGGAGAAATAAAATTTATTTTGTCTTGGAGAAGTTGTTTCAATCGTCAAAAAAAATGCTCAAGCAATTCTAAAAATGGTTCAAGGCAAGGGTTAAATTTCCTTGTGGTTGATGTTCTAAGTGTGGGAATGAGAGAGGGTCGGAATCCGATCTTGTCTCAATCCCACTGGAATGAGGGAAGGTCGGATTCCGACCTTCTCTCAATCCCTTGAAACTTTTCATTTCAGATTTTCATTTTTGCATCAAGGATTTCTTTCTCCATTTGGGGACTTTCAGATTTGCAAAGGTAAACAAGATAAAATCAGACTTCGAAAATGGGAGAAACATAGTTGTTTTACTTTTGAAAATTAACTCCAATCCCCATAATTTGATGCCCAAGCGATCTGTAGTGGTCTAAAACAAAGGGGCAAAAATTTTCGAAAATCTCATTATGGGATTGAGAGAGGGTCGGAATCCAACCTACTCTCAATCCCACTGGAATGAGGGAAGGTCGGAATCCGACCTTCTCTCAATCACTTGCAAAAAAACTCCAGCGACTACACCCTTTCCAACTGTCCAATTTCTTCTCCATGCCCAGATTTGTTCATTTGGTGCTTAATTTGACTGAAATTTAGATTGTGGTAGATCTCTTGGGTCTGATTTTCATATTCTAATGAAGATCTTGGTTTCTTAAATGTCTTAAATCTGATCAAGCTCAAGGAAAACTGATTTTTTGTCCTTAATCTCACCACTTCGAGTCCATGAAATGAATGTGCTCGCCTTAATGTGAGGGTGTAAACTTTGGTTGGTTTTCTTATTGGGAACAAGACAAGGTCGGAATCTGACCTTGTCTCAATCCCATGGGAATGAGGGAAGGTCGGGTTCCGACCTGGTCTCAATCCCATGCAATTTTCGTTTTTTCAAGATCCTCAACTCGACTCTTCATACCAATTTAACTCCAACTTTGATTTTCACCTTTAGCGAAAGCCAGAATGACAGAGGGTCGGAATCCGACCTTGTCTCAATCCAGTTGGAGTGAGGTCTCAATCCCTTTGTTTCATCCATCAATTCTCAAACTGATTAAGCAAGTTCAAGCGATTCTTTTTATATAAAATATAACATTTAAGTATTTTCAAGATGTTTGAGATAGGTTTCAGCTTCATAGGAGTTATAATAAAGATTCTAGATTTTGGGGGTTTTCAAAAAATTCCAGACTTAGCCAAATTTCAGGATTCAGCATGCCTTCAGCAACGTTACCTCCCTCAACCTTTCTTGACCTTCTAAGGTCGAATTGAAGCTGGAACAAGGATTTTCTAAAGGTTTTAACTCTTCTCATCCCAAATCCCTTGGTTTCAATTCTATATTTCTGACAGACTTAGCCCAACTTTTGCTTACATCCCAGACAGACTTGACTTCCCAACAGGCCAAAATTGCTCGAAATTACTTCCTCGACTTGGAGACTTGAAAATGCTGCCAACTAAAATCACCTAAGACCACCTAAAAGCACCTAAGACCACTACTACTAACCCTGCTAAAGCAAAAAGAGGGGGTCCCCATTTGCAATGCAGCAATGGTGTGAAAACCTCACAACAAAACTCCACGCAGCAACAACTGTCAGAGGCACAACCTGTATAAGTGGTTGTCACCAGTTAGAGGCAACATCCTTTGTTGGAGACATCGAGCTTGGATCGAGTGTTGGGTGATAGTTCTTGGTACGCACGACCTCCAACGTGGATCATTCCACTCAAATTGCAGTCAAAAGACAACGCAGTCCACAAAATTCACAGTACGCGAGACCTCATCAAATTCCCCGTGCTCATTGTTGTTTGCACTTAATCTCGCGGACCCTTGTAGAAACCGCCGAAGACCCCTGTTGCCCTAAGCACGAGTCTGAAGCCATTGAAACTGCATGCGAAACACAGATGGTGGAAAACTCATCAATTCAACAACAATTATAAGAAGCAGATACCAGTCAATATTTCTTTCTTGTCTTCAAGAAATGAGAATCGCCTCAGATTCAAGAATCTCCCTTCCCACNAAGCCATTGAAACTGCATGCGAAACACAGATGGTGGAAAACTCATCAATTCAACAACAATTATAAGAAGCAGATACGAGTCAATATTTCTTTCTTGTCTTCAAGAAATGAGAATCGCCTCAGATTCAAGAATCTCCCTTCCCACTCCATACCCATGTATTCATTTTTGTGCTTGTGCTAGAGATCACATACAACAATCATATTTGAGCGACACAGGAGTCCAAAGTAAAGGCACTTATTATTTCAGAAAAATTCACACTTTCAACTTGCAGAGACCTTGAGATTAATATCATCTGTGATATCGAATCTGAAACCTATAATATAAGAAGGCTACGATCTCACAATCATTCCACTATCTGTGGCATGCATTAAAGGAAGTGAAGGGATCGAACTTATAGCGGCAATCATTTATTGAACAATGCAATATCCCATAGGAATTATTGACGATGTCACCATTGCAACCAACATCGATTATTCTAAGTCGAATATCTCCCTATATTCGACAATATCATCTTGCCAACCATCACATTAATTGTTCCCTAATAATAGTCAACGCTCAAATATTTAATAGCAATCTATAATATGACTTTCAAGGTCAAATACATCTGGATTAATTCTTCCTTGCCAGACAGTCACAAGTGATTTGAATACCATCTTTACGATAATCATTGTTCATTTTCTAATGATATCGATGTGCATAAGCCATGACTGTGCAGAGAGGTCGCCTGTCATTTCCAGCCAAAACTATCGCTCGCAATTCGCAGCCAACACAAATCTTCAAACGGTGACCAAAGACCACAGGTATTTTGACAATCCTCTTCCCGACCTCTGACTAAGACTCTAGCAACGATAATCAAACATATAAATCTACGACAACATTACATCTTACCTCCCGAGCTTTGCTCTTATACCATGTTAAGTTTTGATCAGATTTATAGGTTATAGGAATTTTAAATTTAATCACTATTTTCCAGATGTATAAGCAGATTCTATATGATATGTTGAACAAAATAACACTGATATACTTGAAGAGATGATTACAAACTATGTCATTTGTTCTTGCTCAGCACTTATCAATTATTGTACATCACAAGATCTTTGAACATATCAATATATATATGAGAGACATGTCTCTCGTAGAGATATGTCTCTACGTGAACATGGCTCATGTAGAGACATGTCTCTATGTGAGACATGTCCCTTAATCATCTCTTAATTAATCATGTTAAATGTTTGACCGATACTCATTATTGGTTCATGTTATTAACAATGCAACGTTGACAGTAATGCAACGTTGATAACAATGCATCATTGAACATTGATATTACAGCAAGGTTTAATATATCAAGTCGATACTTGATATCGACTCATGGCATGTGTAATATTAACAGCAGGGTTATTATGTTGATGACGATACATAATATTCATGTTAACAACATGATTAATATGCCAATACTCAATATCGATATCATATTATGGTTGATATTCATTACCGACAGCATGATATGATATCAATACTCATTATCGATATACATATATATATATATATATATATATAATGTTGATACTCAATATTAATACACAGCATGATTAGTATCAACAACAATTAATTTGAGTAGTCTACAGAAAAGGATAGAGATCAAATGCTTAAGGCCGATAGGCCACTTATGCATTTGATTTCATCGATTGGAATAATCCAACCGAAGCTACAAATCATTAACACACCCTCACAAAGCATCTGTAAAAACCACAAAGCCTAAAGAAACCCTTAAGCTAAGTAAGGTTCTTGGGTGGAGGCCGATCTAAAATAGCCTGGATCTTGTCTGGATCAACTCTACCTCCCTCTAAATTGATGATGTGTTGCAAGTACAGAACCTTTGTCCTGCCAAACACACATTTTGATTGCTTGGCATACAAGGACTTCATCCCCAATATGCTCAACACCTCTTCAAAGTGTCTCAAATGCTAATCCCAAGAATGGCTAAAAACCAGTATGTCATCAAACAAGATAACGACAAACTTCCTCAATTAATATTGGAAAACCCTATTCATACAGGACAAAAAAAGTACTCGGTGCATTGGTTAAGACAAACAACATAACTAGAAACTCAAAGTGCCCGCAATGACACCCAAAAGTTGTCTTCTCCACATCCTCCTCTGTCGCCCAAATATCTAGTGATATCTGGAAATCAAATCAATCTTGGAGAAGTGCCATGCCCCATGTATCTCATTAATCAACTCATCAATGCATGGGATGGGATACCGATTCTTTATAGTCTTCTTGTTTAGGGCACGGTAGTCCATACACATACAAAGTGTCCCATCCTTCATGCCCAACACCATTGTTGATGCAATAGGATTCTTACTCAGTCGAATGTGTCCCATCTCAAGCAACTCCATAATGGTTTTCTCTATCTCATCCTTAAGCTGCTTAGGATGCCTATATGGAGTGATAATAACGGGTTTGGAACCCTCCTCCAACTCAATAATATGCTCTATGCCCCTATTTGGTGCTCTCCCAAGTGATATGTACTAAACACTGTGTTTAGTTAAGAGTTTTTGGATATCTAGAGGATAGTCCCGCTTCTTTTGCTCCTTTGTTGTAAGCATCACAAAACAATCTGCAGCCCACTCTACCTGGTCATGTAATTAATCTTTGTTGGGAATTAGTGTTCACATGGGTTTTGGAATTAGAGTTTATGTTGATTTAAATAAGTGCCCTAATATTAAGTTGTTGAGAAACGACTTAATATTATTATGTCACATGGTTTGTCAAATAGGTTATTAGAATAGAGGTACATATTGAGTTGTTAAAAACAGCTCAATATTAATAGGAAATTTGTTTGGGTTGTTTCCTATAAAATAGGAATAATGGATCCTATAAATATGTATGAGATTTTATTGAAAAATAGAGAAGCGTGGTATTTTGTTATGTTTAATTTAGTTGCTTGTATTATTCTACCCAGAATCTTTGAAATGGTATTAGAGAAGGATTAGGTGTGACTCTCTCATTGGAGCAACCAAGAAGATGAGAAGATGTGAGATGTAATGTCTAAAAGATGGCGCAATTTCTAGTTTAAGTGAGTAAAGTTCCTGTGTTTAGTTTTTGAGAATTCATTGTTGTTATTGTGCGTCCCCTGTTGAAAGAATATCACCTGAAAAAGTTCTCTTTATAAAGAGATTGTATTCATCGATTGTCTCTGCTATTAATAAATTGGCTTATGCCTTTGTATAGGCATCTTCATCAAGAATGAATCAAGATCAGAGAACTCTACTGAAGGGAAGAGCAAAATGTGGATGTAGTCATCCTAAGTAAATGATTCTTGCAGATTTGGCGGCATACTTGGAGAGAAATATTCCCTTATCTCTTATCTTTGACATCCCATTATGATTCCCTTGTCTCACACAACACAAAAATTGAGGGTTTTATTTTGTTTCTAAAGGGAGGATTGGAGATCGATGTATGATGTAACCAGCTGCGAATTCATTATCATAACGCAGAGATCTATTAGAACAAAGAAAGCATAGCGGCACCCCTCAATGGGATCACATTCATTTTTGTCGAGGTAGGTTTTCTATTGTTCTTGAATCCATTAAGTGAGTTCTGCAACAATGACAATCCTTCAAGTATTGATCTAGTCCAAGGCATTAAGTGCGCTCAACCAGCACAAAATAAGAAAAGTAACACCATTTTGGTTGTATATCACCGTAGGACCTAGGTCATCTAAAGCTTTGAGGAAGCGGGCATGAGTACTTCAATAGTTAAATCTGAATTTTTATGAAGAGCGAGTCATAACATTAGCAATTGGACGAATGTTTCTCTTTCACATATTTAATAGAATAGATAAATGGCTTGAAGCTTAGGAGGAAATGTTTGATGCTTCTTTTATTCACATTGATGCTATATGAAAAGGCTCAATTTTTTTTTGGAACAAAAATTTATTTTGGGCCAGCAACTTACTATAGTAGTGTCAAGGAGTTTCTTGAAGGGGAGGAAGTTTCATTTTTTTTTTTTCTTGATGCTAAAAAAGCAATCCTCTGGCTTGTGCATAGGACCATAAACATGTTGGTGATGGAAAAATATTCAAATACTAGAGGAATGGCGGTATATTCAATAATTCATATTTTGTCAAAGGAACTTGAGTCAGTGGGTGAAATATGTTGAATGGCAAAGTCTAAGGTTAGAAATGGTTGAGTGTAGATTGAGTGTCTAATGATAGTTTTTTAAATGAATCTTTATTTAGTATTATAGTCTAATTTATTGTCAGTAGTTTATCAAAATTTAAAAATGTTTAAGAATTTTTTTAAATTGATTCAATTGTAATTGGATTGCATTATCACTTGTACGCGACATCCATCTTGAAGGGAAAATTATACACTTTCCTCACAACTGATGAAATGAACCTCAAAAGACAAATTTGCTAAGTAGCAATTGTACTGGAGGATGGAAGCACCAGAGGTTGGAGATCATTAAACAGCCTCTCATCAGTCACTAGCAACGGGGCTGTGAATTGTATTAGTAACAAAATTATTTGTGCCAAAAAGAATAAAGCCAAGACCGATTTCCAAGTGGCAACGCTAACCATCTCATATCATTTATAGTTAGAGAGGCACTAATCTATTATGGTGGCTGCATACGCAACAAAAAGGGGCTTGGTGTTCAAGCTTTTTATGTAAGTAATTAGATGTGTTTGTCCCCAATTACTGTTGTTGGTTGTTAGTGAATGGATGTGTTTGTCCCCATGCACAAGATGATGTAAGTGATTGGAATTGTTTGTCCCCAGTCATAGGAGTTAATGTTTATGATTGGATTTGTTTTTCCCAATCATAATTGTTCTGAACCAAAGTGTGTATCCCCATTCATAAGTTTGATGTCAGTGTCCTTAAATAGAAGTGTTAGCCCCTATCTGAATAAAGTCCAATAAGCATGCATAGTGAGGCTAGTTCCATTACTGCTACTCATACCTTATATTTTTGGTGAGCTACTGTGTGTGGTCATCAAGTATTGTGATATACTTTCACCGCATGCTCCCACTAAGGGGGGGTGTTGGGAAATAGTGTTCACATAGGTGTCAGAAATTAGAGTTTATGTTGGTTTAAATAAGTGTCATAATATTACGTTGTTGAGAAACAACTTAATATTATTATGTCACATAGTTTGTTAAATAGGTTATTTGAATAGAGGTACGTATTGATTTGTTAAAAACAACTCAATATTAATAGAACATTTGTTTGGGTTGTTTCCTATAAAATAGGAATAATGGATCCTATAAATATGTGAGATTTTATTGAGAAATAGAGAAGAAGCACGATATTTTGTTATGTTGAATTTTGTTGCTTCTATACTCTACCAAAATCAATCTCTACATCCTCCTCAAAGAAACCACACAAAGATTCCCATCTGACATCCCTCTCAACACATGTTTTCGGCCATTTACCTCAAACTTCATCTCCATAGTGCACCGATTGAGATAAAACTCCTCGATTGCATGAAGCAACTTCATGCCCAGAACAATATTCATCTCTCCCATACTCGCCACATAATAATCAGTCTAGAATACATGGTCACTCAACTGTAGGGTCATGTTGGGAATAATCTTGTTGCACGTGAAAATGTAACCATCTGCAACTCTCACTCTAAACCTTCAAACTCTTCAGTCTTGAGTCCTCTCCTGACTATCAACCCCTCATCGATGAAATTATGTGTAGAACCTGTATCCAACAAAGTGATCACACGCTAGCCATCAAGAACTCCCTGTATCCTGAAGGAACGCTCTTGCTGAACACTAGAAAGTTCTGCAATGGGTTTATCATCCTCCTGCTCTTTTCTTGATTGCTCAGATGCACTTTCTACTTTGCTTTCACATGCTTCAGTACGCTGATCTGAATTTTCAGAATTAGTGTCATCCGCTGAATAGTACTTCATCTTGATAGCTTTCCCTTTCAAAGAGCACTTATGGTTAGGGTCCCATGGCCCCTTGCACTTGAAACATAATTTCTTGTGTCTCAAGTCATTTAGTGGCTCATCATCAATTTTTTGGAAAGATTTATTTTGCTGGTCCGATCCTTTGTGAAAATGTTTCTTGTCCTTATTGCTAGGAAAATGCTTAGACGAGGGCTTATTCTTTCGATCAACCAGTTGCATACTCCTAGCCTTCTTCATGGCCCCCTATAAACTTTGTGGATCAAAGGCCCTAACCCAACCACGTAGAGGCTTTGTAAGCCCCTCTATAAAGAGTACTACCAACCTCCTCATAAATGTTGGGAACCATCATGGACAACCTTTGAAAATCTGCAATGAAACTCTCCAATGACCCATAGTGCTTAAGCAGTGCAAGTTCTCTGAAATACATCTTTGGGTCCTTCCTGTCAAAACATTTGATGAGTTTGTTTGTGAACTCATTGTAGGTGGTAATAAGACAATGACCCAACGTCACCAGGTCGTGATACCACTACTCATGTGTTGTGTCGTCAAGATGTAAGTAGCGAACTTAATTGTATCCTCCTCAGGCATAAGCCTCGGTGACAAATAATTATCGAGCTTTTGCACCCATGATATCACAGTACACTGATCAGTATCATCAATATGTGGCAAGTTAAGCTTGCTCACAACCCACTGCAAATACCTCTAACCCTGTGGTGTTATGTGCTATGTTTCTTTGTTCTGACCTGATCTGCTCTCCTAATAAAGGAATTGCTTCAACAATCTTAGGCGGAAGGGTCATGTACTCTGCATAGTAAGCCTGATCTCGTCTACCAATGATCCATGTAGCTTTGGTGTTTGCTCATGTGTGGTTGGTGATGTATCCCTACGAGTTGACGTAGGTTGTAAGGGTCTCAAAAAAGAACCTGTAGTATGAGTATGCTCATCCCAAATACAATTCTAGCTCCCACCTTAAGTCCTACTCGACTCACCGTTATACGTGGTGTGCTAAGAGGTATGCTATGGACCCATCTCAAGTTTCATATGCCCCAACAACTACGACATCATGTCCATCATGAGATCAAATTTGCGCTCCGCGCAGAAATTTGGACTAATGGAACCAGCACACCCTTTGTCCTTCTCATCCATGGCACCTGTGATGCTCTCACTACACTAGATAGGGCCCTATTAATACCAAGAATGCTTGAAACTGCTTCCCCCTCTGGAACCTGTGGTGGCTGCCACTAGACATGATGTTCTTCCCTAGTGTGAGTCAGAAACTGTCACATCAAAAAATTTAAAATAATCGTTTTTTCACATGATGGAAAGACAAACTGAGCTCTTATACCCCACTGAAATATCCCACCATGATTTGAGGTTTCAAATTTCTGATTTTCTGATTTTTTTCAGATATTGAAAATAAATACAGGAAAATAACAGGAAACAGCTTCGAAAACCAAACTAATTAATATTTAATAAACTCTGGTTTTTCTTGAGTGCAATGAGTGTATTTTGGAACATACCCTATTTCAACGCCTCGTGCTAGGCCTGATACATCAGCGTATAATTAACAACAGGTCTGATGATGTTCCTAACAGCAGGGATTAGTGTCTCATAATCCTGAAGATGCAATAGTTCCCCTGATTTCTCAATACCTAGGGTTGCCAGGCAACCTAAAACCCCAACACCTAACTAGAGGAATGTAATATTTGCTGATGAAAGGCTGTGAGCTGATGGAATTGTAAGATATGAATAAATTGTAGAATTTTCCTGATCTGAATCTGCTCCAAACCCCCACATCACCTCCTTATGCAAATTATATTACAAATATGGGCAGAGAAAGACGGAAGCTGCAATAAATTAAAAACAGGATATAAGTGCTTAATTTTCAACCAAATATGTCACACTTATAAAGGAGATTAATCTCCTACATTATAGGAAACTTCCAAAACAACTTTCCCAAATCAACAAATTTGTACTACTAATACAGCCTATACAACAACCAATAACCTACCAAATTATTAATGAATGCACCCCACGATGCAATATTACTAACAAATTATTCCTACAGGCAAAATGGTGTGGCTGGCTATCGATGGGAATAATGCTGAGGTATGGTGTCAAAATATTTCAGATTTGCTCCTTATTCAAAAATAACAATGAAACCCTGTTCTCCCTACTTCTGCAAACTGAAAAATAAATTTATCTCGTAGTATTCTTTGAAGAAATAATATTTCAGACCCTTGGGAGATCTTTCACTCCTGTAGGCCTTCTAAATTGCAAGGTTTTTTGTCCTTACAACCTGCAATTCTTGCCCTAAATGCCAAAGCTTTGAATTCCAAATCTCGACATATGAAAATCACCCAAATGAACCCTGTGGCTCTGATCTCTGCTCATCCGTACCTGGTGATGTCTCCCTGCAAGTAAATGTAGGTGTAAGGGTCTCAAAAAAGAACTTGTAATATGAGTACGCTCAACCCAAACAGAATTTTGGACCCCACCTTGAGTCCCACTAGACTCTCCATTATATGGGGTGTGTTGAGACTCTGAGAGGTATGTTGTGTAGGCACCTGTTGTTTCATCTGCCCCAACAACTATGACATCATGTCCTTCGTGGCATCAAATTTGCGCTCTGCATGGGAATTCGAACTAAGGAAACCAACACGCCGTTTGTCCTTCTCAGCCATGACACCTGTTATGTTTTACTGTCACTAAAAAGAGTCATGTTATACCAAGAAATCCTGAGATTGTTTCTCCCTCTAGAACTTGTGGTGGTTGTCACTAGACACAATGTTCTTCCCTAGTGTAAGTCTGAAACTCTTTGTCACACATCAAAGAAAAAATCCTTTTTCCACAGGATGCCAGAAAAAGCTGAGCTCTGCAAATCCAATCTCCAGCTGTAAAAATGACTTCCAAGATGGCCAAATGAGAGCCCAACATGTTCTTTTATTCATTCTCCAACCCTAACGCCACTTTTAGGATTTTATTATTTTAAAAAATTTAATATTATTCTCCTCTTAAGTAGCATCTACTTCATGGGCCCCTTTATTTTTTGAAAAGTCTTTTAAAAACAACCTTATCTCCCTAGGTGGGTGTACACTTGGTGCCCCCTTTTATTAAGACATTTTATTAAATTATTATAGAGTAGCTTTATAATAAAGTACTTTTTTATTTAATTAAAACATTATAGTTAATACTTTAATATTTTAATTTCGATTCTGAAACCATTCACTTGACCAGTTCAATTAAAAACTAATGATGCACCTGGTCTCCTGGTGATGTCTAAAAATAGCAAGCCAACTATCACACTCCTTAAAAATAGGATCCCTCCTAAAAATATGAAACTATCTCTGATCATTTGAAATGGCTCATAAAGCATAACAGACCATCTCCCAGTCTCCTCAAAAATAGGAGCCCTCTACAAACCCCGATGGGGTCCCCTATCCACTCTGATAATCTATAGGAACCCTGATTGTAAGCTGGCCCTTCTGAAAATATAACTGTCTAAGGGGACATTACAGAGTAACATTAGAGTTGTGCAGCAAAAGCAAATTCATCGCAAGAATTGATTTGAGACCCTCTCATTGTAAAGTATTTAGTTAACAAATTAAAACTATGATTGGTTGAGGACAAGCAATTTTGGGAAGGGCTAACTATCATGCCCCACCAAGATTAGGATTTCTAAATACAAAATGCAGCCTCTACTAATAATGTTGGCCGACCATATATGTAATATTAGCTAAATTTAAATTTACTTCAGGCTGACCCTCCTTGATATGTCGCCCTTTAGAAATTAAAATAAAGTAAAATAAATTATAATTAAGGCCGACCAGTCACCTCTTTTAGTAAAGTCGTCCCTCTTCATTGAGACGCATCTCTTGGGCATTTCATAAGATATATAAAGAAAACAAACAAGAGGAGTAATAAGGGAGAAGAGAACAAAAAATAAAGAAGCGGCAGCAATTTAGGGGCAGTGATTTGCTATAAGCAGCAGACAGCAGTGATGATAAGAGACAATCCAATTATGATAAATAGTGATTCATTTAAAGGCAGTTATTATTTGCAAGGGCAGCAAATATGTTTTAAAGGCAGCGCTGTAAACTACAATTAAAAGAAAGTGACTATATATAAAAAGAAGCAATGTCATTTGTTATCAAAGCCAAGTCAAAAGAACAACGAATTATAATCATCTAAAGTCAGAAATTAAAAAGCAGTGATACATCCTGAAGAGTACCAATTACCATTAAGAGAGGCAACAATCTATCATTAAGACTAAGCAGTGATTATAATACAAAAGGCAGAACTGGACATTAAATGGGAACAACAGCAGTTAATAACAGCGACCTCTGTTAGTAAGGACCAGCAATTACTACTGAGAGAGAAATTACACTGTGAAAAGCTGCGATCAGTTTTGAAGGGGGATCAATTTGGGGAATAATATATTATCCTCAAAGGCAACAATGAAAAGTAGTGACTCGAATCTTATGAAAGTTGGTGACCCTTTCACCAACAAAGTATAAAAGAGATCATCCCAAACATTCAAGCATCACTTATGAATCATCACTCATGAATCCACAAAAGCAGTCACCATTTCTCAGATCAAACAAGCAATCAATCAACAAACCGCTTTATGAAATCAGCATATATTCAGTTCACCAATATATCAAACCAGCACTTATTACCTTAGTTACCAGATTCGCATCCTGGAGGTATGCACATGGTCCGGATGCACCCTCCAATTGGGGGAGTTGGCCCCAGACCCCCATTTGATTTTTGAAGTACACTACAACTTTGAGTTTGACAGTATGAGCATTTGATGATGTTATTGTGTCTTCAAGGTTTATTCAATTGGCATTTAATATTTATCTTTGGCATTTGGCATTGATCCTGAGGTAGCACGGAGATTTCAACGGATATTGCGACCAACGTCTGTGTTTGCTTTGGGATCTGAGCATCGATGTACGTGATGACTGGCTTCAGTGGGATCCTGGTGACTCTGGGCATGGCAACGCTTATATCAGAGTGGCGCAGCAGAAGCTTGATGGAGCTTTACTCTTCTCACTTACTTCCAGGTGCATGCGCGTGGTCATGATGCGGCATGGGGATTTCAATAGATACAATTATCGATGCCCACACTTAGTTTGGGATCCTGGAGTTTTGATGACGGATTGCTTGAGGGCAAGCAATCTTTGGGCGGCGAGGATTTGTAATGTCCCCAAATTGATAGAGAATAAATTAATTAAGTTAATTAAATTATTTGGTCCCTATTTAAAAGAAATATTATTAAGGACCTTTAATTAATTAATGGGGGGGGGGGGCTTTTTATTTAATTATTGTCCGTAGGTGTTTACCGGGTCGGCGTTCTTTTGTAAACCCTCGGGAGTTTCTCCGAAGGGGTATTTATGCCCGACATGTAGGTAGTTGTAGGTATGTTGAGTTTTGGATATTTTATTATTATTGCGAATTCCAGTTGGAGTTCTGGTGTGCGCCACTTCGGAAGTGAAAGACCTTCCCTATTTGGCCTGTTGCAGTTTTGGTGGGATTCAAACCCTCACCCTACTCTGCTTTGTTATGCTTGTATCGGATCTGGCAAATCCAAAGTACTTCATTATTCATAAAATAATTATTTATCTTGCAAGTACTTGTTCCCGAATTGTACCGAGTACTAAGTTTCATTGCTGAGTATATTAATTCCATATGACAAAGGAAAGATAGACGAATTTGAGCGTGTCCGGAGGCAACACTCGGCTACCGTACGACCCTCAGCATACGGCCATCAACCACACCACACGACACTCTGCACATCCCCCACTTCCACCGTACGGCCCCCAACTCCCTACTGTACGACTAGCTCCCTCCACCGTACGACACTCTACACACCCACCCGTACGGCCTGCAACTCCCTACCGTACGGCCAGCTTCCCTCCACCGTACAACACTCTGCACATCCACCCCGTACGGCCTGTATCATCCACTCCATACGACCAGACGGCTGACACACTCCCGTACGACTAGCTTCCCTCCACCGTACAACCAACCTCCTTCCACCGTACGGACAATCTGATCACTGTACAGCTTGCAGTTTCTGTACGCCATAGGTTAGGAACCTTACAGTCAGTCTGCCAGAGGTTCGAAACATTACATTGATCAATGGAAGTATCATACTATCTGTTAAACTTGATCAGATTATTCGATATTGAATTCTCTTTCTATATTGGATATATATAAACTCAATTTAATATATATATAGATGTCTTTAACAAATTATATATATAATTGTTATTGAATAATAATATGAATTGACTGTTATGATTTTCGAATGCTGAGAGACTGTTGAATGTATGTATCGCGGCATTGAAAGTGTTTACAGTCTGCAGTTATTATAGACAGATCACGCCAGGGAAAAGTCACGTCCACAATGGACGTGACTCTTCATTGAGTCACGTCCATGGTGGACGTGGCCTTCAAACCATTCGTGCATAATCGACTTGAGTCGATATCTTAATAACCGGTGGTAATAAACTTAACTTAAGTTCATCGATTTATATAGTGATTATTATATTTGAATTATATTATATATATAT
>MU226405.1:585592-613774 GCA_018584345.1 Thuja plicata | reverse complement strand
TGTAAATTTCTTTAAGTTTTTTTTGTATATATATATATATATATATATATACACACGCACGCACGCACACGTACCCAAACCCCCAAAAAAAAATTGCATGTACCCACGTACCAGATTCACGTACCCATACCCATATTGGTAACTTAGCTTATTACATCATCACTCATCAATCATCTAGTCAACCATCTCTTAATCACTTGTCTAATCAGCAAACCACTCATTATTACACCAATACCTCAAATCATACAATGAAAAGAATTCATTCAGTCAACCGATCATTCATTACAAATATCAATCACTCGACGGCAATCAAATAAGCAAGCATTCCAAGTTTAAGGAATGCAACAGACTTCAGATCAAACATCCATAATTCCATCAACAAATCTAATCAGCAGTGGATAGCATTCAGATCAGACTAAGAACAGCAAACTGATACTTTTTTTCTAGATCTGCTCTTTTCAGCATTCTATAATCTTACAACTGCTTTGTGGTATATATATTGTTTATGCATAGATAGACAATAATTATTTCTTATATATGTATATCCATATGATAGAATTTAAAATGCATATGTCTGATGATGAAACTGTGTGAAACCCATCTTGTATGAAAGGGCAGGTAGTGTAAGAGGGGAGTTATAAGATGGTTATCTAAGTACGCCACCCTCGGGATGATGTGATATCCCCTTTTTGAAATAGGATTTTATATAAATAATAACAAAAATATAAAAATTATATTAAAATTAAAAATATAAAATAATAAAATTAAAATATAATATAATTAAATTTTGTTAAGTTAATGAAGGATCAAAAGGCATGAAAGGAAAAGTTGCGACTCCCTCAAACATGAGATATAAAAAGGGAGAAGAGAACTTAAAAAATTTGAAAGGGGGGAGAGAGGAAAGAAGAGAAAAGGGAAGGTGTGAAGAAAGGAAGAATTAATAGAAGAAAAAAAAGAAATGAGAAGAAAATAAGGAAGTGACTCCTTCATAGGGCAAAAGTTATGAAGGGTTGTGACTCTTCAAAAAGGTGGTCATTATGAGGGTTTGCGACTCTTTCAAAGAGGGACAATTATGAAGGGTTGCGACTCTTTCAAAGGGCATGAATGATGAAAGGTTGTGACTCATCCAAAGGGTGGTAATTGTGGAAGTTTGTGACCTTTGCAAAGGGCAGCAATGATGAAGAGGTGTGATTCTCCCCCACATTGGGAGATATAAAGGGGAGTGTTTCATTTGAGGACATCGAAGGGAGAGCAATTTGGGGAATAATATATTATTCTCAAAGGCAACAATGAAAAAAGGTGGCTATATTCTAATGAAAGATGGTAAACCTTTTGCCAATAAAGTATAAAGGTGATTGGGAGCATCTTGTGGTGTAATGCTTAAGTGGTTGCATTGTTAATGGTTCAACCACGGTTCAAAACCCCACTTGGCCCAAATAAACGGTGTCAATGTCAGTTTGGGCCCACCTTCACTAGGCTAGTGTGCTCGCAGGCTCTGTGCCCCTGCTAGGTCGTGCTCGCAGGTTAATATCAGCGATCATTAAAAAAGTATAAAGGAGATTTCATTCCAAGCAAAAAAGGAGGAACAACAAAAGAGCATTATTCAGATTTTGAGAGCAGGATGAACAGAAGAATTCCATTTGATAAAGAAGATCAATCTAAGAGATCAACCTGACATAAAAATTCAGACTTCAGATATTTATACACCTTATCTCTAACTACATTTTTGCTCCTGTTTCATTTTGAATTTGTGAATTTAGGGCAAAGTATAGGTGATTCCGAAAAGAGACATTATAGATGACCATGTTACCAGCTCCTAGGGCCAAGAGGGCTCTGATTCTGATCCGCAATTGGGCTTGGATAGAACAATCAAGAAACCCCCTTTACAATCTCCTCTTTGATCTACAACGGTGGCCCTTGTCTTTAGGGGGATGAGGCATGGTAGGGAAAGAAAGAACAAGCACCCCACTAAGTAGGCCACCCCGATAGATGTCCATGTTGACTGCCCACAACGGCCAAGAGGGCTCTAATACCCATCTGCTCTTGGGTTTAGTATGGATATTGCTTTGGGCGGATCTATCATGTTTCTTCCTCCAAACCCTAATGTGTTTGTATAATATTATAGATATTATATGAATGTTATGTATTCTTGTCTAACCCTAATAATTGGAAGTATATACATATGTATATGTTTTCTTGGGCTATGATTGCAGAATTCAAATCCAGGATCACATTGTTTAAGGAGATGTTTTACTTAGTAAAGATGTTCATGGAACCATAACCCTAATTTGTTGTATTTGTGATTCTAGGGCAAATTTGGAAGCAAGCATTACACTTTCCAAGACATTTTCAAAGAAGGAATTCCTCAAACCCGTGGAAACAAGATATGTCAATTACTACATTTTGTTAGACAGGATGCTTGAGGTGAATGGATCCTCTACAGTTGATGGTGAATTCAGAATGGAGTAGATGGCCTAGTCCTGTCAAACAAATCCTTAATGATGATTGGTAGTCAAATGTGAGGTAAAAAATTGCTAATTTTATAAATGAATTGTTGGTTTTATTAAATATTAAATTGCTGATTTTGTTATTAAATTCTGATTTTATCAATTAATGTTTTTCAAGTTTTTGTTTGCAGTTTACAAATATGTTTGCTCTTTCATCTCACCTATTGTAGATGTCATTAGATATGCTAATATAGACTCTCCTAGTCATGGATAGATATACAAGGCATTTGACAACATGCATGTTAAGATAAAGCAAACAATTTCAACAAAGACACCAAGTTTGGGATTATATGAGCAACATGAACTCACTTCATATGGCAACCTTTGCTTTAAATCCCTAATGGTATGCACCAAAGGTTGGAAGGCTGCCTCCTTCTGATGACACAAATGAGAGAAGGGTTAATGAAAGCCTCTCTAAAGATCTATTCAGCTGAGAAGTCCACAATACTTCACTCACAATGGCATACCTTCACAAATCTGTATTCCAACATTCAGTAAACCAAAGGTGGAGGATGGTGGTCATGGCATGGGAAAAATACACTACAGTTGAGGATTCTTGTCATTCACCTCCTTTCACAAGTCGCCAATTCCTCTACTGCAGAGAGGAATTGGCCCACATACGGATTATTCCACTACACCAAGAGGAATAGGCTTACCTCTAGACAAGCGAAGAAGCTAGTGGCTATGCTTAATGTTCTCTGACTTCAAGATTGTAGACTAGACCATCGGTAAACTCCAACTTTACGATGGGATGTTGATCTTGAAGACGTCACCCAAGTTGATAAGGAGGCACGAAAGGGATTGGTTGGGATTCCATTGGATAAGGCAGATCTTCACAATAGCAATGACTCAAAGGGGGACTTTGATTTTGATGCAATGTTGGTAAGATGCAAATTATTGTAACTGTTTGCATTTGTATGAAATTATTGTAACTGTTTGCATTTGTATAAATTATCCAATTTCTAGGAAGAAGGAGAACTGACCTTCCAAACATTGACAAGTTTATAAAGCTGTTGGGTAACCTGCTGCAATACTCTGTCTGTACCACATACAACAATGGTGAAAAGCGCCTTGTCCTTGTTCAGCCCAACTGCCAATGACTCAATGTTGTATCCCCTCCTAGCAAACACCCCTGCTATCCGGTTTATCATCCCACTTTCATCCCCCACAAACACAGAGATTGTGTGTCGTTTAACCCTGTTTCATGCACATCAGTTACATCATCAACCTTCACTTTATCAAATCATATACACACATATCCTTGCAAACACCCCTGCTATCCCGTTCATCATCCCACTTTCATCCCCCACAAACACAGAGATTGTGTGTCATTTGACCTTGTTTACATTCAAATCAATCACTAAGACACAGTTCCACATACATATATATGTATGTATGAGGAAGTGTGTGTTAAGTACATACATATGTATATACACAAATATATATGCATTGGTGTGAGTAGATGCATTTGTATTCATCTATACGTATATGTATAGAAATACATACAAGCAGATATGTATATGTACACAGTGTATACACACGAATGTTAATAGAGTTCATAATGTGTGTATGCAAACGAATATAGATAGCATATGTAAAGGCATATATGCACATAAGTGTATAGTGTATATACAGTGCATATATATTACATACATGCAGGTTATATAATGCACGTGTTTACATACATACTTGTGTGTGCATAAGCTTTTAAGCCATGAAAAAATAACGAGAAAAATACGGCTTACTTGGATACGGATCTTGAAGGGGCTGCATTGGGTACTGCAACCTGGGTTGCTCTGCAACGAAGTGAAATATCCTTGTTATTGTTGGAGAGGGTGGGAAGACACACCTGAGGGCTTGCTTGCTGCTTTTTTGATGGTCCCGAAAGTGCCCAGGATCTTTTAAATGAAGAAATGGGTATTCTCGAATCCACTCCAAATGTTGCTTCTGAGGCATGACATTTGAGCATGGTCTCCATAGCCACAACTTCACAAACTCTACTACCAGCGTGAAGATTGTCTTTCAAATACTTCCTGCTACTTACGTACCATCTGATAGGACTCTGCACGGTTTAAAATTTGGTGGTCCAGCTATGTCTTTTCTTAAGTTGTTTTGTTTGACTTTGATACTGTGGAAAATGTGTTCGTATGCTCTTTGTTCGCACTCTGCCAATTATGGGAGTGGTAGTATGTGACTTTGATACTAAGAACCCACAAACTAGCGTGAATTTAAAATTGAAAAATCAGAACAGAAAAAACAAGCACTTATACAAATATTGAAGGTCGGGCTCCAGGTCGCGAGCAGCGCGAGCAGCAGGTCGGGCTCCACAGCAGAAGGTAGGGCACGACAGGCAGGAGTCTAGGGTACCACCGCAGATCACGCACAGACAGGAGCATCAACGGGCAAGGCAGGGCACGACAAACAGAAGAAACACGGGCTCCACAACAGGAAGAGACAAGCACAGTATTTTATTACAAGCATGGTATTTTATTCTGGTGGAGCAGGGAAGAACGGGCTCCACACTCTTCAATGTATTTATCGAGTCACACCTTTCTGCTCTTTCCTTTTTATTTTATTTTACTTCATTTCATTTGTCTGCTTTCCCCTTTTCAAAATGCACTAAACAAACCTAACAAAACTAAAACAAACACCACTAACAACAAGCCATTAACAACACATCATTCGAAACTAGGTGGCTACTCTGAGTAACATGCTTGAGGGTGAAAATGGTCTGGTTTGGGGGTTTTAGTTTCTTTCTGGGTTTTGGTCCCACTAGGAAGCATGCAGAATATTCTGAAATCGGGAATATGTTATTCTATAACCAAAGCAGGGATCAATAATGATTGTCGTCTGGGCCAAAACCCTTACTTGGGCAACCTTGGAATGACAACGAGAACATCCAGTAACCTTCAGCAGGCAGAAACACATTGGTTCAGTTCAAAATGACAACCTTTGCGGGAAGCTCAGCAAGAGAATGCACACAATATAAACACTAAGTTCATTTTTGTAAATGAAAAACAATATTTGGGGATCCTAAAATGGAGGAAAGCTCGGAAGAAAAAGCTTATTGTGATTCTCTTGAGGGCAACTAAAACCTTGTCTTTAGGTGCCTCAACTAATCAAACAACAGACACAAAGGAGGCAACAAACGACCATACCGGACAAGAAGAGATCAAAGTTGACGGGGCTGCTAAAGGGGTGACCAAAACGGCAAGCGAGGGGGGGCTCCTACAAGAGTCGTACAGCCCCTCTTGCTCTCTGCTGCTTTGGTCATCAGAATTGTATGTAAAGGACCTTATGGAAATGAAATAGAGGATTGAAGCCCTAGGAGCTAAGGGGCAACTAGAGAGTGAGAAGCTACACAAAGTCACAGTAGCAAGCTGGGAACTTGAAAGAGAGAATGAATGGCTAAAAAAATAGGTTGTAAGTCTACAATACGACATTGAGAGAGGTCAGCAAGAATTAATCAACATCAAACAAGATATGGCATGCGAGAAAATTCTGGAGAAGGATTGCCCCGAAACAACAAAATCAGCACCTTCAATGCAATTAAAGGAGGTCCAAGCAGCTCTAGCAGATATGATTATGAGAGAAAATGAACTAAAAGAACAAATTAAGGAGGTTAAATCGTGGGCCCAAGTGGTAAACGAAACATCATCCGGGCAAACAGTAATAATTGAAAAACAAATCGAGAAACAGATTCAAGAGGAAAAAGACAAAAATGAGAAAGCAGTAAACATTATTATTAAAGGTCTGAAAGACTATGGAGATTGTGAAAAATAGATATATTGGCACAGGACTTCCTCAAGAACAAGCTGAATTGGACATGGCCTGTAAGGCAAGCAAAAAGGATTGGCAGGAGTATGGGAACAAGGAAAGACATGCATATGAGGATTATTCTAGGCAGCATAGAGGACAAGAACGTGATTATGAAGAACAAGGGGTCACTTAGAGGCACTCAAATATATTTAGATGATGATTTAACAATTTTTCAGCAAGAGGAAAGGAGGAAAGAATGGGAGAAAGTAAAATCAGCAAGAGCTGAAGGCAAATGGGCATGGCTGAAAAATGGTAAAGCTCAGACCAAGGATAGACTAGCGACACAAAAATAGGAACTTAGGGCCCCACAAGTGCATCTAAACATGGTAAGTTGGAATTGTAGGGGTTATCCATGGAGAAGAGGACCGGGGTTGGGGCCCATAGCCGAGGGACAAGACATTATTTGTCTCGTTGAAACACATGAACATGAAGGATGTAGAATTCCAGAATTTGAAGGATACAACAAGATTTCTGTTTGGAATGAAGAGACAGAAACAGGTAAAGATCATGGTGGGATCACAATTTTAATAAGAGAAACTTGGGACAAAAATGTAAAGGTGGAGAAAGAAGACCCAAACAAACAATTTATATGGCTGAAAATTGAGGACAGCAAGGAGATTACATGGCTGGCTGCATGTTACGTCGCGCCTAAAAGCTCAAAATTTTACAAGAATAGAAACTTAGATAACAAAGATCCTTTTGGAGCATTAAAGAGAGACATTTTAGCTTTTAGCACTACAGGAAACACAATCTTAATAGGAGATTTCAATGCTAGGACAGCAGGTAACCAAGCTATTCAGCTAGGCAGGGACCAAGTAGAGGACAGTAATCCTTTGTGGCTAAAGGAATGTGAAGATATTTCTAGTCAAAGAATTTCCCAGGACGTGAGGGGATGTGTGTCACACTTTGGTGCAGAGTTGTTGGGTATGTGTAGCCTTCACGGGCTAGTTATTTGCAATGGCATGAAGTATTGGCCAAGATCTAATGGAATCACTTGTAAAACTTACAACGGGCAAAGTGTGGTGGACTATGTGATATGCTCTCACTCGGCCACTCACAAATTAGTGGATTTCAGGATAGAAAGTTGCCCTATAGAATTAAACTCAAACCACATGCCTCTGTATATTAAATATGACATTAAAACAAGAAGTTTCGAAGATGGGCAGACCCTTAACGGTAGCACTAAAGAACATAAACTTGGTAAAATCCTTATAAATTGTGGGAACAAGGAGATATTTTACCAAGCCCTTGAACAAAAGATGCAAATAAGTGGGTACAACAGTAATTCCAAGGACAACAAGGAAGAGAATAAGCAGTTAAGCAGCAGCAGGGTGGTCCCCTTAATTCATAATGCCTTAAAGGGATGTAAGAGATCAAAATTGAGGAGGAGCAATTCAAACACCTTTTCGACTAATCCATGGTATGACGAAGAATGTAAGGCAGCAAAGAGAGCTCTTAAAGGGAGAAACGAAAGCAAAGAAAACATAAAGGCCTACAAGCAATTAATAAAATTAAAAAAGGATAGTTATGTGATCACTCGGAGGAAAGAGCTAATCAAGTTAGGGAAACACAATCCTAAAGGTTTTTGGAGAGAGTTGCAACAGACTAGAAAACAAGTGGAAAACAACACTACAGACACTCAATGGTTAGATTATGCAAAGTTATTATACGAGAGACCAAATGAAGTGGCTCCTCCTACTATACCTAACAATAACACATAGTTATTTTCTATTGAGGACATTAAAGTAGGTATAAAGAGGCTTGCAAGCGGAAAAGCCCAGGATATTGATGGGCTGCAAGAAGAATTTTTAAAGTGGGGGGTTAACCTGTTGGCTCCACACATCAAGAATATTTTCAACAAGGTCACATAGGGCTGCTTTCCTATTAATTGGACTACTAGTGTGGTTATCCCCCTATACAAGGGTGGGGACATCAACAATCCCTCCAATTACCGTACCATAATGGTGAACCCTCTGTTAGGTAAACTCTTAGGGAGTATGTTAGAGCGCAGAATCCACAATTGGGCATAAAAAGAGCATAAAAGAGCAAAAGGTCAGGTTGGTTTCAGACCAAAACATTCCACCATCGATCATTGCATCACACTAAGACACCTCATTGAGAGTGTGTGGGAAAAACAAGGGGAAGAAGCTTTTTGCTGCTTTGTGGATTTTATGAAGGCTTTTGATATTGTTCATAGGGATAAGCTATGGCACAAAATGGAAGAACTGGAAGTACCAGAAGAGTACAGGGCTACTGTTCATAAATTGTACGAACGAGTTCAAGCAAAAATCAAAACTAAAGAGGGCATGTCAGAATGTTTTGGGAGTGACATTGGGGTCAAACAAGGGTGCCCTTTGTCACCTTCTCTCTTTGGCCTATACATCGATAAGTTGGAAGAGTGGCTAAACAAAGCCAATGGGGGAGGTGTGCATTTGTCATGTTATGTGATAAAGTTACTCTTTTATGCTGATGACCTTATACTAATTGCAAAGAGTGCGCAAGATTTGAGAGAGCATTTGAAAAATATTGAATCATTTTGTTCGGAGGCTGGGACGGAAGTCAATATTACTAAAACTAAAGTAATGATCTTCTCTTTGAAAAAGAAAAAACAACAACACACTTTCATATTTAAGGGCAGCCCGTTAGCAATGGTGGAAGAGTACAAATATCTCATAATTGACTTTCATTCTAAACTAAGTTGGGAGACATGCAGGTCAAAACAGATTCAAGGGGGATGGAAGGCCTCCGACCTTCTTCAAAATAGATGTGGGAAAGCAAAACTTTGGGACTAGAAAACTAGAAAGACACTCTTTGGTCTTTTAGTGGTTCTGGTTATTCTTTATGGTTGCGAAGTTTGGGGAAGCAGGGTATCAAATCATAAATGGAGACAAATAAAAAGAATCCGGAAGCATCTCGTTACTACTAACCTCAAGGTTAAGACAACAGTTCCTTATGAGATCCTTTTGGCGGAGGCGGGTATGTTCTCAATTGAGGCCTCAGCAATTATCCAGCTGTTAGGTTATCTGGAAAAAGTGGGAAGCATGGGTAAGCATCGCTGGCCTAAATTGGTGGTTGAAGAGGAGTTAACACATAGGAAAAGAATGTGGAAGGAACAAAACAACCAATGGCTGAACAAATGGAACATTACCCTCCAGGAATGTCCAAACACTAATCTGGAAATAAAGAAATGGGTGTTAGAAAAATTCAGAATTATCATGTGGACGAATCAGATAGGAAGAAAAAAGGCCTACTGTGTTAAGGAATTTAATCACACATGGGATCATGAGGACAAAACCTACTTAGGGTCCGCAATTAAAGGAAAGGCCAAAATCCTAATTACTCTGTTAAGGACTAGCTCCCACTATTTACGATGTGAAACCGATAGATGGATGGTCCCTAAAGAGAGGTGGGAAGAGAGAATTTGTGCTTTCTACGATAAAGGAGTGGTAGAAACAAAATGGCATTTCATTAAAGAGTGTGAGGCTTATGAAGATATCCGCAATGAGTATAGGGATCAACTACAAATGAGCAGCATGAAGGAACTTTTCGAAGAGGCAAGATTACCCAAAACAGCAAGCTTCTTAACCCAGATCCACAACAAAAGGAACAACTTGCAGAAATCTCAGTAGGATGCCTAGCCTTATCTTTGGTCCCTTAGACCAGTGGTCTCGTGGACATCATTAAAACTTTTCATTTCATTTCATTTCAAACACCCACACTTTAAACAGCAGCACACTTTTATGTTTGAGGGCAACTCTTTAGAGATTGTGGAAGAGTACAAGCACCTCAGAATTCATTTATACTATAGGCTAAGTTGGGAGACATGAAAAAAAAGAATACAAAAAAGATACAGAAAGTTGAGTTGTGGGATTGGAAGACCAGGGAGACTCTCTTTGGTTTCTTGGTGGTCCTGGTTATTCTTTATGGGTGTGAGGTTTGGGGGAGCAACATGTCAAATCACAAATGGCGGCAGATAGAAAGAATCCAAAAACATCTTATCACTAGTAACCTCAAGGTCAAGTCGACGGTCTCATATGAGATCCTCTTGGCGGAGGTTGGTATGTTTCCGATTGAAGCCTTAGCAATTATTCACTTGCTATGCTACTTAAAAAAAATGGGAAATATGGATATGCATCATTGGCCTAGGATGGTGGTTGAAGAGGAGTTAGAACGGAGGAAAAAGACATGGAAGAAACAAAATAGCAAGTGGTTAAACAAATGGAAAATAAACCTCCACGAGTGCCCAAACACTAATATAGAGATAAAAAAGTGGTTGTTAGATAAATTCAAAAGTGTCATGTGGACAAAATAGAAAGGTAGGAAAAAAGCTTACTATGTCAAAAAATTTAACCCCAAGTGGGACCATGGCGATAAAGAATATTTAGGTTCCACAACTAAAGGCAAGGCAAAAATTCTGATGGCTCAGCTAGGACCAGCTCTCATCATTTGTGATGTGAAACTGGTTGATGGAAAGTTCCCAAAGAGATGTGGGAAGAAAGAACTTGTAATTTTTGCAGTAGAGGGGTGGTTGAAATGGAGTGGCATTTTATCAAGGAATGTGTTGCTTATGAAGATATTCGCATTCGTTACGAAGACAACTTACACGTGAATAGTTTGAATGAACTTTTTAAAGAGGCAAAATTACAAAAAAAAAGACTACTTTCCTAACGAGGATTTACAATCAAATGGTCTACTTGGAGAAACTTCAACAGGCAGATTAATTGGTTCTATCTTGGTCCCTTAGACCATTGGTCTTGTGGATGTCATCAAAATTCATTCAATCATTCATTCCCCATTGCTTGGGTATTTTTGTGAGGAAACAAAATGCTTCCTACCGTGGGTAATATAGGTTTATTGTCGATAAATAGTAAATTTAATTTAGAATTGGGAATTAAAAGAATATTTTTACATAACATATATTTTAACTTTGTTGATTAATTATTATAATGTGATATAGTGATTGACGATTAAAATCCAAGTTTTAGTTTTCAAACAAAGATTATGAAGTTGGGATGGAAATGTTTAAAAGCAACTCATATTAAAGACAAGACTATGTCATGCAACCTAGTTCAAAATTAGGAGAACTGTGTAGTCTAGTCATGGACTAAGTTGTGTCATATTGTCTAATTTTGGACTAGACCAGACTACACAACCTCTTCTAACTTGTGCCATCATGTTTGTTATCAAGGTGATCTCCAATGTCTACTCGTATGTTTCAAACTAAGAAAGGGATTGTGCTAGGAAATATTGTGGGGTATGTTGTAGAGTGAAGAGAAGGTTGTCGACTTCCTCAAGAGAAGCCAATTTGCTTACAAGTTGTACAAAGTTGAAAACATGTCAAGTAGATGTGTGATGACAATGTAAACTACATGACTTATGTAACTAAGGATGATCTAAAACCAAGATTGATTCAACTACAAGTGAATTAGATTATACTGAGAGCAAGTACGAGTGCATCAAACTTGTAAAAGAGACATACCTTCCTCCCCAAGTAAAAAGATGAAATAAAAGTGTTGGAAGAATACAAAGCATAACATTAATTGTGAAAACTATGTTATAGCATGTACATAGAGTTGGTTAATAGACAAGTGAAAAATTGATAACTAAGTACATGACTCAACTCAAGGGGTAACTGGTCATCCTCAGTAGGGGCAAAAGTTGTGCAATAAAGGTCATTTCCCCCCAGATGCTTCCACAAAAGTATCCTTGAGACCCGTGATGGCATGAAGCACATTCACCAATGGTGATGATCAATATTATGGATTATCTGTCAAGGAGAAAAAGTGTGATGCAAAGGAGTCAATCTCATTGTCACCTTTGGAAAATTAGGTTGAGGATTTCATCCCTTTCATCAAGGCTCAAATTTATAAAATTTATTTTGATATTTTTTAATATCTTTTTACTTTAGAAGGACTTGAGCATTGCAAAAGAATGCATAGCTAGTCCTTTGCAATTTGCATCTCATATTGATTATCTTAAGGTAATCATGTTTCTAATACAAGTTTAGCTACAACTCTAAGATCAATAATCACACCACCATATTGTGTGTCATTGATGTTTATCTATGTGTGTACTAGTTCATGATACACATCATATTTGATATCTATATTTTTATGTTAGTATTGAGTATTCCAAGTATACCCTTCAATTATTCAATAAAACCAAAATGACTATAATAATTATATTGTGTAGAATCCTCTTCAATTTCTTCCACTTGATTAGATTGATCAACTTGATGTGTAAGGAAGTGTTCAATTTAGATTTTAGGAAGATGTAGATGTATTTTATTTATTATTGATCCCTTCTATTTATGTCACTTATGGTCAATGAGATATTGAATATTATGTTTTAGTGTTATGCAACCATTATAGTGTGATAGGTGGTCCAAATGTGGTCACAAATGAAATTTGCATTGAAATATTAAGGAACAAATCTTCTTAGGTTTTACAACTACCAATATTTTCTAGGGTTTTCTTATTCAATTTGATGATTTCTACGCCTTAAACATTAAATTTTGAGGTTCCCGTGCAATTTTTTCTTTATTTTAATTTTTGATTGATGACTTTATCAGCCTATGTCTTGTCTCTCAACTTCTCCAAGGAAGCATTTATGGTTGTGGGTTGACCAAACCCCTCATCCTAGTCACTAGTTATTGATATTACCACTCATTCTTTTAAAACAACTTAAGTTGTCTTGGTTAAATACTTATTTGGTCACCCCCATCATTGCCTTGTTGGCATCCAGTTGTCATGTCCTCATTGCACCATTCATTCTCTTTCCATTGCCTATTCTCGTTTAATGACAATATTGAAGTTGCAATCATGTGCTTTGTTTCCATTTCTCATTCTCGCTATTATATGTTTTCTATTTGTGTGTCACGATGTTCCTATGTCATGCTTTCCTATTGTTATTGCATGCTTAAGGTTTATCAAAAGCTCTCAAAATTTACAAAAATCGAACATGTGATGTTGTATTATTTGGATAGGTGGATTTGATTCAAGAAAAACACATTGTGTCAAAGAGTTCGACCCCACATAAAAACATGATGAAAAATTTGATCTGAAGGTTGCAATAAAGGGGGAGGCTAAAATTTAAATAGTGCATATGAGGACCGCCTCTCATCACCTATCTTGTTAAATGGGTAGATGGATTACTCCCAAAGAAAAGTGGAAAGACAGAACTTGTGTGTTTCGTAGCAAAGATGTGGTTGAAACCTACTAGCACTTCATCATAGAGTATGCAATATATGAATATATTCATAAGCAATTTGAAGATACTTTGAAGATAGACAACCTAAATGATTTCTTTGAGAAAGTAAGGATTCACAACTTAGCAAACTTCTTGGTCAATATTCATTATAGAAGAGTTGGCATAGAAAGAAATATAGAAAATTGTGTAAATATTATGACTTTTGATCCCTTATACTGCTTGGTCTCACAGATGTCATTAAAATTCCTTCATTCATGGGCCTCAAGGGGTCTATTTCTTGATCTTAAATATTTCAACCAATACGTGAGTTGGATCCACATGCTGCTATATTGCATGTTTCTTTCACAGCGTAGGTTCTTAAAAATTAGGCTTCTTGATGTTGTAATTGCATGCGATTGTGACACCTTTCCTTGTGAGTGTCATATGGAGCTAGTTGTAGATTTTCACCTAAAGATTTTGTATTCAATGTGGGAGTGTTAAGTTGATGTGTAAAGTCACTTTTTATGTGTCAATTTTTTATTGGTCCAATTTTTTAATGTATCGTAGCCTTAATATGAAAGATTTTCAAATAAATCAAAAGATAGTAATCACTATTGATTCAATTTTTGTCTTTCAAAGATTAATGGTTGATTGAAAAAATTGAAGAACAACTAGTTTCAAATACTCTTTTCATGCATATGAACGATAATAGTGAAATTGATTGTTATGTACTCGTTATTCTTCAGATGGCTACATCAAAAGGTATTCATTTGTGTCCAGTGTTTACAAGGTTCCTTGGAAAGTGCTAGTAGGAAGAATTTTTTAGCTTCAAAAATGTTTGCATACTCAAAGGCAAACTAGGGTTTCTAGTGTTTCACAAGTAATTTACCAATACTTGCTCTAATTCTTAAAATTACTACTAGAATTGTATGTTCATGTCTTGTGAAGGTTTCTATGTCATTCTAAAATTATTAGTAGGTTAATTTGTTGAGATGTAAAGAACCCTCATCATTTGTGTTGATGTTGAAAGAGAGATTGACTACTCTAGCTATCAATCCAACACGAGCTAAAATTTGTTTCATTAAACAATGGAATACAAACCACAAACAATAGTTATGATCGACTTACTCTTACTCAAAGAGAGTAAAGCAATGTTTTGGTTTCTATTCCTCTGTCATATAAAAGATTGCTTGTTTGATTAAATGTTAACTAACTAGGACCAAAAGCATGTAAGAATGGGCATACAACTGATCAAGCTAATAGAAAAATAACAATAAACTAATAGAAAACACAAATCTTAAACATACACACAAAGATAAACCTATGAATAAAGCTAGAACCCAAAAATAGTAGGACATTTTAGCCAAGTGTCCAAGTCCACTTAGGTACCCAAATGAGCATAGAGAGAAAATATGCTATCTACGGCTTTTGAACTATGGTGCTAGGTTCCCTAGTCCAAGGATATGGTGCTTTTTATCAGTATCCTATCCTTTTTTGATGAGATCTTATGAGAAGTTCTAATTCCAAGTCCTGACCTTTTGTGTGTTTTCAAATTTTGACTTTTTATTTTGAACATGCAAAAGGGGGAAAAGAGGATTGTGGTTATATAGGGGCTTGCTTGGATCAACCATTAGCTTTGGCGATATCCACCTCCATGGATAGCCAAGTAGAAGTATGAAAATAATAGTGTGTGTTATGAATCTTAAGTGTGTCTAAGATTGTAACAATGATAAGTGCATAAACATAAATAAGAGTCCTACTCAAGTGTGTTAGGGAGAACCCTAAATGAGGTGATCAAGGGTTATGTGCATACAAACCCAATATTATATGAGTTACATGAATGCACATAAAATAATGATAAATTTGGGTCTAAAGCTAAATTATATATATATATATATATATATATAGGAATAACATGAAATCCTATCAAACCCCTTAGAGAGGGGCACAAGCCAATCATTAATCGATGACTCCCTATAATCCTCCAATATTCCTTGAAGCTTTCATGATGAATAAGGGTTTATGAAGACTTGATATTTTTTATCGATTCTCATATATGTANTTACATGAATGCACATAAAATAATGATAAATTTGGGTCTAAAGCTAAATTATATATATATATATATATATATATATATAGGAATAACATGAAATCCTATCAAACCCCTTAGAGAGGGGCACAAGCCAATCATTAATCGATGACTCCCTATCATCCTCCAATATTCCTTGAAGCTTTCATGATGAATAAGGGTTTATGAAGACTTGATATTTTTTATCGATTCTCATATATGTAGACTGTCTTATTGTAGATCTTTCTCTTCATAAGGATTCCATTCCAATTGCCTCGAACAATTAATTGCCAAATGAAGGAAACTACCTTTCTTTTATATGAGGTAAGGCCAACATCTCACTCTCCCAAAATTTTAACCAAAAAAATATCACATGTTCAATTTTAACCAAAAAAACATCCCTATTCCAAGACCATATATAATAATGTTAAGGCCAACATCTTACTCTCCCAAAATTTTAACCAAAACACATTAGCACATAGTCTAGAAAAAATTGCCATCAATTTTTTGGGAAGTGAGATAATAGGGGCTTGATATTAGATTTAGAATTAATATTAGGATTGATGACATTTAAATGTGCATTAAAGTGCTTTGAAATTTAAAATAGGATATAACCCTAATTAAGCTTGAAATGATATATGATAAAGTGTGCATTAACATAAGGGTCCAAAGAGGACTTTATTGAGAATTAAATGTAGGACACAACTCATATTCTCTAGTTGAGTAATTTAAGGCTAGAAATGGTCCCAAAAATTCTTCGACAAGTGTGAAACTAAATTGAGTGCTAGGAGAGTGTGAAATTGAACTCGTCAATTAAAGCAGTGCAATTTACAATGCTACATTTAGCCCCCACTTTAACAATTGTATAACACTACAAGGCGTGCATATGCAACCTAAAGTACCGAAAAGTAAACATTCACGAGAAAGAATATTCTCAAATTTGTCAAATGAAGCCCCCCAATGTTGCAAATAACTCAAATATAACATTAAGAACTGCATTTTGCAAAGCTACTTTGTTAGTGAAAATTGAAGTTGCCTAAAATTCTTACTAAGCGTGATGAAATTCAAGGGTAGCTATACTCTTCATTACTTCTGCTTACTTATTTAGGATGTAGAAATAGGGTATCATGTTTACCACGTTGAATTGTGAAAGAAGTTATGAAAAATGTGTTTGGTGGGGTCATTCATCAAACGTATGTCATGTCAAAGAGAATTTGGTAAGGAGGAGAACTGAATCGCAATCCAAATGCAACAAACAACATGTAAATCAAAGTTCTCTAGCCCAAGCTATGATGAAATGATTGAACTGTACAAAATAAGGGTTTAGAGAAGATTTACCTTTTAAATAGTAAACATTGGACTATTCATTTATCTTATTCACTTTTGTCTCTAGTGTAGAGTGGTCCACACTACTTTGATATAAAGATGTCATGTAATTGAGATCCTTAGTCCGCCAAGATGGAGGTATTGAGGCACATCAATAAGAAGGGTAGCCAAATACATGAGGTAAACCATCCTTACATTGCTCTATATTCAATTTTTATGTGGAGTTCAATTTTCTATAATTTGACCAAGGTCAACCTATTTGCCACCATGTTTGGGTATCATGGTCCCATTTGGGTGTCATGGTCCCATTTGGATGTCATGGTCCCATCTAGGCGTCGTGGCTCCAAATCAGTACTATGGTCCCATTTGGGCCACATTTTCCCATACAGGCATCATGCACCTATTTGGATGCCATAATCCCAAATGGATGCAATGGTCCACACATTAGATGTCGCATGAAAACTAACGTGATTTGAAAGAAATGTTGCAAAAGTACTAATGAGAACTCATTTTTGTGTTCACAACCCCCTCCTAAGATGTGTGAACATATAGGTGGGCACATCTACACATAGTTGCAGGATCTAGCAAGAGATCTTCCCCCTAATACACACATGTATTTAGGAGAGGCAGGGTTATGGTGTGTGCTAGATCATGCCTACTATGAGATATAATGATATTATGTTGATGCCATTAATAAAGTGATTTTATATCAATGCTCCTATGCTGGAACATTCCTACACGAGAGATGATTATTATTCTTGATGATGTACTATAGTATTATATGACTTATTGTATGTAAGGTTCCAATATGAGACAAAAGTCGTCATGTTATCCTATTGTCATCGGTGATGATTGAATCTAATTAATAGGGCGGGCCACCATTAAGGACACAAGAGGACGTATATTCATATAGTGGTTGTTGCGATTGACCGGGGATATTCCTATCTTCCATAAAATACTCATCACTATAATCACATTGCTTGTAGCACATGATAGATGATCCACACACCTAGTCGATGGCCTCAAACATGCTATTTGAGAGATGGTAGAGCACAAGATTGTCTATCCATGGGGACAGAGCATGTTAATTGTCCTCTACTATGACCTCAATGAATACATACATGATGCAAGAGCGTCCAAATGGACCAACAATCGACACCACACAAAAGCATTTTCAAAATTTGGTTTTCAATTTTAGTTTGGTTTCATGGTCTCTTTGGTCGCTTGCCTTAAACAACACATGCTAAGCTTTGACTTAGTGTGTGTTGTGCAATGTGAACCCTACATAGAACTTCCAAAAAAAATTGGTTTTCTTTTTTTGTTACCTATATTTAAAAAAAATTTGCATATGTCAGTATCAGAATCCAATCACAAAAAAATAACTTATGGACCCCTCTTCGTTACCTAGCATCCTCATGTAATTTTTTAAAGTTATATAATTTCAATGATGATATGTTTATGTATCATAAAATTATATCATATTTATATATTTTAAAAGTATAATATGATATTTCTATTTATAATAAATTATAATATATTATATATAAACATAATAAATTATAATATATTATATATAAACATAATAATATATAGATATATTATTTATATTTATATTATTGTAATTCACTATTAAATATAATAATATTATGATATATGTTATTATATATAATTATTTGCATTAATATTAATGTAATATTTAAATATAAAAATATATTATAGTAATAATATATATTTTGTTATAAATGATAAACATATAAGTATCTCTAAGTATAACAATACTATAAGTATAATACAATATTACAAAAAAATATAATATACGTAATATAACTTATTATAAATTAAGATAATGTAATATTATAATATTAATAAACTATAATTTATTATTGTATTTAAAGATTACATTCATATTGTAATGCATAAATATGTAATAAGAGAACAAACTTAAACAACTAAGCTTATCCTAACATATCTTATGCATACCTCAAAATATGGAAGCAAACATGCATATTATTGAATGGAAATGAAGTAAGAAAACAATATTAAACTACTTCAACAATATGCAAACCTCCAAAGAAGATGAAGAGAGTGTTGTTGATTGGTTGGGACGTGGTTGCTCAAAACCAACAGCATAACAATGTTTTGAAGGTGGTTGTTAAATGAGGAGAAAAGCTCTCAATTTATAGATTTTTGAGGAAGTGGACGGTTTGGATTCAAATTTGGATGAAGGGCTAGGATTCTTTAGGATCAATGATGTGGTTATGAGGTGTAGGTCAATTGGAGGCCAAGTAGATTAGGGTTTTGACCATTCAAAGGGGTAAAGATGCCCACACATGTGTGAGCAACCTTTGAAAGTGATGGGTCAAAGACAAGGTGTAATAGAGTGTAAGAGGGTGAGCAGACCAAAGTTGCTCACACATGTGTGAGCAACTTGGGAAAGTGATGGTTCAAGGTTGAGTTCACATGTGAAGGGGGACAAATATTTAAGGGTGTGGATGAGTATAAGGCTTTGTAAGACGGTGTGTAAGAGTCACATGTGACTTGGGTTTGTTAATCCCATGATTAGGATTGTGCAAATGATTAGGGAGTGATTGGGTGGGAGATTAGGATTAATTAGTGACAAGTGGGTTAGAAGGATGAATTAGGTTAGGGAAGTGAGGTTAGGTGGGGTTAAAGTTAGTAGTCATGTGCTTAAATAGAATTAAATGTAATATTTAATTCCAAGTGGGAGAAAAGGGAAATAAGCTAGGTTAGTTTAATTAATCTAGGAATTAATTAGACTTTGGGGAAATGAGAATTCTAATTAAATAAATGTAAATTTATTTAATTAAAGGTGAGATAAGGCTAATGTAATTAAATAAATTTAGATTTATTTAATTAGGGATAAAGGCTAAGTCAAGGAATTAAAACAAATAATGAATATTCATTTAATCGACTAGGATAAGGGTAATGGACAAATTTTAGTGTCTACATTTTGCCCATCTTTGATGTAGCATCATGAAATGATGTTATATCAAAGAAGAATAAAACATAGTGGATAAAGGGGATAAGACTAGATGCATGATGCCCCAGTCACTAGAGGATGAGGAAGGATGATGAGCAAGGAGTGGTATGCCCCCTCAAGAGGACATGTGGGGTTTGGAGAACACAAGTGTGCTCTCAAAAAGGATATGAATGATAGAAGGAAAGGGGAAAGGATAGGGAAAGTAAAGGAAGAATAAAGGAAATTCATGTTGCAATGGTGTGAGAAACCTAAGTTTGATATTGTACTTGACACTATGCAGCAAGGTATCAGGAACCAAGATGATAAAGAGTCAAGTATGTTAGCATTGTTAAAATCTTGAAGAAAATATACTCTAAATGATAAAACCCTGTTAAGTCTTGCTATCTCCTTAGTCCCTACTTTCAAATTTCTAGTCGTTGGTGGAAAAACCCTAAGTTTCTGGCTCATGCTTCTAATTTGTCGTTACCTTTTTGAATCACTTAAAATCTCTTAAACCCATGTGCCTTATGTTTTATGTCTGAGCGGGGCTGTCACTTTTAATATTTCCTAAATTTTTAGCGAGGTGATCAATTATTTCTATTTTATTTCCCTAATTCCTAAGCCCCGACATACTTTATGTCTTTTCAATATGTCGTGCATCTTGCTTTGATCTTACGGTTGTCTCTTTGCCTTAAAGCACAAGATGAAGTTCTTTATTCATCAAGTCAATGTGATAGGTTGTCGCATGTCCTCCTCTGATCTTGGTGGGCCCTTTTACTTTTTGATCTTCAGCGATATTGTGCTCTGTCAGATTAAACTTCATCTATGGCTAGCGCTTTCCCTCAAGGCGGAAGATAATCTTGTTTTAATGTTCAAGGCATTATGATGGGATGACACATGGAAAGTTGTCAGGTCTTGGGCCCCGTATATGGTTGGTTATCGAGTGGTCAAGTCTCAGAAGATCATGTGGTTCGCGTGAAGCCTCAAAGATAAGATGCACAATAGTTAGTGTCCAAGGCATTGCGCCTGGTCTCCACCTGTAAAGTGGTCAGAGCTTAAGACAAGGTAAAGACCGAACACTTTTCTATTGATCCAATGGATAGCGCAAAGCCTCAACGGAGAGATGATCACGAAATACTCATCAAGGCATTGCAACTTTGTGCCACGTCTACAAGGTCAGTCTGAATTAGCATTAAGGGTAAAGTAAAGAGATAGTAAGTTTGAAAAAATCTAACAGATGACACAAATCCTTCAAGTTGAGATGCGAAGAGATTAACCTTTGAGGCATTGCGCCTATTGGCCACGTGGCAGATTGGCGGGACCGGGTCAGCACAAAGGTAAACAGATAGGGAACGAGTGGGTTAAAGAAGATCTACGATCGACGCGAAGACTCAAAAGATAAGATGAAGGTTTTTAACCTTCAAGCCATTATGACCGCTCAACACATGTCCTTTCGGGTTGAAGGATACCTCTAGTTTCGTAACCCAGGATGAAGTTAATATGCAGTCAAGTTAGTGGTATCTAACAGTTAGCGGTTTTCCTTAAGGTAGATCGACAGATATTGTTTAAGGCATCGCGCCTACTTGACGCGTGTCCAGCTTGGTCAGCGCAGGTAAGAAGGCAACAAGGATTTCTCAGTGCCACTAATATTTTTCCACGTGGAGGTCGGTGGGGCCTGCGGTTTCGAAGAAAATAAGCAGGTAAATTTTAGACATATGTAAATGCATCATGTGGTCGTTGCATTGCCTCAAAAGGAAATATGAACAATGATTAATGTTCGAGCCATTACGACAACGCAACAGGTGGCAGATCATATCACAGGCCCGGGTAACTTAACGTAGATCAATGAATCACTTTTAAAGTTGATAAAGGTTTGAATCTTAGCCTTCAATGCTTTGTTTTGCACTACCTGTAGCCTTTGCAATCAGATATTTGAATTTTAAATTGGTTTATCATATTTTTTTAGCAATGGCGTTGCTTTCCAGATCACAGAGGTGTTTAATGGATATATCAGATCTTTTGGATCGATTTATTAAAGTCATACGGTGTTGAGGGGATGTTTTCTAATGAATGTGCTTTTCTTAATGTTGTGTGGTGGTTTTAGGGTTTTTTATTCAAGATTGTATACTTTTTGTAAACCCTAATCCATTGCCTGTCACTTCTGCATTGATATTTTCAGTCAAGTGAATATTTTAGATCAGATATTATTTTGGATCTTTTAAAGAAAGATAAATCGGTGGAGAACGAAGGATAACTGTGAATCAGATTTAAAGAAGGATAGATGTCAATTAGACATGAATTCTAGGGTTCCCTTCTTCTATATGTATCCCTCTTTTCTCTATTGTAAGGGTTCCAGTTTCTCTGCAAGAATTCAAAGCAGGTTCCAAGTGTGGTTCCTCTGTAAATATTTTTGCATTTTCTTTTCATATAGGGTGTTATTAGTTTCCTTTCTGGTTTCAGAGAAGGACATCATTGTAATAGCAAGCTTCATGAATGAAATTTCAGTGTTGTTGTTTTGTTATCAAGTTGTCTCCATTTGATTTCTGAATCAATGATACTAAGGCATCAAGGGTGTTTTGGTTTTGTCCATTGCTGATCAGCAATAGGTTCATTTAAAGGATGGCTATGATTTAGGATTTTTTTTCAGATATGTATGAGCTGGGGTATCAAGGGTATGCCAAATTTTCTTTCATTGGACATTGATTAATGTATTGTCTATCCCAGGGTCTCTTCCAAGGGGAGAGTTAAATGCTTTGAGTAGGTAATTGCATATTTGAATACATAGGTGGATCCACAAGTAGAGATTGATTAGTGAGGGTATGTTTGGTGTGAGGCACTAGACATATTAGACTGTGTTGTCTTTTTACCCATAATCTTCTTTGCAATGGTATATTTGATTTTGTTTCCCAATGGATAAGGCACTGGTCTATGTGAGATCTGGGGTATTTTAGAGATCCATTAATCTCAAAATATAATTAAAAATCATTTCCCTTTCATGTTGTTTGAAAGAGTTAGAGTAGTTCTAGTTTTCAAACATACTTTATTCAAGTGGGATACTGCATAAGATTTGATGAAATATTGAGGTACATGTTACCCATAGGTTTGAAAACTATTCTACAGTTATATATCTGCAAGTTGTTATTTGTTACAAGGAGTCATGTGTGTGTAGATTAGGTAGTGCCCACCTGAGTGTTGTGGAGCTCAAAGTGAAGGAGGTCTTTGAACCTTCTTTAATGTTGGCTTTCTCTTGTCTCCTTTATGTTGAGGGTGTTGAGTTTGTACCCTAGGTTTTCAATCCCACAACCTAGTCTCATAATCTCATCTAGGAAAGGAGAGTGCGAGAAAAAGAAATTAACACAAATGATGACTCTACTGTGGATAGAGCAATAAAAAATCTTGCTTAAACTTTTAAAGGAATCTCTTGTGTTCTATTGATCATATCATTTGACCCATCCGAGTCACCAACAGAAATGGTGACTCTACTAGGGAATCTCTATAAGAATTTGTAAAATCCTTCCAAGAGTCAACAACAACATATAAACTCATTTGGGGATAAGAGATTTTTTTTCTTTGTTTAGTCACAATCTATCCCAGAGTGATATGATTGTTATAGACTCATATGCTAACAAATAAGTATTCCTCTTATTCAAAGTGAGCCAAGGTTTGTTTGGTTTGTTATTACAATAGTGTCTGAAAGTCCAAGTTCTTCAAGGATATATTTATACTATCTTACTAGTGGTGAGTGGCGACTCTAAGTTTTCTGATTTGCACCAGTGTGCATGATTGAAGAAAGGCTAAAAAGAAGGGAGGTGGACTTGCAGTGATAATCAATCAGAAGTTTGGGCTCTTATGACTAAAGCATAGTCAAGGGAGAAATTTTTATGAGACCCTATTAGTGGGGTGTGTTGAGAGTTTGTTGGTTTTGAAGAAGGTTAGAGTGGGGTGAAGAGATCTTAGCTGATTCAAATTTGTCCTCTATAAAGAGGTGGCGGCTCTCCCAAAGATTTCAATGATGATGTGAAGGTGACTTCAGATCAATGTTTTATGCAGCAACTTCATCACATTCAGTTATTTTGTTTTTCACTGGATAATTATTGTTCCATGAAAATCAGTTGTTAATATTTTCCCTATTAAGTGGTTAGCACTAATTGAGAGGGAAGAAAAAGGAAGTTGGTAAACATCTTATTTAATTATGTAATAAAGTCAAGTGCAAGTACATATATATAGTGAATCTTTCTAGCCTTGCATACATACATTCAATTATGCCTACTAAGATGTCACAACAGAGTGGTAGACAGAGTTTTGGCATTAAGTATTATGTAGCTCTAAATTTTGAAGGCATCCATGGTTACCCAAATCTTTTTCCACTTGAGATCAGAGAAAAATTTCCAAGATTTAGTGGTGGGAAAGAGGAAGATGTTGAAGAGTATTTTAGAGAGTTTTGGGACTTAATTGAGAATTTTGATATTGAACATGAGGAAAGTGTTATGAAATTGTTTATTCAGTCCTTAGTGGGTGATGCAAGGCAGCGGTTCTCTTTTTTTCCAGAGTGTTCTATCTCTTCATGGGAAGTGTTAGGTTTAGCATTTTTGGAGCAGTTTGGTGAAAAGGTTAATCCATCTATAGTGATAAGGAATTTCATGGAGATACAAATAATGAATGGTGAGTTGGTTCCTCCTTTCAATCTCAAATTTGCAAAAGTATTTGGGCAGATCCCAATCGAGTTTAGAACAAACTATGTTGTTTGTTTGGTTGTTTATTTAGGTGCATTTGGTAAAAAGATGAGCTACTTGTTGAGAGATAAAGAACCTAAAACTTTACATCATGATTTTATGACAGCATTAGATATTGAAAATAATTTAAGGTATGGAATCATCCCAAGGGGTTTTCCATCTACTAAGGATTGTTTTCATATTGTACCAAATGTAGTTGACAGGTGTGGATTAAGAGGTGATAATATATGTCAAAATATTTTTGTCTCTGTTGACCATGCTAACCATGATTTAAATAGTGATTCAAAACAAAGTGTGAATCAAGATGTTTTTTTTTTGCAAACAGGAGTTGCCCCTCACATTGAGGACATGGTTAGTGAAGAATTGTGTAATATTCTTGGTGGAGAGATAGATATATATAGGGGTTACACACCTAATAATATGGAAACTAGTTATTCTAGTTTTGGGGCTGCAGAAACAAATTGTTTGCAGTCAAATGTGGATAGTAAAGAGTGGGCAGGTTTTTCATCAGGTGATGATGTTGAAGCCCCAAATGGTGAGGTTCTATCGGAATTTACTGATTCTGATAGTGAGGATGATATTTTCAACCCATGTTTTTGTCACATGGGGATGTCCAAGAAGAATTCGTTGAGGATAAGGCTTCATGGTGCCAAAATGGCCTTGATCTTTTTGAAGATAAGGTGATAGTTTATATGCAGCCTTGTGAAAAGGATGAAGATTTGTCATGTGTTGAAAATGATTATGAGGAAAAAAAAATTCTTAAGACAGTGATGAATTCTTTTATCCTAGATAGTGATGATGTTAACATAAAGATGTTGGAAAAAGAATGCTCATACAAGGAGTTTACACCAAAGAAAATTCAAGGGCAGCCTTGTGATAATTATTTTTCAAATAAAAGGCTCAGGTGTGTTAATGAAGATACACGTGCTTTTTAATTTGAACAACAAAGCAATAATGGTAATAAGATTGATAGTTCAATTTGTATGTTTGTATCATGTGGTTTTCCATGTGAGGTTATGGAATCTAAGGGACATAAGGATTTATATAAACCGGAATATGAGGTTGTTGAAGCTCAAATTATTTTTGAAAATCTTTCAGTATATAAGTGTCCACTTTTGGACAATCTCATGCCAACTCATCAAGTGGATAGTGATTCTATTTATGGTGGTTCCATAAATAATTTTAATGGTGTGGAAGATGGTCTCAGTCATGAATATGAAATTATGTATCCTTAGGACCATGAGAATGATTCTCATGTTGCTAATGGTGGGTCATTCTTTGACTTGTATGAACCTGTTTATGAAAGATTCCAACGGTATATATCTCATGTCATGGATACGAGTGGTGACCACCTTCTACAAATGGAAATGGATGCATTTAGATTTGATTTGAATGATAATTATTCTGATGTGGTTGACATAAATATGTAAATGCTATCCTCTGGTGAACAAATAAGGATTGCTGATAAAGTTTTATGCATCATTGAATTGGGTCAAGATAAAGATGTTGAAAGTAATCCTCGTGCTGATTTATTTAGACCACAATCTCATTTATTTCATGTGGAGGTATATCAGAATTGGAAGGATATGCCAGGCAGTTTGCTTCAACCGGAGCTATGTTCCTTATTCCAAGATTGGGATATGAAGAGTGTTAACATGTTGAATTTAGTGGATATTGAAGAGATTGAACCTACCAAAGGTTGTATTCAACATGGTCTTTTTCCTGAATTGCACAAATTGGTCATAGATGATCATCCTTTTTCTTTGCAAGGTGTTGATGGTATTAGGATTGATTATGTCAATCATCAAGTTGAAACAGAGTATTTTCTTTTTCAAGTCTAGCATGACAAGTATATTCAAGATTTTTGTAGTGGGAAGGATTTTCAAGAATGTTTTGATGTGTTTAACATCAACTTGCCTTGTAACTCTGAGTTTGTGATGCAGAATGGTAGAGTCCTTTATAAGGATTATATTTTTAGTGATCTCATGTTGCCCTTGTTTTCACAAGCTGAAAGTAAGGCTTAGAGTGGTAGAATGTTAAATGTTGCCAAGTGTTTCCTGTTTACCCAGATGTTGTTTAAAGACTTTTTAAGATTGACCATATTGTTGGGTGATCATAATCATATATTTGACAGAGGCAAGCTAAGTCAAAACTTTTTTGGTGGAAGAGGGCCATCAGTCCTAGTTTAATTATTTTAGATCAAGGAAGAGGTGCAGAGGTAGTATGACTCTGTTCAAAAATTTATATATTTGTAAATGGTTTCCTGCTTTTCCCTATTTTTGTGTTTTTATTGTGGGGTCGTGTTCTTGTATGGGTCTACTTTCCTCAGAGATCTAGAATCTAGTATTGATCTCACACTCAACCTTCACTAGTTGGAGCCTATGGTAGCACTATTAAAATCTTGAAGAAAATCTGGTCTAAATGATAAAACCTTGCTAAGTCTTACTATCTCCTTAGTCCCTGCTTTCAAATTTCAAGCCATTGGTGGAAAACCCTAAGTTTATGGCTCATGCTTCTAATTTGTCGTTACCTTTTTGAGTCACTTAAATTCTCCTAAACCCATGTGCCTTATGTTTTATGTCCGAGCGGGGCCATCCCTTTTAATATTTCCTAAATGTCTTAGCGGGGTGATCAATTATTTATTTTTTATTTCCCTAAGTCCTAAGCTCCGACATACTTTATGTCTTTTCCATCTGTCATGCATCTTGCTTTGATCTTACAATTGTCGCTTTGCCTTAAAGTGCAAGATGAAGTTCTTTATTCATTAAGGCAATGTGCCAGGCTGTCACGTGTCCTCCTTCAATCTTGGCGGGCCCTTTTACTTTTTGATCTTCAGCGATATTGTGCTCCGTCAAATTAAACTTCATCTACAGCTGGCACTTTCCCTCAAGGAGGAAGATGAACTCATTTTAATGTTCAAGGCATTATGATGGGATGACACATGGCAAGTTTTCAGGTCTTGGGCCCCGTCTACGGTTTCTTATCGAATGGTCAAGTCTCAGAAGATCCTGTGGTTGGCATGAAGCCTCAAAGATAAGATGCACGATAGTTAGTGTTCAAGGCATTGCACTTGGTCGCCACATGCAAAGTGGTCAGAGCTTAAGACAAGGTAAGGACCGAACACTTTTTTGTTGATCTAATGGATAGCACAAATCCTCAAGGAAGAGATGATCACGAAATACTCATCAAGGCATTGCGCCTTTGTGCCACGTATACCAGGTGGGTCTGGCTCAGCATTAAGGGTAAAGTAAACAGACAGTAAGTTTGAAAATATCTAACGGATGGCGCAAAGCTTTCAAGTAGAGATGCAAAGAGATTAACCTTTGAGACATTTGACCTGTTGGCCACGTGGTAGATTGGCGGGACCGGGTTAGTGCAAAGGTAAACAAATAGGGAACAAGCAGGTTAAAGAAGATCTACGGTCAACGCGAAGACTCAAAAGATAGGATGAAGGTTTTTAACCTTTAAGCCATTACGATCGCTTGATACGTGTCCTTCTGGGTTGAAGGAAACTTGTAGTTTCGTAACCAAGGATGAAGTTAATATGCAGTCAGGTTA
>MU226405.1:520919-585524 GCA_018584345.1 Thuja plicata | reverse complement strand
TGCTTGACGCGTGTCCAACTCGATCAACACAGGTTAGAAGGCAACAAGGATTTCTTAGGGCCACTAATGTTTTTCCATGTGGAGGTCAGTGGGGCCTGCGGTTTTGAAGACAGGAAGTAGGTAAAGTTTAGATAGATGTAAACGCATCATGTGGTTGTGGCATTTCCTCAAAAGGAAAGATGAACGATGGTTAATGTTCGAGCCATTGTGACAGTGTGACACATGGCAGATCAGATCGCATGCCTGAGTAACTTAAAGTAGATCGACAAATTGCTTTTAAAATTGATAAAGGTTTGAATTTCAGTCGTCGATGCTTTTTTCTGTGCGAGTTGTAGCCGTTGCAAACATATATTTGAATTTTAAATTAGTTTCTTAGAGTTTTTTAGCTATGGCGTTGCTTTCGAGATCACAGAGGTATTTAAAGGATAAATCAGATCTTTTGGGTCAATTTATTGAAGTCACACGATGCCGAGGGGATGTTTTATAATGACTGTGCTTTTCTTAAAACTGTGTGGTGGTGTTAGGGCTTTATGTTCAAGATTGTATGCTTTCTATAAACCCTAATCCATTGCCTGTCACTTCTGAATTAATGTTTTCAGTCAAGTGAATATTTTAGATAAGATATTATTTGGATCTTTTAAAGAAAGATAAATCAGTGGAGAATGAAGGATAAGTGCGAATCAGATTTCAAGAAGGACAGATGTTGATTAGACATGAATTCTAGGGTTTCCTTCTTCTCTATGTATCCCTCTTTTCTCTATTATAAGGGTTCTAGTTTCTCTACGAGAATTCATATCAGGTTCCAAGTGTGGTTCCTCTGTAAATATTTTTGCCTTTTCTTTTCATATAGGGTGTTCTTAGTTTCCTTTATGGTTTTAGAGAAGGACATCATTGTAATAGCAAGCTTCATGAATGAAATTTCAGTGTTGTTTTTTTGTTATCAAGTTGTCTCCATTTGATTTATGAATCATTGAGATTAAGACATTGAGGGTGTTTTGGTTTTGTCCATTGTTGATCAACAATGTGGTCATTTAAAGGATGACTATAATTTAGGATTAGTTTTCAGATATGTATGAGTTGGGGTATCAAGGGTATGTCAAATTGTCTTTTAATGGATGTTGATTAATGTATTGTCTATTCCAGGGTCTCTTCCAAAGGGAGAGTTAAAAACTTTGAGTAGGTAATTACATATTTGAATACATAGGTGGATCCATAAGTAGAGCTTGATTAATGAGGGTATGTTTTGTGTAAGGCACTAGACATATTAGATTGTATTATCTTTTTGTCCATAATCTTCTTTGGAATGTTATGTTTGAGTTTGTTGCCCATTGGATAAGGCACTAGTCTATGAGAGATCTAGGGTATTTCAGAGATCCATTAATTTCAAAATATATTTGAAAATCATTTCCCTTTCATGTTGTTTGAAAGAGTTAGATTAGTTCTAGTTTTCAAACATACTCTATGCAAGTGGGATACTTCATAATATTTGATGAAACATTGAGGTACATATTACCCATAGGTTTGAAAACTATTCCACAGTTATATATCTGCAAGCTGTTATCTGTCACAAGGAGTCATGTTTGTGCATATTAGGTAGTGTCCACATGAGTGATGTGGAGCTCAAAGTGAAGGAGGTCTTTGAACCTTGTTGAATGTTGGCTTCTCTTGTCTCCTTTCTGTTGAGGGTGTTGAGTTTGTGCCCTAGGTTTGCAATCCCATGGCCTGGTCTTAGAATCTCATCTAGGAAAGGAGAGTGCAAGAAAAAGAACCAACAAAGTATGTGAGAAAAAAGGGTCAAGTACAACCACATGCATTATGACACCATGATATGGAAGACCATGATGTCTTAGGATAATAGGATTAAAAGACCATAATAAATGCAAAAAATACTAACACATACAAGCAACAAGCAAGCATGCACAAAAAACAAAAGCTAACCTAAATTTTGCCCCTAGTCAAGTTGAAAACCAAATGAGTGTTTGATTGATTGAGGATGACAAAGCTAACGATAAGAACAATGCACATCCAAAGGATTGGGAAGGATACATATCATGATGATGATTGTATGAAAAGTGGGCAATGGATTATTAGCTGATTTGGATCAATGTGATGATTTGATGAAAGATTTGTGTGCTAGATTACAAGATTGGATTGATTGGATTAGTATTGATTGCACTTGATTAGACTATTTTTGGGATTTTTGGAGGAATAGATTGGAAGGAGGATAAATGATTGGATAAGAGGGGAGGATGATGAGAGTAATTAGATAGAATGATATTGGAAGATGGATGAAGGATAAAATAGAATTGTAAGATAAGATGGTTCAAATAAGATGATAGGAAGATAAGAGGAATTGGAGAATATGATAGAATTAGAGGATTAGAAGACAAGTGGATGGGGGAGAATGGATTTGAAGAAGGATGAAATGGATTAAAAATGATGGAAGAAAGAGAAATAGATTGAATTGGATAGGAAGGAATATGAGAGGAATAGAATTGGAAGAAAAGATAGAGTGGATTAGAAGATAAATAGACTGGATAGAAGATACATAGAATGGAAGACGGATGGATTGGATTAGAATAGGAAGGAATTTAATTAGAAGATGGATGAATTAGATTATAAGATAGATGGAATGGAAGGAGAATGGATTGGATCAGAAGATATATAGATAGAATGGAAGAGGAAGGGATTGGATAATATGATAGAATTGGAAGATAAGAGGTGTGAATAGGAGGGAAAGAAGATAAATAGAAATAGAATGAGATAGGAAGGAAGATAAGAAGAATTAGATATAATGGAAGAAGAATGGATTGGATTAGAAGATGAATGAATTGGAAGATAAGATAAATTGGAGGTTGGAAGGAATAATAAATAGATACGATGAGAGGAAGATAAGAGGAATTAGATAGAATGGAATTGGAAGATAAGATGATTGGAGGATAAGATAGATTGAAGGGGGTAAGTAAGAATAAATAGATTGGATAGATTAGATAGAATGGGATTGGAAGATAAGAGGAATTGGAGAATATGATAAAATTTATAGGATTAGAAGATAAATGGATGGGGTAGAATGGATTGGAAGAAGGATGAAATGGATTGAAAAGGATGGAACAAGGAGAAATAGATGGAATTCGATAGGAAGGAAGATAAGAGGAATAGAATTGGAAGATCAAATAGAGTGGGTTGGGACCAATGAAAAGGGATAACCAAGGAATGGTAGAGATGGAGAGATGGCTTGGATGAGAGATAGATGCAGGGAATTGATGGATAAGTAATATTGAATAGATGGAGAGGGAACGAGGGATTGAAGGATGGAGATTCAAGAACTATGTGATAAAGGAGTGAAATGGCCCACACTAGCTATAGGAAAATGAAGGATGGGAATATGGGGGATAAAGGATGCATGAAATGGAAAGATGATATATAAGACATGTGAGTGGAGGACTAAAGGATGGGGGATAAGTAGAGTAGGATCCAAGGACTATGTTGCAAAAGATGCGCCCATACTAGAGGAGGAAGGATGGAGGATGTAGGATGGAGAGATGGTGGAGATAGGATAAATGAGATGGATGGATAGTGTGTAAAGCATATGCATGGAGGGGATAAAGGCTTGTATTGCATGTATAGATTATTGAGTGCCTCTAGTTGTTAAGAAAGAGAAAAGGTATGAAAGTGAAAGGGATTTGGAGAACGGATATGAGATGGAGGGTATTAATATGATAGGGGATATGATATGAGAAATATGGATAGGATAGATAATATGGAATGGAAGGAATGCATAGGATAATCAAGATAAAATACATGTGAAATGAGGATGTAGTTATATATGATCGTCGATAGAAGATGGAGGAAATAAATAGGATATATGAACTATGAGATGGAAGACATGGATAGGATCTCAAGATAAAATATAAGCAAAGTGGATGGAGTTCTGTGGGATAATGGATAGGGGATGGAGTTATGTGGGATAATGGATAGGGGATGGATAGTGAATAAGAAACATGGAGGGAATATATAAGATAGTCAAGATCAAACATGGGAAAAGGATGATGAACTTAGATATGATGATGGATGGTGGATAGGGTATGTAGAAGGTATGTATGATAGCATAGGCATGGATGGATCTTTCCCCCAAGTGTAAAGTGAAAGGGGATGAGGATAAGTGAATGAATGTATAAGTGGATTTGGAAGATAATGGATATGTGATAGGAGGATGGCGGAAGGAATCAAGCATCTAGTTCCATGGATGGTATCCATTGATATTTTTGTTTTTGTTTTTATACTGTATCAAGGAATTTTAGATATATGCTCATATATTTTGGTAGGATTGTGGAAGGGAGATAAAATGGATTGGGGAGATGGGGAGGAATAAGGGTTTATGTATATGATGGGATTAATTAGATGGAAGGATGGGGGAGGATCGATTTGTAATAGATGGGAGGTTGAAAGACTTGTGAATAAATGGATGGAGGAGTTGGAAAGATCATCATTGGCACATAGCTTAAAGGGTGGTGGAGTAGTGGAGGAGGAGATTTTTGAAGGATATGGAAGAGAAAATGTAGATTTTGGGAAATAAGGAACCAAAATAGATGAAGGAGATGACATACTTATGATAGTGGAGTTTGGGACATAAGTACCCAAAATGGATGTGGAAGATGGGGGATTTTTAGATGGAGGATAAAATGGATTTATGAATGGAAGAAATTTTTGGATTAGCAAGGTTGGAAGCCAACTTTTATTGTGCTTTGAGATGAATTTCTTCAATTAGTAGTGTTATACAATAAATTTTGCACCCTATTCAAGCTCTCGTAGTCTTGATAATCTAGTATAACATGGGAATCACTTCTAGGTTGTGGGACCTTTTTCTAATTTGAAGTGAAGCCTTCGGGTTCTAGGTTGATTCCTCTTGGATAATCACCTAATCTTCTCTTAAACATGAAATTAAAATTGGAAGGGAAAGGGATAGAAGGAATGCTTGAAAGGAAATAACTAGAAACCAAATTATCCTACTAGGTAGTGCACCGAAGGTAAAATGAAACGTGACATAGTAACCAAACTAGCATGAAGGTTCTTGGATCTAATAGAACACAATATTTATGAATAGGCTTGCATAAATATTCCACAAAGAGGTTTGAAATAGAAAGAGGCTATTCAAGGAAAGAGAAGATTTCACAAACAATAGCTTTCCTAAGGGAGTAGACACAGACTGTGACCTGCAAGCAAACATTCACTCTAGAAAATAGGCACAAGAATGAGACAAAGTAACCAGGGATGAAAAAATCCACAGGATTACCTAAATCATATCACACATAGTAGTACACAAAGACACTGAAAGAAAGAAAGGCTCAGGAACTCAAATATTTCTCTAATAAAAGTGACTATATCATATTTCAGTAAGAGAAATACATATACGAGAAACTTAGAGGACAGAAAAAATGTCTCAGAAACCTTAACCTAATGTGGAAATTAATGAAATATTACAACAAGGTAAAAACCTGAGGGCTGAAAAAATGCCATAGAAAATCTTACACCAGCTGGAAAAATCTCTTCTCTAAAAGCTCTCAAAAACTTATATACATGGTCCTCTAGCACACAGGCTCAGGAGTCAATCTGATTCCTAGAAATTAGGGTTACAATAGATCTGCATAAATAATTTAGAAACCCTGGAAATGTCAAGTTTTCTCATCAATGCATTGTAGGAATATTTGATTCGGTCAGATACAGACATGAATATCTTTTCCATCACTATAAATGTGATTTTGAGAATTTAGCTTGACCCATCTCTCTGTCTATATCTTAAAAAACCACGCCACCGCCATAAACTCTGAGATTAGATCTTTTGAATATTCAAATATTTAAATGTTAACAGTCATAGGTGTCATAAGTACTTATATCAATGGTCAAGAAAGCACCTTAATCTCTTGTTTGAAATACAAACATCGATCTTTTATCTAACTCTGATCTTGACTCATCTTTAACCCCTAGATTACTAAATCCTTCATGTCGCTGAGCCGCTAAATCATTCTATTAACTCTGATTTTGTAACGAGGTTGCACGACCACCAAAGGTTCAAAAACAAGATCGATGAATTGCGCTTTATCTCTAAACCATAGGAGAATATTCATTTTCCTTATGAGACTAAGCGACCACCTCAGGATCAAAACTCGATCAATGACGCTGATTAAATCACCTGCAAACTCTGAGCTTACTTTACTCAACCTCCTTGACCATGGTTTATTTAGAGACTTGGCGACTAAGCAGTCTCGCAATCTCTTATCATTCTGCTTAACTATGGTTCCTTTACGAGACTCAGTGACCACCGTGAGATCATCTTTACATATACGGCCAGCATGAAATCTCTCATCTTTGTTGACCTTTTGACTTTCTTTGGAGACTTAGTGATGACCACAGGATCTCGGCGTGATCAACAACTGACGAAGAATCTCAGAAAAGAGGATTTAACCCTGATCTCTTTCATCGACCATGCGACTTAATAGATACTAACCAAACTTAAATCCCCGAGTTTCCATGAGTTGAGAGATACACCGAGTCTCGAAGTCGCGAAATAAAACCTTAACCACTGAGTTTATCTTGAGACGGAACGCCATCCACACGACCAAAACCTGAACTTAAACTGATCCACGACTTGCGTTAAATCCCACAAACACTTAAGCATATTCCTTTTTGATGGGAGATTATGCGACAATAAGATAGAAAACTTGATCTACGAGCTGCATGGAATCTCAATGAATTGAAAGGATATTCCTTTTCTTTCTAAGATCGTGCGACTGAAGGCAAATTGAAGTCGCGAAGTAAAATAGAATATTTTATTTCCTTTGCGCGACTAAGAGATAAACAGAGAAGGGTTAATGCGCACATGACTAAAAGGAAACTTAAGTCATCCAAAAAGGTAATGAAGGAATAGAAAAAGGCGAGGAGAACTAGGATTTATCATGAAATGCTTAGGGTTTTGCACTTAGGTCTTTTGTCATGAACAAGGATAAACCAGAGAGTCAGAAAAGTGTAGAGAATAGGATCAAGACCTAGAAACATTTGCAGAATCTACAAGCTGGGCTCTACCCTCATGGGAGCCATATTTTTCTCCACTTGTAGCCAGAATTTATATAAGATGGGAAAATTGGGTAACATTTTGGTGATTTCTTCTGGATGTTAGCCTGCTAGACATCAAACTAGTAGCCTCTTAACATTCATTGGGCATAGGAGTCATCATTGGGCACAAAAACTTCTCTAGATAGGAGGAGGATTGAAACCAAGAAGAGGGACAAAAAACTGTGCACAAGCACTTTTTTGGAACGCAGGAAACTAATCTAGAAAGCAAGAAAAAGTAGGGAAACTAATTACAAAGCAAGGCATACTTCAAAATAGGGATTTTAGGTGAAAACCATTGACCGATATCGGCAAGGCCTCTCCTTTAAGAGTTGAGAGTTGAAATGAATTATGTTCCTTGCACTCAGTGATTATAAATGGTCCTCCCCAAAAGGAGTCAAACTTTGAATGTCTACCAGGCTGGATCTGTATTCATCCCATTTGAGGACTATATCCCCAACTTTGAAATTTCTATCTTTGGCTCTCTTGTCAAAGCTTCTCTTAGTTTGCATTTCCTGAATTTCCATGGTCCACATAGATTTGTCTCTAATTTCTTCTAGTTCCATGAGCTAAGCATATCTTACTTGTAGAGGGTGTTTTTCTTCAAAGAGGACAAATTGGGTGGCAAGGTCCAATGCAAGAAAATGTGTTGAAATAGGTATTCTGGCCTCTTTTCCATATACTAACATATATGGGAAATTCCCAATGATTTTTTTTGGGGTTATCCTATCCAACCATAAGGCAGAATTGAGATTAGAATGCCAGTCTCTTTGATTTTCTTACAAAGTCTTCTTGATAATCCTAATCAGATTCTTATTTGTGGACTCCGCTAGACCATTACCCTGAGGGTAATAGTTGGAACTAGTATTTAGATAAATACAATTCTTGACTGTCCATTCAATCACTCTTAGACCTGTGAATGCAAGTGCATTATCTGATATAATAGAGTCTGGAGTCCCAAATTTGTGAATTATGTCTTCATAAAATCCTAGGACAACACTCCCATTTGCTTCTTTTAGTGCAATAGCCTCAGTCCACCTGGTGAAGTAATCAGTTGTAGTAATAATCCATTTATGGCCTATACTAGATGGAGGATTAATTAGGCCTATGAATTCAATGCCCCATTTCATGAAAGGTTGATATGTTCTAATTGGTTGGAGAGGCATACCTGCAAGTCTTTCTTTTCCTGCAAACATGGCACACTTTATGCATTTCCTTACATGATCATGACTATCCTTGAAGATAGATGGCCAATAGTATCTAACCCTCATGATCTTAAAAGTAGTGGTCCCAGGAGAAAAGTGACCTCCAGAAGGTCCATTATGAAATTCACTCAGTATATCTGCTACTTGTTCTGAATCAATGCACCTTAAAAGAACACCATCATGATCTTTCCTAAAAAGGATCTCATCAATCAGCACAAAGGGGACAAATTGTAATCTATAATATCTTCTTTTGGTTGAATCTAAATTTGCAGGAAATTGTCCTGTCTTTAAGAAATGAACCATGATAGGAAACCAGCCTTATGCCTTGACATGTTCTTCTGTTGAGTGCACAACTAATGATGAATTCATTTGTTCTGAATTTCTTGAATCCTCATCCCTTGTTAAATGCTCACAAAGACCTCTTCCTCTGATTAGCTTGGGAACTTGGATATCAATGTCATATTCCATAACTTTGGTGATCCAACTGGCTCTTTTTTCATTCAGATCCTTAGAAAGAAAGAACTCTTTGATACTTGAATGAGTGACTCTTAATTGTACCTTGTTGTGAGTTAGTAGATACCTGAATTTCTTTAGGCTCTTTACAACATCAAGTACATGTTTTTCCAAAAAAGAATATATCTCTTCATATTCTTCTAAACTTTTGCTAAAGAAAGCAACAGGCTGCTCCAGTCCTTCAGAGTTTTGTTGTGTTAACATTGCAAATATGGCATTAGAGCCTCCATAAGAATACAAAATGAAATCTCTTTTGAAGTCAGGATTCAACAAGGCAGGAGCCTCTGTCAAAGCCTCTTTAATGGCTTGAAAACTAGCCTTTACTTCTTTACTCCAGCAAAAGACTAAATTTTTCTTTAACATCACTGGAAAAGGCTTCAAAACGTCTACAATGTTAGGCAAAAAATGCCTGACAAAGTTAATCCTTCCAATGAAGGATTGAAGAATTTTATTGTGATATGGTAGCGGAAATTCTAGAATAGATGCAATCCTCTCAAGGTCTACTATAATTCCTTGTTTGGATACAATATATCCCAACAATTTCCCTCCATGTACTACAAACATACATTTCTTGGGATTAAGAGAGATCCCAAACTCCCTACACCTTTCAAAAAATTTCCTCAGATGGTTGATGTGGCCTGCTGCATGCTTAGAATAGACAATTATATCATCTAGATAGACCAACACAAATTTGTACATGAGGCTTTCAAAGGCCATATCCATTGCCTTTTGAAAATTAGCACCTGCATTTGACAAATCAAAAGGCATCTTTTGATAAGACATGGTTCCCCACTTGGTTGTAAATGCTGTCCTATATTGATCATCTTTATGAACCAGGATCTGATTATATCCAGAATAGCCATCCAATAGTGAGAAGTGCTCTGATCCAGAGACACATTGTAGATTTTGATCCATAGATGGCAATGGATGACAATATTTTAGGGATGCCCTATTTAGGTCTCTAAAGTCAACACATAGTCTCAACTCCCCATTCTTTTTCCTGACAGGAACAAGGCTGGAAACCCAACTAGTATGTTTTATGGGGTAAATGATACCACTTTCAATTAATTTGAAAACTTCTTTATGCATGAGTGGCTCAAGTTTGGGGTTGATAGGCCTTTTCTTTTGTCTAACTGGCTTGGCATTTGGAACTAATTCAATTATATGTTGAGCAAGCGCTAGATTAAAACCTTTGAGGTATTCATACTTCCAGGAAAAGATGTCACTAAAATCTTGGAATAGTTGGGCATAAGCCTATCTTTCTGAATCAATATTAACCTTTCCAAACTTCAAGCTTTTACCTGTCTCCAGCTCTAAGTCGGCACAGTATTCTTTCTGAACTAACAGGATAGTTTTGTTCTTCTTTGTTTGGTCATCTCTGTTAAAGATAGATTCCAGGGTGACAAGACCTTTAGGCATCTTATTTGACTTAAGTTGTACCACTTGATTACCATAGGTTTGTATCAATCTATCTAGATTATGCTTTGAAAAAACATCCTCTTCAAATAAAAACTGTAGAATTTGCTCATCATTGTCAAACACTTGCCAGTTAACATTGTTATCAGGGATAGAAGGCCTGATGATCACTTTGATATGTTGCTGATCCATTTCCATTGAAATACTATTAGGAATGTCATATTGGGATCCCACAATAGCTAATCTATCTGCATTCTGATTCAATTTTCTAGGGATAGCAACAATATTGAAAGCATTGAAATCGTCAATTGCATCCCAAACTAGATGCTTGTATGCTCTCATTGTATCATTTTTGGATGCACTTATCCCTCTTACTTGGCTGACTACTAGCTCACTATCACCATGCACCTTTAGGGATTTGATCCCTCTCTTCCTGGCCCACTCCAATCCATTCACTAGAATCACATATTCAACAGTGTTGCTAGTGTAAGATAAGCTGAATCTAAAAGTTGTATAATATTTTTCCTCCTTGGGAGAGATTAGCATAGCACCACCACCGGAGCCATGTCTGCTTCTAGCACCATCAAAGAATAGCTCCCAAATTTGATTGCTTTGATCTTCTGATTCAATATCTACCTTGAAAAGGTTTGGCTCCATGAATCCATTCTCTTGTATCAAATAGTTTCCCAAACCGGCATCCCAAATAATATTGTCCATGGCCTCTGAAGCTCTTTCTGATTCCAATTCATCTAGATAGATATCTGGGATATTACCTATCTTAGTGGTTGTTTCTCTGATGATTGGGAAGTCATTACTGTCAAGTGCAAGAGAACTTGTATTGAGTACATTGGACACATAAGGTTCTATATGGTGTGCTACCAATGATTCATACTTGATGGTAACCTTGGTTCCATATCTAGTATGAAAAAGCATGTGAAACCAGTCAGAAGAAAGATAGCCCCTTATCTTGGTTGTGAATTCCCTTGATAAACATATGGAAAACAGAGCGGGGAGATCTATGATGTAGATGTCAAGTAGGATAGATAAATTGGGGCTCGCATGTAGGATCAAGCTTGTATCCTTAGCTACACCTACAGTTTCTGCTGAGGAGCTGTCAAGTAGTGTCACCTTCTTTTGGAAAGGTTCATATTTAAGTCCCAATTGGTCAGCTAATTTCTTTGGCAAGACAAAACTAATATCCCCACTATCTACCATACAATTATGTACTAAAGATTTTACAATAATTAATTATACATAAAAGGGAGGTAGTTTTAAGTCCCTACCTTGCAAAGCCTCTGCTTTGGAGTTTCTTCTTGGAATCTTCTTTTCTTGATCAGTGTTTGACCAACACTGGCTTACCAACATCGTTCGTAGGCTGTTGAAGAGTTGTCACTTCATTCATATCCTTCTTCAAGATTTCAAGATGCCCTGGAACATCCAAAGAGTCCCACATGGACATGGTGACATTCTCCTTCTTCATGTTGTCTACAATGTTGAAGGGCGTTGTTGTGTGTATTCTTTGGTGTAATTTTATTATCGTGGGCTCAACCTCCTTGTGAGATTGACTCTCTTTGACTGGAATGGTGGGAGATTTCTTTAGTATGACAGGAATAAAAGGATGTGATATATCTGTAGATGTAGTAGCTTTAGCTCCATCCTCTACTTTCTCCATGTCTTGGGCTCTTCTTTCTGACCGAGTGTTGGCTGCAATCGGGGACTCACCAGTCAATCCATTGAAATCTTGTTGCTCCCAATTAAAGAGAGCAGTCTCATCAGGTTGTGTTTCATGCTGAGGAACTGATCCACTAGAAGAGGCCTCTGATTGGGTGTGTGAGGCATTCTGAACCATTAGTTCTTGATTCATGCATCCATTCAAGCATGTAGCCTGATTGTGGGGTTGATTGCAAGGAAAACACCACTCATTGTTTGAGACCAAATTATTCTGACTTGGAACTATATCTCTGGTTGGGTTCGCAAAACTAAGAGGCGTGGGATTATAAGACTGGAATGGCCTCTGATTGAATTTGTGCCTTTGACTGTGGTAGTTCCCTTGATATGATGGCCTATTCTACTGATAGGGTTGTCATTGATTTTGATATTGTGGGTTGGGACTTTGATTTTGTGGCTGAAAGGGTGGTCTATTCTCTTGGCTCTGCTTCTTTAATTTAGTCAAATCTTTAGTTAGATTCTGTAGCAATCTTGTCATTTCTTGTTGACTACTTTGTAACAAGTTGTTTGTTGCTTGTTGATCATCTTTCATTGTTTGCGATTCTTGGGAAAAGTTGGCTTTGGATTCTTCATAGCTAGTACTGGCTTGAGGTGCTACTATGGTGGGTATAAGAGTGTCTGGAGGGATTTACAGAGGCATATTGGGCTGGATGTTGGAAAAAAAAGGCATGGGTGGCCTTGGGGCTATCATACCTTCTTGGATCAAACAATTTTTAGCTCTGACTTCTATGCCAAAAGGCTATGGTAATGAGGTACCTCCCATGGATTGAATCATGACAGAGATGTTGCTATTCAGACTTTTCAAGAAGTATAGGAAGGCATGGTCAGCTGAATGCCTGAATGAGAAAGAAATCCTATTCCATGTCTTGAGGAATCTATTGTTAAAGTTTGTCATCTGTTCTTGAGGAACTCTTTTTATGGTTGTTAGTTCTTCAACCAAAAATAATTCATATGATTTATCCTCAAAATATTTGCTTAATGATTTTCCTAGTCTATCCCATGAATCAACGGAACCAACATTTAAGGTTCTAAACCATTCTAAGGCCTTACCTTTGAAAGCAACTACTAATAGCTTGGTATCCACATCTTCTTATGTGACATGGGGCACACTGCAAATGGTAGCCACATCCCTTATGTGTTCACAAGTTGTTGTATGTCCTTCACCTGTGAAATTAGGTAGACTTTTAAGTCCTTCTAAGGGCACATCATGATGTTGTGCAAACTTTAAAGGACGCCCTTGATTGAAGGGTACAAAGGCATACTGTCTAGCCATTGCAGAAACTGTGATTTTCTAGACAACAACTGTGTGAGTTGTACTTGGATTGAAGAGTGGAGCTAAATCCCCTTGTAGCTCTCAAGTTAGAGATCTTCCTCTTCCTCTTGAGTGGAAAGGAAAAGATATCCTTTCTGAGGTGCGTGGTGTAGACTGTACCCTACATGCAGGGGATTCTCTTTGAGATGATCTAGAGTAATTTCTTGTCAGAGGAAGCTGCAAGAACTCAACAGGCTTTGAGCTCCTTGTTTCTATCTTTCTCATAAACTTTGAACAGGACTGGATCTTGTTCTTTAAACCAATGGAGCCTCCAGATATTCTTTGAAAATAACCTCTTTAGGTCAATACTATGCAATCAACATATCATAGATAGCATAGACTTGAAAATGAACTTCTTTTCGAGTCCCACTGGGCGTGCCATAATTGTTATACACAAAATTTTGCACCCTATTCAAGCTCTCATAGTCTTGATAATCTAGTATAACATGGGATTCACTTCTAGGTTGTGGGACCTTTTTCTAACTTGAAGTGAAGCCTCTAGGTTCTAGGTTAGTTCCTCTTGGATAATCACCTAATCTTCTCTTAAACATGAAAGTAAAATTGGAAGGGAAAGGGATAGAAGGAATGCTTGAAAGGAAATAACTAGAAACCAAATTATCCTACTAGGTGATGCATCGAAGGTAAAATGAAACATGACATAGTAACCAAACTAGCATGAAGGTTCTTGGATCTAATAGAACACAATATTTATGAATAGGCTTGCATAAATATTTCACAGAGAGGTCTGAAATAGAAAGAGGCTATTCAAGGAAAGAGAAGATTTCACAAACAAAAGCTTTCCTAAGGGAGTAGACATAGACTGTGACCTGCAAGAAAACATTTACTCCAGATAATAGGTACATGAATAAGACAAAGTAACCAGGGATGAACAAAATCCACATGATTACCTAAATCAGATCACACACAGTAGTACACAAAGAAATTCAAAGAAAGAAAGGCTCAAGAACTTTAATATTTCTCTAATAAAAGTCACTATATCATATTTTAGTAAGAGAAATACAGATAAGAGAAAGTTAGAGGACAGAAAAATGTCTCAGAAACCTTAACCTAATCTGGAAATCAATGAAATATTACAACAAGGTGAAAACCTAAGGGAAGATAAAATGCAACATAAAATCTTACACCAGATGGAAAACTCTCTCTTCTCTAAAAGCTCTCAAAAAACTTATATACATGCTCCTCTAGCACACAGGCTCAGGAGTCAATTTGATTCCTAGAAATTAGGGTTACAATAGATCTGCATAAATAATTTAGAAACCCTAGAAATATCAAGTCTTCTCATCAATGCATTGTCAAAATATCTGAATCGATCAGATACAAAATTGAGTATCTTTCCCATCACCATAAATGTGATTTTGAGAAGTCATCTCAACCCATCTCTCTATCTGTATCTTTAAAAACTACGCTGCCACCTTGAACTCTGAGATCAAATCTTTAGAATATTCAAATATTTAAATGTTAACGGTCATAGGTGGCGCGGGTACTTATATCAATGGCCGAGAAATCACCTTAATCTCTTGTTTGAAACATAGTCGTCGATCTTTTATCTAACTCTGATCTTGACTCATCTTTAACCCCTAGTTTACTAAATCCTTCATGTCATTGTCGCTAAATAATTCCATTAACTCTGAGTTTGGAATGAGGTTACGTGACCACCACAGGATCAGGAACAAGATCAACGAACTGCGCTTAATATCTAAACCATAGGAGAATATTCCTTTTTCGTATGAGACTAAGTGACCACCGCGGGATCAAAACATGATCAATGACACTGATTAAATCATCTGCAAACTCTGAGCTTACTTTACTCAACCTCCTTGACCATGGTTTATTTAGAGACTTGGTGAATGAGCAGTCTCATAATCTCTTATCATTCTGCTTAACTATGGTTCCTTTACGAGACTTAGCGACCACCGCGAGATCATCTTTACATCGACGACCAGCATGAAATCTCTCATCTTTGTTGACCTTTTGACTTTCTTTGGAGACTTAGTGACGACCAAAGGATCTCAACACAATCAACGGCTAGTAGAGAATCTTAGAAAAGAGGATTTAACCTTGATCTCTTTCAGTGACCACGGGACTTAATAGATACTAACCAAACTTAAACCCCTGAGTTACCATGAGTTGAGAGATACACTGAGTCTCGAAGTCGCGAAATAAAACCTTAACCACTGAGTTTATCTTGAGACTGAATGCCATCCACATGACCAGAACCTGAACTTAAACCGATCCACGGCTTGTATTAAATCTCACAAACAGTCAAGCATATTCCCTTTTGAAAGGAGATTACGCGACAACCATAAGATAGAAAACTTGATCTACGGCCCACATGGAATTTCGATGACTTGAAAGGATATTCCTTTTCTTTCTGAGATTGCGCGACTGAAGGCAAATTGAAGTCGCAAAGTAAAATATAATATTTTGTTTCCTTTGCGCGACTAAGAGATAAACAGAGAAGGGTTAATGTGCACATGACTAAAATGAAACTTAAGACATCCGAAAAGGTAATGAAGAAATAGAAAAAGGCGAGGAGAACTAGGATTTATCATGAAATGCTTAGGGTTTTGCTCTTAGGTGTTTTTTCATGAACAAGGATAAACCAGAGAGTCAGAAAAGTGTAGAGAACAGGATCAAGACCTAGAAACATTTGCAGAATCTACAAGTTGGGCTCTACCCTTGTGGGAGCCACATTTTTCTCCACTTGAAGCCAAAATTTACATAAGATGAGAAAATTGGGTAACAAGTAGCTTGGGAATCCACATGATTTTTTATTTTTATTTTTATTTTGGGCCTATGTGGCATTTTGATGCTTTTAGATCATATCTTTTTTATAACATGTCTTTTAGATGGGACATGTTGATCCTTAGAGTTTTTTGGATTTGTGACTTTTATGCATTTTAACTTTGGCATCCAAATTGCTTCCAATAGAAATGGCATGGGTGCATGAGTATGGATGGTATGGGGAGTTTATGGGTGGAATAATGGAGGGTGAATTTTGGAAGGATTCAAGGATGTGTGCCTTTGTTGATTTCTATTAAGGATTTGGGGTGATGGAGTGGTGGAGTGGTGGACTTGGATATGGTGGATGAATGTATGTAAGGAACCAAAATGGATGGAAGGGATGAAGGATTTGTTATTGGGATATAAGGACCCAAAATGGACATGGATGAGGAAGGAATGGATTTTTGGACATAAGGGCCCAAAATGGATAAGGATGAGGAAGGGATAGATTTTTGGACGTAAGGGCCCAAAATGGATGTGGAGGATGGGGGATGGGAAAATTTGAGTTTATATGGAGGGATTTTGGATTTAGAAGGGGTGGAAGGTTTACCAACATCTTGAGACATTATTTTTCCAAGGGGATACTTATTATTTTGAACACAAGATGTGATTCCACGTGAATGGGGAGGAGAGGTGGAAGGAATGATAGGCTCTTGAAGGAAGCTATGTTGGATAGAGGTGGAAGAACTAAGCTTAGATGTATAGGTTCATGAATGTATTGGATAGGTGTGATGGGATTTTGTGGAGGATTAGGATCATGAGGAGGATTAGGCTCATGAGGGGGATTAGAAGGGATAGTAGGATCTTGAGATGGATTGGGATCATGGCATGAATTTGAAGGGGTACTTTGATTTTGACTTTGGGGAGGATTATGTGGTGGAATGGAAGGAATGAGTGGATCTTGAGATGGAAGGTAATCAAGCAATGGGATGGAGGAGATGCCTTGATGTTGATTAGAAATGATATCACGAGGTGGGTTAAGGAGGATAAGTGGATCTTGATATGGAAGGAGGGGATCTTCATATGGAAATGCATCATAAGACATAGAGGCTTGATAAGATGGAGGAATGTTTAGATCTATAGGAGAAGAGGAATCCATATTGGCATGCTTTGGAACCAAGTCTTGACATGTGTGGAATTGTGAGGGTAATGTGATGGAAGAGATGAAAGCTCTGATTTGGGTGGATGGAGGGATGAATGGATAATGAGACTTAGGAGATTTAGGTGTGTTTGGATTTGGAGGGGATGAATATAGGTTCATGACTTGAGGGGATTTCACAACTTGATTTTGGGATTTATACTTATCAACTAGTCCTTGGATCTAGTCAATGGAAAAGTTAATATGAGATGGGGCTGTTTTAGGATTTGGAGGATTAGGATTATGTGAAGGATAAGGATTATGGTTTTGGACATTAAGCTCAAAATGTGGGGGATCAGGTGGAGGATTTGGATTAAATGGGAGATGGGAATTATTAATTATGATAAATGGGGAAAGACATATGTCTTCAAAGGAAAACTTTTTCTTTTGAACCCCATTTTGTGGGCTAAGGACAATGTTTTGGAGTTCTTGAATCTCTTGGGAAAGGTGACTATGGAGGGAACAATGTGTTGGCAAAGGATAATGAGATGAATTTCCCTTGTCAAAGGTAGAGGAAGATTTAGAAATGGTAGATGGATGAGGATTGGAGATGATGTGTTGAGAATTGATGTGGTAGGTGGGTTGGATTGGAGGTATGGTTTGAGGATTAGGGTTTAGCACTTTAAAGTCCTCAACCATTTTGTGAAACCAATCCATATTCATGATATTTGAATGAGGGATTTTAGATTTGAATTAGAAGATGATGTGGATGAAGATTTAGATTAAGAGTGGATGAAGTGAAATATTTTAGGATAAATGAAATATGAACATAGGACTAGGAGCAAGTTTGGACTTTATTTTGATTTAAGAGAGAAATGCCTCAAGGATTTTTGTTTGATTTGATTTTGATTTTATTTTATTTTTGGATATGAGGGAAAGTCCTCAAGGTTGGATTTGATTTGATTTGATTTGGATTTAAAGGTTTGAGACAAACCTAGGTGAAACAAGACCCTATATTGATGCTGCAAACAAAGCACTGATTTGGGTGATGATATCTTCTTCTACTTGAAGATAGATTGATGATCCCAAGAAAAATATGATATTAATAAGAGAATTAACTACTTGAGATGGAATGATGTTCTCAAAGCAATATGATTCAAATATATTTTTTCTAATGATGAGGTTTTATGCAAAACTTTGATAAATCTTTCAATCTAAGATTTGAGATGAAAATCTTGATAAAGGTGTGAAAGATGAAGTTTGATTTGATGTGGGTTAATATTGACTATGGTTGGATGTGGGTCAATCAAGATAACTAGCATTAAATTCCAACGATTATTATGGTGCTCCTAATCCAAAAGTAGAAGATTTTATGAAAATTGGAATAAAGGGTGATGTGGATGAAGATTTGAATGAAGAATGGATGAACTTTAGAAGACAAATGAGGGATGTTTGAAGACAAGGTAATAATTAAGGGGTGATTGGTTTTAAATTAAGATGAAGATGAATTGGATTAGGATTGGATAGAATGATATGAGGTTGACAAGTGGATTGGATTAAAATAACGATGATGTGATTAAGTTAGATGGAAGATGAATGATTAGATTGGATTAAGAAAGCAGATGTTGATGTGGATTAGAAGGATGATTAGCATGAAGATTAGGACCTTGATTGGAGGATTGGGATATTTAGAAAGAATGTGAATGATTAGGATGATTAATATTGAAAGGGAAGATGATTAGGATGATAGAGAATTTGAATGGTTGGAAGGAAGTGATTAGGATGAAGGGAATGATTAGGATGAAGAAGGAAGATATTTAGGATGAGTATGGAGAATTAAGAAGAATATGAATGATTTGGATTAAGTGATTAGGATGATTAAGATAGGATGATGAAGTTGAAATATTTATTAGGATGTAGATGTTGATTAAGGATGGTTAGAAGAATATGGATGATTGAATTGGATTAGGGAGGAGATTAGAAATATTGTATATGATTAGGATGGTTGGGATTAGAAGAATGATTTGGATGATTAAGAAGATGATTAGGATGAATATGTGATGATGATGAAGAGGTAAATAAATTTGAAAGATTGATGTGGAGATGATGTGGAAAGCTTGACTAGAGTTAAACAATAATGTTTTTATTTTTTTATTTTGAGTTTTTGATATTTGTTTATTTTTTTGGACTTTTATGTTTTATTACGTTTTTGGATTTTTGAAGTTTTAAACATGCAAAATATACAATGAAACTATGCACAAACAAAAATTGTTATGGCTTAAATTTGGATGGTATGTCCCCTTTTGGCTACAAATGGGGAAGGTTTTAAACACTCAAGCACATCAAACACACCAACATACCTATTGAGGTTTCAACTAGGATTTACAATCTCAACTAAGGGAATATCCTTGCTATACGCAAGGTACATGAGGCCCAAATTCATAGATGAAAGAGAATAATGTCACACAGCCGGGAGGAGACGATAACCCAAATCTCTATCTTCACTTACCAAAGGTATAAAGTTCTTTGGGGCTTAGCTAAGAGTGACAAGATTCTACTTCCAAGAGAGGTGTCTTTGGATTCACCTCTTGATATTTATACTTCGCTGAAACATGGGAGTTGAGGGTGTCACTTGAGTTAATCAAATCTCCAAGAATGCCTCCTAAAAATGAAAACAAGACCACATATTTCTTGTGCACTCAAGGTCACCCGAAGGGAGAGAATACGTACGTGGCCTTGGGATTTAAAAGACACTTGTTCTTTTTTATTTCCAAATCCAAATGTGTAGGTAAATTTTAAACCCAATTTGCACAATGTGTGGAAAATACTTCAAATAGATTGTCTAAATCAAAAATTAATTACAAAATTAGATCCCTTGCACTTTTCTGATAAATTTTTAAAAAAATTTGACTGAAAAATGATTTCATATGCAAAATTTATGAGCATTTTAAGATTGCAATGAAAGGTCAACTTTGAACGTGTGCACCTAATGTTTGAAAAGGAATCTGGATGAATGATGTGTAGATTTAGAAAGAAATTTGAGTCATCTTTCCAACTCTTTATGAATCGTCTCATCAGAGCTCGTATGTGAAAGTTATTAATATTTTTGTGGAAGTGCTCCTTTATAGATTTTCAAGGATGAAAGGACTAAGTTTAGCCCCTAGCGACCAGCCCCTGGGTCCCACGTTGTTGGCGAAATATTTTGCAAGTCACTAAGACTAAAACTTGGAAAAATGTATCGTTTAGGCAGCAGTATATGAGATTACTCTCTCCTCTCAGCAATAGGGGAGGCTCCCTTCTTACCTCAGGTGTCTTCAAGTAAAACTTAACTGTAACACACACAGTTCTCCTTGCTACAGTAATACCGGTGGCTTAAAGATTGACTTAAGAACAATCGTTTGAGACAACAATGAATTTTATCTAAAGATGAAATGATACAAGAGCTCAAAGTCTCTTGTCCTCGCTTCAAATAAGTACTCTAGTTTCAAATGTTCAAGAAAGCTCAAAGTCTTTCCTTGAACATCCTCTAATTAATCTAAAATTCCAACACTGAAGCCCAAAGTCTTCAGCTCTAGAATGTTACAACCACTACTCTCTATAGTAACCCTGATCTTCTGAAGCACAAAGTCTACAGAAAACTTGGATTAAAGATGCTCCAATGAAATGAACAAGTTAACTATTCAATCTGAATCAAGGATTAACAAATGCTACATAAGAAAACATTCATCAATTGTCAAGACAACAACTCAAAGTTTTTCAATCTCTATTCATTTTATTCAAATGCTTAACTCTCTTACAATGAAACACAAAGTCTTCAGAATATTTGAGTTTTGCATATAGTTTACTTGCACACAACAAAAGATGGATAGTCACGATGAGCTCCCTCCTTTATATAGCAAAAGAGGAGAGAGAAAAGTGGAGAAGAAAGGGGAAAACCTAAACCACTTTGACCTATTCAATCCTTATCTCTAACTAACTAATTCTTATCATTTTTACATAGCAAATCACATGTGAAGTTTTTGATAAAACTAATGGCGTCATTTTTTACCCAAAAAGCATGTTAAGTCGTATATAACCTATTTTTCTTTTATAGAAAGCCACGGTTTCATCTAAAATCATTTTCCAAGTACTTTCATTTTCACTTGAAGCTAAAGGGCGTCATTTTTTTAATACATTTGCATGTGCTTTGCATTGTTCAAAACCCGCGATCTTCCTTTTAAAGTCCACGGTTTTGTTAAGAGTATCCAGCGGTGATTTTGGATGGTTTCGCATATATTTTAAAGCAATAAAACATGCTCATTTTTCATTGAATGCGTCCATTTTTTAGGGTTTTGATTTATAATCAAACTTTATCTCCTCCATTCAGTTTGTTTTTCCTCCTCTTGGGCTCATTTTTTACGGCATGACCAAGGAATTTGAGGAGAAATTGATGCTTTAACACCTGTCTTTATTCATATGCAAGTATTTTCAGCTTGCACGTGGCTTGCAAAAGCACACTTTTATGTCTCCATATGTGTTTCTTCCTGTAACGTCCACATTGAAGCCTGTCCAAAGGAAGACAAATAGATTTGCAGCTTGTTTTTATTTATCGAAAACAAGTTGGCCTTCTATAGGTGTTGTGGTTGGATTTCATTACATATTGGTTTGCAATCTCAAGCAAGAACTGTATTTTAAAAGTTTGAAACAGTCTTGCAGTTGCTACATTCTTGGATTTTGGCCCTCAAGCTCAGTCACTTGTCAGGGAATCAAAAGAGGATTAAGTTTTGGTGGGGATTTTTGATCCATCTCTCTCTCTATAAAAGATCTTCCTAGATTCGAAGTCATCATGGTACAAAAAATAGAATAGCAACAAATACATGGCATGGGAAGTGGTTCAGTAAATTGAGGTTTTGTTGTGGAGGCTATAATAGAACTTACAAACCTGAGATTAATAATCAATCATAGTGAACCAACTGTCAAAATCAAGAGGGTAGTCCATGGATTACAAACAACAAGTAGCTATAAGGGCTTTACAAAATTCATGTCATTTGGAGACAAAAAGTTTTGGAGAGATTATTGTTAAAAGGGAAAAAAAAAAAAAAAAGAAGAAGAAGATTCTACCATAGTAATTGATGAGTTCTTCCCGAATTTATCTTTCCAAATTTAAAAGGCATATTTTAGACTAGTAAAATATAAAAAAGTTCTTCCCCTCAAGTGATGTAAATTTGGTTGCAAGAAGACTATGATCTTCTTAATATAAATCTCTCCAAAAGTTACAGTTGATTTTCCCCATTGGAAATATACTTCCCAATTCTCGTTTTCTACTTTTGGTATCATTTTGAAGCCATTAAAAGAAAGGGATGAGAAATTCAATAATGATCTTACAAAAGTGGAGAAGGTTTCAATGGTATTATAAAAGCACAATATACAACAATATTGTGAATTAAAGAAATTATCACAAGGCTTCAAGGTTGAAAATCACAGTCAACACTGTTGGTAAGATGATGAAGGTAACTCTCAGGATGAATGACATAGGTACAATCAGTGTATCAGAATAGCTATTTTAATGCAGAATTTCATCTGAAAACAATGTTAATGAATGAGGTTGAATCCATTATTCATGATGGTCGGAGCAGGAGACATTTTTGCAAGATCAAAATGCTATAAAGGAGGCATGTGCAAAACAGAGATGTCTTAAAAATAATGAGTTTAGGAGTAGGACATTCATGACAGAAAGTAGAGACAACAAAACATCTATGCAAAGAGAACTATCCCAGGAGATGGAAGAATGTTCTTCCAAATTAAATACAAAAAGATATGATGCATTGAAAATTACTTAAAATCAAGTTTGTTCTCCCCCTCAATGATGCAAGTTTTTGTTGCAAATTGAAGAAAGATCTTCTCATGTTCTTCCCACGACGCAAAGATACAAAGCAAGAGCAACCATACGATGAAGCCAGACAAGGAGGTGAAAAGTGTTAATAATGGGCACATGGAATGCTTTTAAGACTAGAATAGAAAGACACAAAGATTCTTCCTAGCAATCACCACTATGATGCAGAATAATCAAGGATGCAAGTCCATATTCCAGTTCAAGATATTTTCACCAAACCAGAACACATCAATCATCAGGCATCCTGTAGGAGCATGAAGAACGATGGAGGATGATGCAAATAGATGTCTTGTCTTGTCAGACACTTAGATGCTTTCATTATGCATTTTGGAATTTGTAATTGACAAATTACATGTAGTGTAAGAAAAAGATGTAATTGCATGGGATAGTATCATGTGCAAAGTAGTCTCATGTAATCATGTTGCAAGTACATTAGGTCCTGCAACATTGAATAAGATAAATTTTGTTAGTTAGAGATAAGGATTGAATAAGTCAAAGTGGTTTAGGTTTTCCCCTTTCTTCTCCACTTGTCTCTCTCCTCTTTTCCTATATAAAGGATGGAGCTCATTGTGAATATCTATCTTTTGTTGTGTGCAAGTAAACTATAGGCAAAACTCAAATATTCTGAAGACTTTGTGTTTCATTGTAAAAGAGTTAAGATTTTGAATAAAAGGAATAGAGATTGACAGACTTTGTGTTGTTGTCTTGACCATTAATGGATGTATTCTTATGTTGCATTCATTGATCCTTGTTCAGATTAAATAGTTTTCTTGTTTATATCATTGGAGCACCTTTAATCCAAGTTTTCTGAAGACTTTGTGCTTCAGAAGATTGGAGTTACTATAGAAAGTAGTGGCTGCAACATTCTAAAGCTATAGACTTTGGGCTTCAGTGTTGGAATTTTAGATTAATTAGAGGATTTTCAAGGGAAGACTTTGAGCTTTCTTGAACATCTGAAACTAGAGTACTTATTTGAAGTGAGGACAAGAGACTTTGAGCTCTTGTATCATTTCATCTTTAGATAAATTCAATATTGTCTCAAACGATTGCTCTTAGTCAATCTTTGAACCACCGGTATTACTCTACCAAGGAGAGCAAGGTGTATTACACTTCAGTTTTACTTGAAGCCACCTGCGGTAAGAAGGGAGCCTCCCCTATTGCTAAGAGGAGAGAGTAATCTCGCATACTATTGCCTAAATGATACATTTTGCCAAGTTGTAGTCTTAGTGACTTGCAAAATATTTAGCCAACACACGTGACCACAGGCTACAAGAAGGGGGTTGGAAGTTTCAGCAAAGCCCCTGGTTGCCCATATGACCAGGGGCTAAGTACCCACAAATAATAATAATAATAATAATAATAATTAAAAACCCATTAATGATTAATGCACAATTTAATTAAAACTTTTTTTTAAACAAAATTTTGAAAAGTTTGGGGGGAATTTGTTTTCTAAATTTATTTTGGTGTGAAGGCATGCTGTTTTTTTTTCCCTTTTTTATAAAAATTTTAGATGGGAGGGTGTGGTTTTTACACAACTACAGGCTGTGGAACATAGTCTTGTGGACTGTGAATACACAGCCACAGGCTGTGTTGACACTCTCGTGGACTGTGATACACATCCACGGGTTGTTTTCACAGTCGTGTGTTGTGTGTTTTTTTTTTGTTTTTATATATTTTTTGAATTTTTTTTGTTTAATATTTTTTTGAAATGTTTTTTTTTAAATATGATTTTCTTAAAAAAAATTAATATGATATATATACAATTTATTTATTTATTCATATAAAAAGAGAAAAGAGAACTAATTTTGTTTTTTTAGAAAAATGGACAAAAGAAGATTTTTTTTTAAAGTAGACTTGTAAAAAAAGAAAAAGCCTAAGATGTATATATAATGTATATACTTCCTAAAATTTGAAGTTTCTAAAATGATGAAAGTGTGAGGAATGATATGTCAAAATTTATTTGTTGGCTGCCCCAAATGTAATGGTGGGGCTATTTTTTTGATTTTGGACTCTTTGTGAAACCTGATCTCTGAGTGCTCAGTAGACCTATAAGCTCAAAAACTTAAAAACACACTCAAAGCCACATTAGAATGTTAGTTTGACCCATGAAGTGGGTCCCACTGGGCGTGCCAAAATGTAATGCATAAAATGTAATAAGAGAACAAACTTAAACAAGTAAGCTTATCCAAACATATCCTATGCATACCTCAAAATATGGAAGCAAACATGCATACTATTGAATGGATATGAAGTAAGAAAACAACATTAAACTATTTCAACAATATGAAAACCTCCAAAGAAGATGAAGAGAGTGTTGTTGATTTGTTGGGATGTGGTTGTTCAAAACCATCAGCATAACAATGTTTTGAAGGTGGTTGTTGAATGGGGAGAAAAACTTTCGATTTATAGATTTTTGAGGGAAATTGATGTTTTGGATTCAAAGTTGGATGAAGGGCTAGGATTCTTCAGGATCAATGATGTGACCATGAGGTGGAGGGAAAGTGGATTAGGGTTTTGACTATTCAAAGGGGGAAAGATGCTCACACATGTGTGAGCAACTTTTGAAAGTGATGGGTCAATGACACGATGTAAGAGAGTGTAAGAGGGTGAGAAGGCCAAAGTTGCTCACACACGTGTGAGCAACTTGGGAAAGTGATGGCTCAAGGTTGAGTTCACATGTGAAGGGGGACAAAGATGTAAGGGTGTGTAAGAGTGTGTAAGGCTTTGTAAGAGGATGTGTAAGAGTCACATGTGACTTGGTTTGTGTAAGAGTCATATGTGACTTGGGTTTGCTTATCCCTATATTAGGATTGTGCAAATGATTAGGGAGTGATTAGGTGGGAGATTAGGATTAATTAGTGACAAATGGGTTAGAAGGATGGGTTAGGTTAGGGAAGTGAAGCTAGGCGAGGGTTCAAGTTAGGAGTCATGTGCTTAAATAGAATTAAATGTAATATTTAATTTCAAGTGGGAGAAAAGGGAAATAAGCTAGGTTAGTTTAATTAATCTAGGAATTAATTAAACTTTAGGGAAATGAGAATTCTAATTAAATAAATATAAATTTATTTAATTAAAGGTGGGATAAGGCTAATGTAATTAAATAAATAGATTTATTTAATTAGGGATAAAGGTTAAGTCAAAGAATTAAACAAATAACGAATATTCATTTAATCGACTGGGATAAGGGTAATGGACAAATTTTAGTGTCTACACATATTAATATTAATTATTGCATATATACTTATACTAATAAGCACACACACACACACGTGTGTGTGTGTGTGGATCTACCTGTAGATATTGATTTCCCAGAGTGTATATCGATTTGCTTGAATATATATGTTAATATCGATCTTTAAGAATATATCAATCTACCTGAATATGATGGATGTGGTATCTATATAATCACAAGTATATTTATGATCGGTGTATATATCAGGTTGCTCCAAGCGCATATCAATATGTAATACATATTATTGTCTTCCACTGTTGATCTGTATATTGTATGATTGCCTTCGGTGATTTGGGAAGACAAATTGATTGACATCTTATACATGTGTGGTTGAATGTGATGGTTATCGTGTCTCTTGGACTTTGCAATATTAATTAGCACCTCTTAGTTATGATAACTGCAACCTCTAGTTTATGTCTCTTCAATGTTAATCATAATTATATTTGTTATTCAAATCAATATCTTTGTATGTTTATTGTTGAAAGTAAATTAATACATAATTAATATTGTCTCAAGTGATGCGAGGCATCTCTTGAGACTATCTGGTTCGTCCTCTTGACACTAACATCAACATCTTTGATGGTTCATAGATATTTGGTTGTATCTGGAAAAAACATCCATAAAAAATAGTAAAGCATAGCCTAAAGTAGAATCAACTATCATGTCAATGATTGGAAGGGGAAAATCATCTTTCAACAAAGCCTTATTAAGATCTCTAATGTAGATCCACATTCTAATCTTAATGTATGGTTTAGCAATGACTCCATCGCATCATGTGCGCACGTGTGTAAGAGTTTTTGCCTCAATAGATGTTAGTGAATTGGCAAATAACAATTCATATACTAAAAGTAATAAATTTTGTTTTAAATAATTTACTTTGTTTTGTTGAAATGTGTTTAATCTAAAATGGCACTCTAGTTGCATTTTACTATAAACATAAAAGTAAAAATTATGTATCAATTAACAAATTAAAATTGTTTGATTTTTAATGCAATGAAAAATGAAGTTAGATCAAAGACAAACATGTTGCAAAAGACATCAAATAGTTGATTAATAAATAAAATTTTGAACATATCAAGTATAGTCACAATTTCAATTATATATCCACAAATATTAATAACAATTTTTTTTAAAAAAAAAAACTATAATATTTTTATAGTATTCAATCTTTTCATAAAACTCTTAAAGATCTAGTTCTTTAAGATTCTATTGATCTTTGTAGCATTTTTCATACATAAAGATAAGATAAAAGTTAATATAATATTTCTTTCATTTTTTATTAACATGTAATAATATGGTGCATAAAATATTTTATCTTTTAGTATAATATATTGCGTTGTTCAAGATTTGAGAAAATTGACTTTCTTACATTAATAAATTCCTTTTTTAATGCGCTTTGTACTACACGATAAACATTTAGCTTTGGTATTTGTTTTTTTAAGATTTACTTGACTATTAACCTCCCCATCAAAACAAGAGTTGATAAACTTAATTCATTTTTATTGCAAAGGATGTGTTAGAGGCCCTTATTTTCATATTCTACTATCCCATATATATGTTTGTACATTACTTTTTCTTTTTTCTTCACTACTAAGTGCACTCATATTTAGCTCCTTTCAACCCTGTCATATCCAAGTGTTTACCGTGTTATTAGCCCTCTTACAGTAAATCACTATCCATTAAAAATATTTAAAAATATTTGTAAATGTTATAAACAAAATTAGCTATATCAAACAAGGCCAATGATGTTATGAAGTTAAGACATTATCATCTAATTTGCATTTCTAGCATCATCATTAAGTTATTCCATAAACATTTAAAAATAATTAAGATTAAAATATAAAAAGTAACCAAAAAATATAAATCATGTCATAAATTGTGAAAAATCTAATATGAAAAAATATTGACAAAACACACACCTCTTAGTAACCCTTACTATAATCTATCAAGGTTTCTCTATCCTCGATTTTACTTATAATCTCCATAATACAAAATCAATTACAAAAAATATACATTTATTCTATTTTTTTGTTTATTACATATCTTATTGCTCTTACCTATAACCAACGTATACCTATGGCGGCCTTTCTTGATTGCCTTACGCATTGCCTTCTACATTGTCTTATTTATGGCTTTGTTCATTGAAAATACTAACACTGCGCAGTTTCTTTAAGAGGCATTATTTTATTTAAGATTGATTAGTAGAATCCTTTGTTCCAATTCTAGATGATAAAAATAGAGGACAAAAATGGAAAGAAAAAAACTATTTTTAACGTCCACGAGACTAAATATAGCTTTTGGCATTTTGGCTCTTTATGGACTAGAAATTTATCAAAATAAACAAATCATTGTACAGGTAGCAGCAATGATCGAGGAAAGGTTTGAACATTAGCAAAAACCTTGTTATCAGTTTTAACTATGGTAATCAGCGATCTATTACAAATACATTTTTGTTGGATTAGAATCCAAGCGTCATCCATAGAATAATACCATCTACAAGAGAAATTCATATTTAACTCAGATTTGCTGGGTATCCTTGTTTTACAAAGGGCCTCCTTTGGCCTTCATCAGCAGAATCAGAATCAAAAGAGTCTTCTTCAGCCGAATCTGGCTGAACATTTTCTGGTTGACCTGAAACTGAAGAATCAATTTTTTTCTTTTTCTGTCTTTTCTCTTTTTTCTTCTGACGTTTTGCTCTTTTCTTTGCAGTTCGCTCTTCTGCAGCTTTTATCCTTTCCTCCCGTCTTGCATTAAATTCTTCCAATTCTTTTCTCCTCTCGTAGTCTACATCCATCCGAGCAAGCCTATCTTGCTCTCTTCGTCTCATCTGTCTGTACTGTTTAATTCATTATCATGACAGCAGAGTCAACTGTCAGTGGAGCACTTTTTGGCCATCAGAACAAGTATACAGGAATCACATTAAAACTTGTAAACTGCCTAAGAAGACTTAGATTCTAGCAAATACAATAATAAATATGCAGTCAACAGCTCACGAGTCTGAAAAATCGTTTGCGATTATCATTTCTTTCAAATTTTTAAAACCATAATTGGTTGTAATCTCCTGATAACTAATATCTCACAAATCCAAACCAATGATATGAATTATCTTATATCACTGCTGTTATTATTATCATCATCAACAAACCTTGTGGAGATTGCATTCAGTTTTCTGTTGAACAGGATATAATGCCGTCTTTTGAAATAATTTCATAGTTCTATTCGAGAATTAGGAAAATAAATATTTGGGAAGTTGGCTTCACAACTGAATCATGCAGAAAATTTGTCCTTGGCTCAAATATACCTGTAAAAAAAACATATAACATTTGCAAACAAGTGACACCCTGCGTTTAATGGATGCTTCAAGTTCAAAGGCAGACTATCCAACCCTTGCCATTAGTTAAACAATTTTCTATGGTTTTGTAAAACAACTTATATACATCTTCTCACAGCCTTGAGGTTATTATCTATTTAACCATTCAGTGTGCAATAATGGAAAAGATAAAAGATTGCAAAAGAACGTCACAGCAATGGCAAACCACAAGATTTATCTCAAGAAAATCCAAATATCAAAAAAACTCCACGAATAGATGCTATGCTTTATTTTTTCAAGCTTCAACATGGACGTTGCATTGATATCAATATCTCGTGCTCACTATTGTACATCTACAACTTCTACATACTTGTTGGGTCTACATTCCTCAAAAAACAACCCTCCTTGACGTAGAAACAAATGCTTAAAATTGGTGGTAATATTTTAGGCTAGGTTTAACTTCTTGAATTGTGCCATGGTTCTTGGGCCCATATACACATCATGACCACCAGCCATGTGTCACTGAAGATGACAGTGCATCTTCAGTTCTGAATAGAAATTTGACATTTTGGAGGACCAACTAGTTGAATTTTGGGAGAATTTTGGTGGGTGCGGGTTCCAAAGCTACCTATCGTGTTACAACTGATTCCAACATTGTATGGCCACTTTATAACCAAAATCCGGTCGCTGAACTTCAAGTGAGGGTCAAACAAACAAATTTTAAAATAAAGCTTAATGGGAATAGTTACTAATGTGTAACAATTTGGATCCAAATCTTATTTTGTATGACTAAAATATGGCCACGCAGTGTTCTCGAAGCATGATTATTTATGCACAAATTTCAAGGGGTCAAAACTGTTGAAATTCAGGCTTAAACTTCGTGGGCAATTGGGCTGGCATATCAGGAAGTCCCATATCAATTTATAAACAATTTCAGTGTCGCATGCTGAGTTTATTCCTTCTGCACTTCAATCCAATGCCGTTGATATGTAGCCAGCCAGGCATTTCACAAAGCTTTTTGTTGTTGGAATGGTATCATCGTCCTTTTTTGTGAACAAGCGTTGAAATATTTTATCAGATGTAAAAATACAATTATTTAATTCAGGAAAACTGATACTTATAATATACAAGATAACATATAACTGAATCACTATGTTGACAAGACTTGTCGAATTCCATCTACATATGAGGCATGGTGGTAGACAATTATACAGAGGTTATTGGAAAAGTATTTGAATCTTGATACAAAACCTTAAGTAATCAAGAGAATTATACAAATGCACCAGCTGAAGAGATGGTGGAAATCAGCAAACGTAAGATGGGTAGACTCACTTGACACCTACAATGGTGTAATATATTATCCCTAGAATTTAGAAAAGGACTAAAATATGGAAAATGTTTTAAATATAGAAGGAACCTAAGTTTCAAGTAAAAAAATGATTGATGTAGGCTGCACGATTGATATTGCAGGAATTAAAAAGAAATTATTTAAGTAATAAAGGATATCATCCAAGCTAAGGCATAAGTTGTGTCCCAAAGTGCAACTGAGGAAGCAGTGATGCATCAATTGATAGTATAAATTATTAAAATGCACATGATAGAAGACCTGTGATAACCAGTACAAATGGTTGCACAAGTAGAATATGTGAGAGATTTCAAAAACTGTATACTAACATGGCAATTGTTAAGTTTTTATCTTCATTATTCAAGAAGATGCAACGCAATAGTCACCAGTTCAAACACAGAAAATATTGGTAATAGATTATGACGAAGCACCAGAACTAAATTTTGGATGATATAGGCATATGATGTCGGCCTACATGATTATCAATGGAGGTCCTGACATATACATATTATGACCAAAGAAATACAGAACCAACTAGACATACAAATAATGGGTGCCTAGATACCATTTGATAAAGGCTTGTATGCGAGTTACAATGAGAAGATTATCTTGAGAAAGAAAAGTATTCCTCAATGACCCAGGTTCCCTCGAATTAAGTAGGCCACCCCAAGCGATGGAACCATCAAGGTGGCTGTTACCGCCGCCTGTCGGGCAAGCAGGGAGTTGCCTTGGTTAGGCACTGCACGCTCTTGGGCTTAATTGGGCTGAACAGTAACAGGGCACCCTTTATGGCTTTCCTCTCCAAACCCTACTATGGTTGATTTAGGGAAACGAAACCCTTGGTACTTAGTTTCTAAGATCAACAAGTTGCATGGTTTATCTAAGTAGGTCAAGATGATTACATGCATATATGTATATGTATTTATACTTATTGTTGAACCCCTAACCCTAATAGAAATCAATAATCTTATGAATTATAATAGGTCAAGGCAAAGAGCGGGAAATGGAGCATCTGCAATGGTCGGAATGGCCGCCAAGAGCCGGAAATGGAGCACTCTACCAGAAGGGGAACTACTGAGCTGGTTTTCCATCACAGAGAAGATGGCCATTCAACACAAGAGGGAAAGAATCTTATAGCAAATCTCTTCGAGAGAGAATAGACATTAATCCAAGAAACAAGGTCTGGCCTAGAGGACGAAGGAATGGAAGGAGATGGGAGAATAGGAAACGATCCAATGAGGGCTACAGCGGATTTCTGCCCATTGAGAAAGTGTTTAAATTTCAGAACATCGTTGGAAAATTTTGGAGGAAGAAATCTAATGAAAATGCGGATCAGAAAACTTCAACGCTGCAAACACAAGAAGTGCATCCGAAGGTAAGTGAAAATGTATTTGTAGCTAAGTCTTATTCAACAGTTGTTCTCAATAATCCCCAGTGGATTTCAATAGGTTTTATTTGGAAAATAAAGCACTGGTCTTAAAATGGCTAGGCCCGTGGCCGTCCTACAGTAAAATTAAACAATGGTGTGAAGAGCAATGGAAAGGCTTTTTCATCTCAATGAAAACTCTGCATAAAGGATTTTACCTCATTATATGCTCCACTAGAGAGGACAAAGAATGGATGTTAGAAAATGGACCCTACATGATGGATGGAAAAGGGTTCTACATCAAAGACTAGACAACAAACTTTAACCCAGAGAAGGAGATTGTGAAGGAGACCCCAATCTGGTTCAGATTAGAAAATTTGCCATAGGAATATTGGGGAGTAGAAACAATGCAAATTTTAGGGGAGTCTCTGGGAAAATATGTGAAATATGATGAAGTTCTAAATGAAACAAACTTTGCAATCACCCTCAGGATTCTTGTTTGGCGACAAACATGTTACGAGTTGCCCTCCCACATCTTTATCCACACTGAAAGAGGTGAATGGGGGTAACCCTCTAATAGTAGAGCACGTGAAGAGTGATGGGAGGCTCTGCATAGCCCATGGTGATAAACAGGGAAATGGGAAAGGAACAAAGGAGTCAAGATTGGTTGACATTCTCTTACACATAACAGAAGGTAAAGACTCACATCACAGTTCAATAGATGGCCTGGAGGCCCTCAAGAAATCGGCTTTAGCTGAGGCCAAATGCTACAAAACTGACAACAAAGAACAAAAGGAGATGATTGACAGAAGTTTTATGATGGAATCCCAACTGTGGTCAGAGGAACTCGAAGAAGAGGTGTCAACTCAAGTGGTGTGTGAGACCCCCCTCTTCTTTTCTCAGAGCGAAAACAATGGATTGGGCTTTGTGGAACCCCATAATGCAATCTCTTCGTAGAACCTGATAACACTCAAACAACAGATGAGGGTGAAATGCAACATTGCATAATAAAGGAGGTACGCCCACATCACAACTCATGTGGAGGAGACTTTATCCCAGGCACATTCCCTTCTGCTAACTCGAGAATGGAAGTCTTGCAACAACTGGATGAAAACAGGGGTGCCAACCCTCAAGAAGATGAACACCTTGAAATAAAGGATCTCAACAACATGCAAACAGAGAGTTGGGATGGTGGAGCAAATAGATTGGAGGCCAATGATGAAAGGATTTCTCCCATCAGAAACCTGGAAGGTTCATTTGATGATGCAAGAGGTAGTGGTGGGGACTTGATTTAATCTGACACTATCTATAGCTCACAGAGTGACGATGGTGAGGAAGATGAATTGGGTGTTTATGAAACCCCAAACATTTTGGACCCAAGAGGCTTAGACCAAACTGACTCTATGTTACACAAACCCAAATTAGGTGAAAGGAGAAAAAGAGGAGCAAGGTCTAATTGGGAAAAATTTGAAATGGCTGGTTGTGCAGCAGACCAAACAAAATTGCTGAGATCGGGGAAAGGCTATGCTTTTTTCCTGGAAGCAATGAGGATCCTTTCGTGGAATGTTAGGGGCTGCAATGCCCCTAACAAGATTCACCTAATAAAGAGGGGTCTGGATCACGCGAGGGCGGACATAGTGCTATTGCAAGAGACAAAGTTGAAAGTAAATGATAAAGATTTTTTTAGGAGACATTTTACTAGATGGGATGGTTTTTATTCTGATTCAAGAGGAGCCTCAGGAGGGCTTTGTATTCTATGGGACATCAATGTTGTTAAGGTAGAGCTCTTATGCCAATCTGCAAATTGGCAATAAATTGAAGTTTCCTCCAAGCAACTTCTATCCAAATTTTATGGTTTTAATATCTATGGACCAAATAACTCCACAGAAAAAAGAGATTTATGGAAAGTCATTTCTAGATTTTTGGAAGAAAGGAAAGATGATCTCTTCTTGCTTGGAGGACATTTTAATGTTATTCTCAGCCTAGCAGAGAAAAAAGGAGGCAAAGACTGGTTAGGCAGCAGTCAAAGAGACTTTACTGATTTTGTTATGAACAATGGTTTAATTGATATTGATTTTAGGCTGGGGGACTTCACCTGGACCAACAGAAGAAAGGACTTCCTAAGTATTGCTGAGAAATTGGATAGATTTCCACAAGTTGGACACTGGGATCAATGCAACTGGTTATGCAGCGCGGACATTCTTCCAATCTCAAGTTCAGACCATTTTCCTATATGTTGCAACATTGAGGAGGACATTACTCCTTAAAGATCACCATTCAAATTTGAATCAATGCGGTTGAGGGATGAAGAGTTCATGGGAAGAATTGAAAGAGTGGTGGACAAATGCCCCTAAACGGGAAGGTCACAAATCTTTTGTCTTCTTCAAAAGATTACAATTTCTTAAAAGATCAGTTAAAAATCTGGAATAGAGACTCTTTTAAAAATATATTCATTGAAAAGCTTAACATGGAACAAAAATTAGCTGTGTTAAAGATAGATAAAATTTTAACGTCCATGAGGCTAAACATAGCCTATGGGACAGCAAGGCAACTTAAGCCAACTTCAATCACTCGGTTCTTTTCTTGTGCAAGCTGATGATGAGCCCACCTAACTTCTCAATGTGCTCCTCGCTGAATAGGTTACGCCAAGAGCTAGCAGATATAGTATCCGCAAATTTATCCCCGTTGTCCTTGTAGGCTTCACATTCTAAAATAAAGTAATGTTCGGTTTCCACTTTCCCAAAATTGCAAAACATGCAGATTCGCTCTTCCCAAGCCTCCTTTGGCCTCTTCCAACGCCCGGTCTCACAGTGGAGTTGATGAGAGTTGGTTCTTAACTGAGCAATAAGAATTTTAGCTCTCCAAGCAATGTTGGCACCTAAGTACGCTTTTTGAAGTTGATCATATGCGGGGTTGAACTCATTGATATAATATATTTTCTTCCTTCCAATCCCATTTTCCCAATTTCTCTTGCAAAATTTCTCCATAATGAAGACCTTTATTTCTTTGTTATTTGTGGAGCACATATTGAATTGGATATTCCATTTACTCATCCACTTGATGTTTTGTTGCATCCACGTCTTTTTTCATTTGCACAATGTATCATTAAAGACAATGTTAGCCCGTCTATCTCCTTCCATTATTTCGATTCTTTTTAGATAGCTTATGAGGCAAACCATAGCAAGTGCCTCGATAGGGGCAGCCCCCATTTCACTTAGCATGATATCATATGGGACGGTGCTTCTGATTTTAAATTTGCTTGTGATCAAACACTTTTGGATTCCCTCGATTTGCTTCTATTGTGCCATTGAAGTGTTGCTAGCCCATAATTCACACCTATAAAGAACAACCGGCAGCACACGAAGCCCAAACAAGGTTTGAATAGTCTTCCAATCCCAAACCTCCGCTTCACGACACCTATTTTGAAGAGCATAAATGCCTTCCATCCACCTAAAGTCCTTTTATTTCTGCAACTTGCCCAACTTAGTTTTTTGTTGAAATCAATGCCGAGATATTTATACTCCGCCACTTCCTCAAGAACGTTGCCACCAAAATAAAACTCATGTTGATGTTGTTTTTTATTATTAGTGAAAACCATAACTTTAGTCTTGCTGATATTGACCTGCATCCCCGCCGTTCTGCAAAAGCACTCATAAATGATAAAATTATTGCTTATGGAATGGATGAACAAGTATATGAGGAAGAGCAGGAGCTTCACAGAGGATACAAAGAGATATTGGCAAGAGAGGAGACCTTTTGGAAACAAAAGTCAAGAGAAACGTGGTTGAAAGAGGGGGACAGAAACACCAAAAATTTCCACAAGTCTGTGAAAGTTAAAAGAGCCATAAGATTTTCTCTATTCAAAATTCACAAGGCTCTGATTACTGACATGCAACAGATAAATCAGGAAGTTGTCAACTATTTTCAGAACATCTTAGCTAATAAATCAGGGGAGCTACATGGAACGGAGGATTTGTAAACATCATCCCCAATAGAATAACAGGGAATCAAAACAATCTCTTAATGGTTCCAATCTCCAAGGAGGAGGTAAAGAAAGCCCTCTTTGGGTTGGGGAGTGATAAGGCTCTCCAGATGGTTTTCCTACCATCTTCTTCCAGAAAACTTGGGACATTCTAGGAGAAGATCTCTGGGAGGTGGAGTCTAGGACAGGTAGATTCATTTTAAAGGACTTTAATAACACCTTCATTACCTTGATCCCTAAGAATGGTGAAAGTCAGAGTTTTGAAGACTTTAGACCTATTGCTTTGTGTAACACAACATATAAGGTAATTGACAAGGTAAAAGCTAATAGACTCAAGTCCCTATTTGAAAATATCATTTCCCTGGAACAAAGTGAATTTACCCCCAACAGATCCATTTTTGAAAGGATCATAATTGCACATGAGGCCATCCATACAGTTAGACAAGCAAAGGTGGCAGAAATAATGATTAAATTGGATATTAAAAAAGCTTATGATCATGTTAATAGGAACTTTTTGATCGAAGTTCTCAGAAAGTTTGGTTTTGGAGAGGCTTGGCAGAAGTGGATTGCAAGTTGCATAAACACTCTCAGAATCTATGTTCTTGTCAATGGTAGCCCACAAGACTTCTTTGAAACTTCAAGAGGTCTAAGACAGGGTGACCCCATTTCGCCTTTTCTCTTCATAATCTTGGCAGAAGTCTTAGGGAGACTGATTTCCAACAAAAAAACTAGAAGGGGTATGGAAAGGTATTAGCATTACAGAAGGGGTTGAACCCACATCGCATTTACAATTTGTGGATGACAATTATCTAATGGGAGAAGCTACAGCCAGGGAGGCAACAATCATTAAATCCACATTGGACAGATATAGTGAAGCCTTTGGACAGTGTTTGAATTGGAGAAAGTCTGAAATCTACTTCTTCAACACAAGCTTGGAACAACAATTGTAGCTATGCAATATTTTGGAAATCAGAATGGGTAAATTGCCTGGAAAATATTTAGGGGTGCCACTTTTTGAAGGAATTTGTAAATCCCATCTTTGGAAATACCTTATGGATAGTTGTATAAAGAGGATGGATGGCTGGAAAAGCAAATGGTTAACCTCAGCAAGAGATCTTTCTCTTGCAAACAGTGATCTCGGCTATCCCTATTTACTCAATGAGCTCCCTTAGGATCCCTAATAAAGTTGTAAGCTTCATTGAAAAGCGTATGAGAAAATTCTTTTGGAATGGGAATGGGGATGAGGATAAATGGTCTTTGTTATCCTGGGATAAAATATGCAATAATAAATCCAAGGGTGGGGCTGGCCTCAAGAATTGAAAAAGAATGAATCAGGCTCTAGGAGCCAAATTGGTGTGGAGAATCTATTCCAATCCTCAAAGACTCTGGGTGAAGATAGTAAGGGCTAAATACTTGGATTCTACTGAAAATGAAAGAATACTAACTATAAGAAACCCCCCAGGGTTTCAGCAATTTGGAATTTTATTTTGGATTGCAGGAGTGTTATCACCGATCATATCTCATGGCAAATTGGTGATGGCAATTAAGCACTTTTTTGGAGGAACTCTTGGAATGGTCATGAAGCACTAAAGAATGATGCCAATTTTGATGAGGTGAGAAGAATCCTAACATATAAATGGGGTGATAAGGTCTCAGATTACCTTGCAGTCAATGACACTCCTGTAGGCCCTCAATGGCCTTGGAGAAGTTTAGATAACTCTGGGCTGAGTGAACATCAAAAGGGAATCATGGAGACTCTATTCCAATCACGGAATTTGTTGAGGACAGGGAAGGCTGATAAAATTATTTGGTGTGCAGCAACTAGTGGCACCTACTTAGTAAAGGTGGGATATAGATCTCTAGATAACAATGAAGCTTATAATGGGTGGCCGGTAAAGCTTTGTTGGGACCAAAAATACTTACCTAAAGCTGGCACCTTTGCTTGGTTGGCAGTGCATGAAAGAATTTTAACATCAAAAAGAAGGAAATGATTTGGTTATTGTGGACCAACCAAATGTGTGTTATGCAATTCAGCCTCAGAGGATGTGGATCACTTGTGGGTTCAATGCCCCTTTGCAAATGAATGTTGGTCAATGATCAAATCTAAATTGCATTGGGTAGGACCGATGCAAAACAAAGTGAAAATGGTTTTTAAGAGCTGGCCTATACCAGTTAAGGTAACGGCCATGTCTCCTCTCTAGAATATAAGCCCATCCATTATCATATGGGAAATCTGGAAGAAGCGGAATAGAAGAATTTTTCAAGGGAAGGAGGAAACACTTGAAAGAGTAAAATGCAGAATCAATGCCTCAATTGAGGAAGTCATGAAGGCTGCACTATTGAAAAAGAAGGGTGCCATGGTTTACTCGTCAAATGATAGGAGGATTCATGTTGGGTGGCCTTGTTTGAAATTCAGAAATGGGGATGTAAGTGGAAATAAGGATAGTACCAAGGAGGTGAAGAAAGTAGAGTGGGAGAAACCTGAAGAAGAATGGATAAAAGTAAATTTCGATGGAGCCTCCAAAGGCAATCCAGGCCCGTCTAGGGCAGGAGTAATAGCTAGAGATTGGAATGGTGATTTGGTTGCTTTTCCTAGTCAGAGATTACATGACGGGACTAATAATGTAGCAGAGGCTAGGGCGGCGATATTATCAATCCAAATGGGGCGCAGACTTAAGGTAAAGAGAATTCACATTGAAGGGGATTCACAGGTCATAGTGAATGTTATTAAGAATAGGGCTGCCCAGGCATGGCACCTTGAAAATATTATTGCAGAAATTAACATATTACTTCATTCATTTCAAGATTTCAAAATCAGTCATATCAGGAGAGGGGAATTAGGAAGCAGATGTTATTTCAAAATGGGCTTCTACTTTAAAGAAAGTAAATGAAATATATTTTGATGATTTCAAACTTGAGGCATAAAGTATTTTTAAGCCTACATTGTTTGGGACAGCGGGCATGTAGAACACTCCTGTTGAAAGTGTATTTGCTTGAGATTTCAAAACATAGTTGATGGCGCCTTCCTTGTAACTTAAATGACATCTAGCATGAACGGATGATGTCATAGTGGGTGATTGTGCCTCTAGTGAATCGCACCCACCATAAATATTTTGCAAGTTCAAAAGGAGCAGATATTAATGATTAGTTAGATGAGGAAGAAAGTGGCGGTGCAAGGCATTATTATGATTAAGGTGGCATGCTTGACAGGTGCCGATTTGAAAGGAGATAACTTTGAGTAAAGGAGTACATTCGTCCTTGGCAATAATTACTTAACCGGCTCTCCCCTCTGAGAAACGAAAAGGCAAGAAATTGTTTTCTCAAAATTGCAGCGCAGGACAAGGTTTTGAAGGTGTCTGCAATGGAGGCTTTGTTCTCGGTGGGTACGAAAAAACAGTAGAAGTCATTCAAAGGACCCGTCAATAAGGAACGGATGCTAGGACTGTTAAACTTCAAGGAGGAAAACATAGCTATGGCTGCCATTGAAGTTCTGGGCAGCCAATTTCAAGAGAGAAAGGTGAAAAGGCAAGCCAATGTAGATGTTATTTCCATGATAATTGCTTGGGCGCTGCAACTCGGCGAACCGGAAATGGAGGTGAAACGAATTATAAACATGTTGTTTGACAATGAATTGCTGCTGGAACTGGACTCAATTCTAGAATGGGTTCTAGAATGGGCGGTGTCAGGGTTAGGTCTCGACTATCATGAGGGTTTTTAAGATGAAAACGAGGGAAGGATCTATGGTCGGGTCCCATTCATGCGATGGTGGGGTAAGGTGAACAAAGAAGCCTATTTGGCGGACATCGGCAACAAATGGAGGAATTTGAAGGTTGAAGTGGAGAAAGCCAAGGCTATAGCTGAGGAGAAGAACAGGGTGCTCTATGCAAATGTGCCGAAGAAGAAAAGGGGCCAAAGGCGAGGCAGGCGGGAGGGAAATGAATGAAATAGCAGACGCATTTTGTAAGTCTTAAATTTTGAAATTTTGTTGACCCCACAATCCAGATTTACATAGGAAATTTTAAATGTTGGGGCATGAAAGCAGCGAAAGGTTTGGGGAAGACTCATGGGAGTGGAATGGAGGATTCAGAGGAGATGAAGGTATCCCTTTTGCAAGCAAGATGTGCTGGATAAATCAGAAGGCGACTGAAGGATGTGTAAAAGGGGCTGGTCTGGTGTGATGAACAAGACTCTCGTTCTCAGTCTATAGTTTTTGTAGATTGTCTGAATGTAATGTCCAAATATAGAAATGATGGACTGTGTTTTTTGTGTTAGCTGAATATGACTGTGATAGAAAGATGTAAGCTTGGTGAGATGGATATTCTAAGAAATTGTTCGATGCTTGATGTAATATTTTATGAATATTAATAAAATTAACTGTTATAGATCAAAAAAATAAAATAAATAAAAATTTTATGAATTATAATTCAAATATTATCTAACATGGCTACAGGATCTCAACCAAATTTATCTTGATAAAGACGTTTCATTGGTAAAGGTTTAATTCTAACTATTTAATGCTCCTTATTTTAATTGAACTTGTGATTTTTAGAGCAAGATTTAAGGTTATCCCAAACATGGACATTACAAAACCTTGTTTGTTGGGTGTGGATACATCCCTGCTATTGGCGTGGACTTCTGGATAATGGGGTTGCACTTTCTCCTTACCTGGTTGTGAGACTCCTATTATTCTGCATAGTATGTTGGAGAGATCTATGTCTAGTTAATACAATCTGGAATACTTTCTGTGCTGGCTGTACACAACTATTATTTATTTCTGAGTGCTGCATTGTATGCATCTCTTAAGTAAATTCGCCAATAAGGCATACCACTGCTGTCAACAAAGATCTAGAATTATTTGCTTCATTACTCAATAAGTTGTTTGAATTCTAAATGATTTATTCAATGAGAAATGTGGTTATTCATGTTTACCTTAGTTTATAGGTTTTATTTTACAGCGTAGGTTAATCTTACTTAGGTGGCAAGTTGGTTAGAGGCAAATATCTCTCCAAATCCTTCATATACTCATCACTTTATTAATGCAATATATTGACTCGACCAACACTCTTGAGTATTTGGTCAATTCCTAGTACTAGTTTTTCTTCCCAGTTTTCTTGACTTCATTCTCACAAGTTCGATTAAAGAGAATCAACAATAATGAAGAAAACACAATTGAACATTGTAGGAAGAAGTTGCGTTTCTCTTGCAAGGAACCTTGGGAACCCAATCATTGATTTGGTAGAGGGTGCATTATATAAAGGTACTATTTGATGAAGAAGTAGGAAAACCAAAACAAGAAATTGAGGTAGACAAGTTAGAAGAAAAGGAAGAGGAAGAGACTTCTTGAGTTACCCTTGCCACTCTCTCAAGTGCTCATAAGTACCATCCTTTCAAGGTTCATGAAGTCTTACATGGGCAAAAAATTACACTACTAATCAATAATGGATCCACTCACAATTTCATAGATGAGGATTTGGTTGCCAAGCGAGGTTTGTGAACAAAAGACTTTGAGTAAACATTAAAATAGTTGACGGGTGCACCATTCCTTGCAACAAGAGGAAACAAGGACCTAAGATCTCATTGGGAAGACACCAAGCACATGAGGACTTCTATGTGGTTGGTCTTGAAGAGACCAATATGATTTTAGGAGTGCAATGGTTACGTTATCTAGGGAAATTTACAAAAACGTATCAGATTATGAGGTTGAAGTTCAAATCAGTGGGCAAGGAAATAATCCTTTGAAGTGTTTAAAGGATCTCTAAGAGTTGTCATGACTAAGAAGACGGAAAGGTCTTCGTGCAAAGGGCAAGTAGCTTAGGTAGTGCAATGTCTCATCACATTCACTGAATATTTCGTGAGTGAGGAATCCTATCATGTTGATATTCCATTTATTTGGGATAAACGTAGTGTGGTTTTCAATGATATTCGTCTAGATTGCCATCGGATATAGGTTTTTACTTTAGCATATAATAGAGCTTGAGATGTGGCCCAAGCCAATCAACGCTACTCTATATCACCACCCACAAAGGCACAAGGAAGAGATCCACTAGGCAATTATGGAGCTCCAAGTATGGGGCACATACAACTGAATTCAAGCCCATTTGCTTTGTTAGAGGTTTTGGTGAAAACAAGGATGACACAATGAAGATGTACATTAACTATAGAGCCCTCAATAAGAAAACAATAAAGAGTAGGTATCCCATCCCCAAAAACCAATGAATTAATAAAGGTATCTAAATGGATCAAGAAAAAAACAAGAAGTTGTAGATTGGCCTCCACCAAAGACACTAACACAAGTGAGAGATTTATTTGGTCTTTGTAGCTAAAACATAAGTTTTTCTAAAGGTTTCTCAACGTTAGCAGCCCCATTGACAAACTTGATGAAGGGAGCTTTCTTGTAGATTGATATGACAACAAGCTTTTGATAGACTCTAAGAGGAAATGAATCCATTTCTCATGCCTCATTTTGGCTATTCCTGATTTCTCAATTCTGTTTTAGAATGTGACGCTTCAAAAACAAGGAATTGAAGCAGCCTTGATGGAAAGTAAGCATCCTATAGCTTTGTCCTATTGTAGACTGCTATATGGTGCCCAATTTGCACAGTTGGAAAATTCAACAAGGATGTCATATAGTTAGTCTCTAGTATCTACAAGCAAGTGTTTGCTAGTAATGTCTCAAAATTGGAACCAACTTATTTGTGCCCAAAATTAACAATTCCAACAATATAACAATAACCTAACCTACTAAACTAAACTCATTTAATGATCAATAATTTAAGAGAAAATGTACAAGTGCATAGAATAGTAAATAAGTATGTCATAATAAGCATTATAAATAACTATCCTATAACCAAACATAGCTTAGTTCAATAGGAAACTCAAAACAGCATCAGTACCCAACCCAACTAAGGCCAAGAGCACACAACCATCCAATTATGGCAACTTGCCTCTTATCCCACAAGCGCCAAGAACATCCAGCTATGAACAGTTCCATCCCTTGGGGTAATCATTATTCTGCAAGCAGCAGGAACGTCCAACTATGACTAGTACCATCCCTTTGGGTGGTGTACTTAGTTCGGGGGAGGCGGTAAACCGCATCTCCCCAACTTTACATTACACACACACACAGAGAAATATAACATAAATATCGATCTTATTGCAATCAATATTTATTGATGCATATAAGAAGATTGATTGCATTAAATGCTTAGAAATCAATATCTCGAATGTATATGGGCAGATCGATTGCATGAAATATTTAGCATTCATACCAAATTAATGTTGTTATGCACAATGACTGTAGAACTTGATCTGATTCCTTATATCAGATTTATCCTTGATCGATGCCTTTCCTTGGATGCTGATCTTCAATATATATCTCCCTTGTAATGGAAGAGACATGTCCCTCATATAGTCATGTCTCCTTTATGATGATTGTTGCCTTTTGATAACTAATTGTTGATTGATAACTCATGCCCCTTCACTAATGACTTGCGGCTGCTTGGGTGTGATCGCGGCTTAATAAAACACATTCTTGTATATTATCACTGCATAAGATCTTAAACATTTTCATTGATGCAGATTTACTATCTTGATATGTTAGTTTATGGGATCATAATTCTCAGAAAATAGCAAAGTCTTATAATTAAGGTGATTTTCTGATCAATGACGCCTACTGAGTGCTTCTTCTTGGTGGGAGCATGACAGTTCACCCTTCCCAAGATTGCTTGTCCTCAAGTAATGATCAAGATGTTTCCCAACCTGGAGCTTCTCATAGTTTCACTTCAGCTGTACTACTCTAATACTATATCAAGTTGTTAATTTAAGTGACTTGATGAAGGTATTGGAAATTTGCTAGGTTTGTCATTTAAGACAAGTTTTCTCAAGTCTTTCTTTCCTCACCATTTGTAAATGTAAAAGACCAATTTGGATTGACTCACATTTGCACAATATCCTGGATATTTCCTTGCATTATCATATATAGATGAGGATTAGAAGCATGACACACATCTATGCAATGTTCTATGAATATGTTTCCCTTTATTGGCCAAAGGAGCCTTAGGGACTCTCTACAGTAATTTTAAGTTGACATATTATAGTTCTTAGTACTTACTATGGAGATACGTTGGATAATCCATTTGTAGATCTTGAAGATGTAAGGGCGTTGTAACTACTAGATTTGCTCCTCCAAAAGCTTCATTTGTTTATTGTTCCCTCTTTTGATTGGATGCTTTTAAGATCTTCATCGCACCTTATTTTCTTGCTGGGATTTCTTTTTGCTTTCTCACATGTTTCTTTATTGGATATTGCTTCTATATTGTAGGCTTGACTTCTTTCCCACATATATGTCTTGGTTCCCATTTTTCTTTGCATTTGAAATGCAAGTTTTCAGTTTTAAGATACTTTAGATTACAAATGTGTTTGTGCCTTCATTCATCCTTGAATTTGTAGCACGCTTTTTTCTTTCAACTCTTGTCTTGCTCACGAATATGCCCAAGCCCCCATTTTTCCTTGTAATGGAAGCATAAATTTTATTTTCTTGTTATCATGGTCATCTCTAGAAATAAAGTTTCTTTTAGACCCTTCCTTATTGTAAAAAATTTTATCTATTGAAGTTGTGTGTCTAGGATATCCATTCTCTCTTATTTGGGCAATACCAAGCCATGTGGCTTTTAGGATTGCCTCTTGGAGTATGCTAGGGTCAAGGGCACTTACTAGGCCACAAATAGTACCCAATAATCCTTCTATAAATAGATAGGTGAACCGTTCCTCGGATATTCCAGGAACTATTACTGCTAGTCTTTGGAACTTTGTCACATTTTCTTCAAGGGTTCCTACTTGTATTATTTTTGTTAATTCTTTAAAGTATCTTTCACGGTACTTTTGGTCAAACCTCTCAATGAGTTTTTTTGTGAATGAATCACAGGATTTTATGTTTCAATGCTTTTGGGTGATTAAGTCATGATGCCACCAATCATGAGTGACCGCTTCTAAATGTAATATGGCAAATTTAATGGGATTTTTTTCTAGAATTGGGTTGAGAGATAAGTAGGTCTCTAATTTTTGGACGCATGAGTGGGCTGTGATTTTTTCCAATCCATCAAAGTTAGGGATGGTCAAATTACCTACTTTGTGTTCTAAATCTTGCTTAGTTTGATTCTTCCCCTTTCTATGAATACTTTTCGTCCCAACCTCACAATATATCATGACGGGGATGCTCTTCTTGACTTCAAGGTCAAGCCTTGCATATGCTTGGGCAAGTTCATTCAGGTTAGGGTTGGGTGTGTTAATCTCCTCATCTCTCCTTGATTGCCCTTCCCTAGTTAAGAAGGGAGCCCGATTTGTTTCTGGGGTTGATCCTAATGTAGATCTATTGCCACTTTTAGATGGGCTAGAAGTGACATCTCTCTCATTTCTTTGGTTGGGTCTAAGAGTATTCATTGTGGTGATTATATTATGTAGGGATTGAATTGTTTGTTCATTTTTCTCCATAAAGGCCCTTAATCCATGTTCCATTTGTTCACTCCTTGTGTTGTCTTGGCCCTTAAAGCCCTTTGACTAAGTTGCATAAAGTATTGTTCATCCCTCAGGCTGGTAGAAACGATGCTCTGATACCACTTCTAATGTCCCCAAAATTGGAATTAACCTTTTTGTCCCCAAAATTAACAATTTGTCAATTCCAACAATATTACAATAACCTACTAAAGTAAACTCATTTAATCATCAATAATTTAAGACATAATGTACAAGCACATAGATTAGTGAACAAGTATGTCATGATAAGCATTATAACTAATTAACTATCCTATAATCAAACATAGCTTAGTTCGGTAGGAAACTCAAAAGAGCACTAGTAAACTGCCCAACCCAACTAAGCCCAAAAGTGTGCAATCGTCCAATCATGGCAACTCACCTCTTATCCCACAAGCGGCATGAACATCCAACTATGACCAGTGCCATCCCTTGGGGCAATCATTATTCCACAAGCGGCAAGAACATCCAACTATGACCAGTGTCATCCCTTGGGGCAATCATTATTCCACAGGCGGCAAGAACGTCCAACTATGACCACTACCATCCCTTGGGGTAATCAAATCACCTCTCAGCCCATAAGAGGCAAGAACGTCCAACTATGACCGAGTCCATCCCTTGGGGTGGTATTTTTAGTTCAAGGGAGCTGGTAGACCGCATCTCCCTAACTTACCTTCTCCAACTTTACATTCAATTAAAATAAACATAAGCATCAATCTTATTGTAACCAATATTTATTGATGCATATAATGAGATTGATTGTATTGAATGCTAAGAAATCAATATCTCAAATGTATATGGGCAGATCAATTGAATGAAATATTTAGCATTCATACCAAATTACTGTTGTAATGAACAATGACTGTAGAACTCAATCTGATTCCTTATATCAGATTTATCCTTGATCGATGTCTTTCCTTGGATGCTGATCTTTGATGTATATCTCTCCCTTGTAACAGAAGAGACATGTCCCTCCTGTAGTCACGTCTCCTCCTCTCTAAAGGTGGCGTCTCCTTTATGATGACCATTGCCTTTTGAAAACTAACCGCTGATTGATAACTCATGCCCCTTCACTAATGACCTGCAGCTGCTTGGGCGTGATCGCGCCATAATAAAACACGTTCTTGCATATTATTGCTGCATAAGATCTTATGCATATTAATCAATGCAGATTTACTATCTTGATACATTAGTTTCTGGGATCAGAATTCTCAGAAAATCGTGAAGTCTTATAATTAAGATGATTTTCTAATCAATGACGTCTACTGAGTGCTTCTTCTTGGCGGGGGCATGACATTACTTGAACTTTCTAGTGCTAGTGGTGCATTTATCTAAATAGGTATAACATTACTTGTCATTGCCTTAAAACTAGGCGCTATATCAACCAGCTGAAAACAAAATTCCAATAAATAAATATTCTCTTACAGGAACTCCCACCAAAAACAGAACAAGGTTGAGTCCACAAAATGATGATGTATAACAAGGTAATAATATCTTCATCAGAGTCATATTACCATGAAAAATTGACAGGAAGCACACTCGCGCAGTCCTCATATGTTCACAGACATTCCTCTCAAAATTCCATCGTCAACCAACCAAAAAAACTAACAGCAGAATGAGTTTTGGCTATAGTTTGATAGTATGATGTCAATTTGTGCTGAAATGCAACACGAGCTTCTAAACATCCTTGAACAGAATCCATCTGTCCCCTCAAATGTGTCTATTGAGACACATAACTACTTACTTTCTAGCAGTACCATGTGAAAACTGTTATACTATGAATACAACTACAAAAGAAAAACTATCAGGTCCTTGAAAATTCACACTAAATCGCCTCAGGCAATATACAATTTGCTAAGTTGCCAGTCCTGGTATGGGTATGGACATTGGGTACGGGAGTAGAAATTTTTTTTCCCTTGGGTTCAGGTACGATATATATATTCTTTGCATCTGTATTACAATCAAATTACTAGTGCCAGAGAGTGTCATAAGTATAATATTCCAATTGATCTCCCTTGAAGCTTGATGGTTTTGAGGCCATAAAGTGTTTTGCCTCCATCTTTCAAATATATGAGCACTATTTGCCAAGTGATTTTATCATTTGTGAACAAAATTAAAAAGCGTGGCAATATCTTTGAATCTTCATGGTTTTGGCACCCAACATTATTGTGGTTCCATCTTTTGTTTTTTTGAACATTTTCTTGTTCTGCCTTGTTCTGTGCCTCTTTTTCTTTGCGTTATATAGACAATAGTTGGAAAACTCGGACTTGGCAAAAACTCGCCAAGGCCTGAAAAAACAATTCGTGAAAAACTCGGCTAGTTTTTGGACAAACTCGGGAACTTAAAAAACAGCTTAATTTTAATTAGAAATGCATTTTTTTTGCAAAATTCAATGAGAAGATGCATCCAATGAGTTAATTAATGAGAACACAAAAGAAACAAGTTGAGTTTAGATATATATAAATGCAAAGTGGGTACAAAATTGCATTCTCATGCGGAAAGCTGATGGCTAGAAGCAAAATAGTAAATAGTTTCTATAAAACTAGAAGTAAATACATCATTGCAATTACATCTCCCTCTTCCCAGCTCTACTAGCAAATATGGGAGAGGAACTAGAGGGTCTATTCTTAGTAGTAGAACCCTGTACTAGTCGTGACTGTGCCTCTTCGCTCGGTATCTCTGATGATGTGTGTGGCTCGTTCTCCATCCTGGATGTAGCTCCACCTGGCACTGGCAATGGCAATGACTCGTCATCTGACTCCAATACTTTGCAATCACCTAGCAAGGGCTTGGAAGCCCAACAAACTCCTTCACTCACAAACCCAACAGCTGCAAATAAGAAAATAAGAAAGAGACTGCCATTTTTTGCTCTTTAATGCTGGCATACAACCATTTAAAAACTGGCCAAGTAATCGGCGAGTTTTTCTTTGAAAAACAAAGAAAAACTCGCCGAGCTAAAAAACTCGGTGACTAATCGCCACTCAGCGAGTAATCGGCGAGTTTTTCAACTATGATAGAGACAAGTGGCTAAGAAATCTGTGCGGAAGCTACTGTTTCACATCCTGTGGTGCAAACAGATCTTGTGCTTCCAATTCACAGCTGTTCTAACATTGCGGAAATTGGATTTAACGTCTTCTTGGTGGTTCTTTCTCCTCATGCACACTAACCTGCCTACACTCTCATTTATCTCTTTCTGGAGATTATTATTTGTTTTAAAATTTTAATTAGGTCAAAAAAGTGTTTTTTATAATTTCTGTTCCCTGGCACTGCAAGTTCCCCTGGGTTCAACCGGATTTGGACCAGGTCCACCAAAAGGACTGCCTGAGGTGCCTGGGCAGTACCATGAATGAACCCTGGGGAATCAGCCCAGGAACTGTACCCAGACAAAACCCATACTGCTACCAGTGGGGTTCGTGAGGGATCCAGTAACATAAATTATTTGTCTTGCTAGGTAAGCTGCTTTTGGAACTTAAGTTCACAACTAATGCACGCTATATAAATCCCAAGTACAACAACTGCAAGTCTGCAATCTAGATTTGAACCTGGCTAAGACAGAAACTCTTCCTCAACTAAGAAAGAAATAAAATTAACAAGAGAGCATTTGATGAACGTCAGGAGGTCAACAGGGAGGAAGGGTGAAGCAGCTTGACCTTTGGGTTGAGGAGTTTTAAGGCATTAGACCAACGGAAGAGGTGCGGGAATAAACAGCTATAATTCCATGTGGATGATTTTTTTCGTTGTGATACGTGGGAGATGGACAGAGATAATCAGAGTCAAGAGCAACCCTCGTAATTTTCTCTCTGTCCTTGGCAGGATATGTCAAAGGAAATTCCATGCTCAGCTGGCACTAGAATTAACTCTCTCCCTACAAACTCTTAGGCTCCAAAGAATATCCGTGGGAGTGATCCTGAGGAATAGATTAAACTAGGGTTTTCACATTAAAAAAATTGCTCCTTACTTAGCCCAAAATTGGCCTGCTGACTCCGACTCGACGATATGAAGGAAACCCTAGATTTTAATAAGGTTAAACTAGGGCTTTTCGCCTCCAAAAAATTGACCTGCTGGGTCCCAATCCGAGATATAAGGGGAACCCTAGATTTTAATAAACAAAAGGGAATGTGATTTCTTTCTAATCATTTAGACTTCAAATAAACAATCCATCAATCTACACAACAGAGCCATGCAGATTATTTCTTTAAGCATGTCGCTTCTTATTATGAACCGTGAATTTAACATCATAATAAAGGTTCACATAGTTGAAATCCAGTTGATGAGAAAGCTGCGCCCACTAGGAACCGCCCACATATTCCCTAAAGCGGAAGAAAGGGAGCGAGAGTTATCGAGCATTGAGTTGGATTGTATCTAGACTTTATTGAGCATTGAAGCAGATTGTCTTATGTTTCTTAAGCATTGAGCTGAATTGCCCAAAAAATGATCTAAAGCGAATCATTAGTCACTACTACTACTTGTTTGTGTAGGGTTCGCTGTATAGGCGACTATGACGAAACAGATTCTTTAACTCCCCACTAAACCAGTCAAGCAAACATTCAACTCCGAAAAAATTAAACAACTTTGTCGAAAAGATTGTGTGACCTGATGAAAATCACCGGAGCCAGAACCTGCTGAACTGCCGGAAGTGTTATTGACTCTGAGGGGTACATTCTCAATGATGCGTCTGAGCTTGATTTCCAGGTCTTCTGCTTCATTGTCTTTTAGCGATGGGCCTTCTGACTCTTTATAGTCAACAATTGCCCCTGCTCCTGCTGCTGCTGCAGTTGCACTCTGTTCAGGAATGCAAACCATCTGCTTGTAGTTGTTTCCAACACCCAAATTCTTCGGCCGCGACATTTAGTACAAACACAGACGCAGCGCCTTATTCCCGGAATTAATTGATTTGAGTAACCTGGTTCGATCAAAACTCTGCGAGCGGGAATTTTCTGTGAAAAGATCTTAAATGGTACTGAGAAGGCAAGATAAGTTGCATGGAGTATTTTAAAAATATCTACAGAATGACGAGGAATATGGCGTAGCAATTTTGGAAGAAAGTGTATCAAGCATCAGTCATGCAAATACTTAAGTACTCTCACTCTAAACATGTTGTTTGAGGGAATAAGGCGGGACAAAACTGCTAATTTTCTCTACCCAAAAACATTTTAGGTTTAATCTAAAGAAGAGTCTTCAAACATATTCTCTCATATTCTCTTCGTCAATAGGTTGCTTTGGTCTCTCTAATGTTATAAATTTTTTACAATTTATTTTAGTAATTGTAGGAAATGAAAACAAAATGTTATTAGCATAGGTTGTCATTGATGTCAATTTGATGAAGAGTTGTATGAATTCAATATTGTACCTTATGTAGAGAAGTGTCATATATTTGTGTGAGAGAAAAGTATTTAGTGTAGTCATAATTGTTAACATGTTGAATGCACGAAATGTGCCTAATTATGGGAAGCTGAAATATGCAAGAAAGAGTATTTGAAACCTGGTTCAAATGATGAGAAGTTTGTATGTTGGATATTTGAAATGTGGCAAGCATGAGAAGCTAGTATATGTAGGAAAGAGTATCTGAAGTCCTTATGGGAAATTGCTCCACATAAGAAGTTGGACTTGCAATTTTGGTGCTATCATTTATAGTATGTAAATATTGCACTATCCTACTTTCAAGTCCACATAAGTTTAGAGGTTGGAGTTATATTTTGTTGTTTACTGACACTGAAGTTGACTGTCAAGAATAGTCACTACCGGTCTGGAGAATACTTTGAATTGCTCTCAAGTCCTATGCTTTGTCACACGTTATGTTTGGCACCGAAATTGGAGAGTGTTGCGGTGTTTGCGCTTTGATTAAATCATGTGGGCAAGACATATTGAGATGTATTTGGGTCCCTTTTATCTCTTGGGTTGGACCGCATTAAGTATAAATGTTTGTGGTTGTCGACTTTGTGTATTTTATGCTTACCTCTACGTGGACTAACCTAGTTGTGATTTTGGATGATCAAGTTGATGTGTGTGTGTGGTTGAGTTGAAGTGTGAATTGACTTCAATTGTATTGAGATCAAATGTGAAGTCAGTGTGATGCAAATGTGCGAAAAAATTTCCTCAAAAAAATTCCTTAATGAATCTAGATGTAGTATACATATGGCTACCTTGCAACTTTACCAAAAAATATCTCGTGTTATAAGAGTCGCCACTAAACCAACCTAAACTTAAAAAAATCTATGGTTGGGGATGAATCTTGCTTAAAATAGACTCTTTATATCAATCAGAAATATTTGCATTTACTTCTAGTAATTGCATAAGATGACACTGTAGACTAGGAATATAGGAATTAGAAAGATAAATGAAAAGCCAACCAGGAAAGCCATAAAATCGTGTAAAAGAAGTCTTAATCTCATCAATATAACTATAAAATGAAATGCACAAATAACAAAATCAAACCATCAGCATGCATATTCTTAACTCCATTATTCTTCTTTCTCCTCTAAATTGATGTCGCTCTCGAAAAGATGAGTGCACAAATATGATGAAAGCCAAGGACAAATTGACAAAGTAATCGTGAGGATACTAGAAATCGTGGTTTTAGAATGATAAATGAGAGTCCAATTTATAGAAAATTTGGGATAGATTGGATGGCCAAGATCAAGTTGGAACTCAATGTAAACGACCGACAAGAATAAATGAAAGCACAAGTTAAGTGATAATAAATTGGAAATTGCATTTCCAAGTGGATGAAGAAATAAAAATAAGATAGAGTTAAGTGAAAATAAATATTGGAAATATTTATTTTTAATAAAAAAATGTCATTGGCAAGTAGAGGAAAGGAGGAGTGAGGAATAAGTTAAGTGGAGGAGAAAATGGAAGGAGGAAAGAGTTAAGTGGAAAAAAAATTAGTAATTGGGAGTTAGAAGTGAAGGGAAAATAGGAAGGTGAAAGAGTTAGGATTGGGGACAAATTAGCTTGAAAAGAGACGAGTTAGGAACTGGAGTGGAATTTTATAATTAAAAATTACATATTTCCTCATATTTGAAAAATTAGCAAATAAATAAATGTATTTAATTGTGGGAAAAGGGGAAGGGGGTAAATAAATAATATATTTAATTACCAAAGGGATGACATTAAGATAAAGGACAAATTAAATGGCTATTTGCCCTAGGATAAAGATTAAATAATTATTGAAATTATTTGATCAAATCATCAATCGGAGACAAATCGATAGGACATGATCAAATTAGAGGACGGAAATTAAAAATTAATTAAATAACTATCATCATTTAATTAATAGAAGAATACCACAATACTAAAAAATGATAAATATCAAATCAACAATATAAAAAACATGTTAAAAAGGGGAGCCACACTCGTTAATCATTTTTAAGTATCTATAGACACAATTAATGTAAGTTGGTGGAGAAAGTGTAGGAGAAATGCACGAACATGTCTTCGTTATGATTAAAATAATCAATAAATATTTTATTTAACCCATGAATGATGGAGCATTAATATTCTTTGACGTAGTATCAAGGAATTCACTATCATCAAACCATCAAACCTGGGAGAGAAGCAAGGAAACTACTAACATCCCAACGAAACCTTTAGGGCCCGTTTGTTTGCTGGAATTGACCTGGAATTGGAAAATGGGAATTGGTGAATTAGTATGGCCAATTCCAATTTTGGTACAAAATGAGCATTTCTCCAATTCCACCTCTTGACCTGGAATTGGAATTGACTCATGGAATTGGAATTGAGAATTCAATTTTGAGAAGGGAAACTAATTCCTGTTTTCCAATTCCAGGTCAATTCTAGCAAACAAACGGGCCCTTAGAGTCTTGCATTGTTAGATAGTGAAGTTTGGGCCTCCCTAAAAAATAATACTTGTTGAAAAAGGAATAGATAACAAACGTTTATGATCATTGGTCCATTAGGCCACTATTCAACATCATGCCAATAAAAAGAAGAGAATGAAGACTCTAAAATTTTGGCCCTCAATCATGATGTTGACAAAGCATGATGTTAATATGATGTAAGGATAATGTTAATAAGGGAAGATGACATCATCATGACATCAATAAAGGAATGGAAAACAATAGAGGACTAAAGAATGGAATGTAAGAAGGTCAAGGAAAGTTTGAAAGACTAAAAAGAATTTGAAAAGGGTAGGGAAGATGTCGAGAATTGGGAATTAAAGGTACCCTTAACATATACTAAAAGAGGTAGAAGGGAATGTGAAACTCTAAACTCTAATAAGGGGGAAAAAAGTAGAAGGAAACAATAAATTGGGCTTTCAAGGATTGGCAAAAATGAAAGACATGTAAGGAGGGATCCAAAAGTTTGAAGGTCTAGAAAGCCAATAAATAGGTTGCTTTTAACTTTAGCGTTAAATGTTTGAGAAGACCACAAAAGGGATGCTTAAGTCCAAGCATGAAAGCAAAAGAATTGTCTATAAGCCAAAAGTTTGACAAAGAAACACATAGGCAATTTACAAATTTCAAACTTTGAAGATGAACAAGACCCTGGGAGGCAAGAGGGTAATGGATCCAAAAAAAAATTGAAAGGCTAACAAAAGTGATACTTAGATGAGTCACAAGACCTGACATTTGAACTTTAGGGATCAAGAGGAACTCATGAAGGGTATGCAAGCAAAAGAATTTCTAATAGCTTGAAATATCAATAAACTTACATAACCACTTTTTTTGAAGGTTCAAGGCAGGGAGTTGACGCCAATAGTCTAAGAAAAAATGACACTATACAATTGAGTATCAATAGTGATTCTAATTGGGGATGTGTGTTCCTTGTGGACACAATGAAAATCCAAAATCTCTGGGTAAATCCAAATAGGGGAACACTAAGGACCAATATTGAATCATGAAGGACACCAAATAATATGCTTGATGAAGCTCACAACCAATTAATATGACAATACATAGACAACTAAGAAACAATGTGAAATAAATTTTTGACACAATTCAGTCAACACTATTAAGGAACGATAAAATTAGGTGTAAACTTCTTCTTACATGCACAAATTGTGATTGTCTTTGATAAAGTGAATATCATCAAGTCATTATCGATCTCACCATTGTATTACAACCACAAAATATAGGTCATGGCATTACCTTACATTTCATCCTTAATTTCTATAGAAACCGGGGGAAACTAAAAAAAAAAGGATAACACCAAAAGAATTCATGGTATTTCCATACATGTTGACCTCCACAAGATAATTAAGACTAAAAGAAAATACCTCCAATTTACATTTCAATATAAAATGTCTCATCGTTGAGTTAATATTCATAAGGAATCTCCTTGTCGTGCACAATAAATTATGAATTTTTTAAAGCTCTAACACGTATGAAACATGAGCAACTGATTAATCCTCAACTTGAAAATTTTATTGTTACTCAATACCTTTGCAATCTATATGCTGGGCCCAAGTGAAGTACTCCAACTCAAGCACACTATTATCCACAATAAAATAAACGAAGCCTTTAACAAGAAGAAAAACTTCATATTCAAATCCACTCACCTCTAGGACAATAGGAAACTAATATATCTCACTCTTTTTTATGTTGATGCAATATTCATCAACATATTAATTTAGATCATGAGACATCCTATGAAGAATTTAAATTGTCCCATTGTTTCTATCTCCTCTTGGCAACGTGTTATGATAAATGTACTGCTCAAATCCAACATATACTTATCCTTAAACCTTCATGTTTGCAATATCACTTTGATATGACCCTTTTGAAATGAATTGTGTGTGAGGAGGAACACATGTTGCACACCAAAAAAATAGGCCCACATATGCATCCATGTGATTGCCAACTTCACAATTGTTTAATAACATGTCAATAAAAAAGGGAAGGAACACTTAGAAAGTTTAAGCCCTGATGATGACATGCCCATGATGTAAGGACGACATTAGCATCGAGGGAATCACTTGTTATAGATGATGTTAGCGAGAGGAGATAATCATATCATGACATTACAAAATACACACACTTGATGAAGTGGGGATGGAAGGGAAGGTACAACGATAAGAGGAAAGATCAAAAGTATGAAAGACTTAGAAGTACTTAAAAGGGGCTAGGAAGGATGTTGAGTATCAAGGACTAGATTTATCCCTTAACATGTGCCAAAAGTGGTAGAATGGAAAGGGAAAGCCCAAAATTTGATGAGGAAAAAACTAGATTCAAGGATTGGAGGAAATTATAGATGAGTGTGTATAGATATGAAAGTAAAAAGGTCTGAAAATCCAATACTTAGAATATTTTTAACTTTAAAATTTGAGTATCAAAAAGACCACAAAACATATACTTAAGGAGGCATGAAAGAAAGTGATTGTCAATGAACCAAAACTATGATAGAGAAACACCTAGGAAAAATAGATTTTGAACTTCATGGAATATTGGGGAGACCTTAGAACACATGAGAATAAGGGAGCCACCAAAATTTTGAAAGGTTAACAAAATTGGTACTTACTTGAGTTATAAGGATTCACATTTTAGACTTTGAAGTTAAGAATGTGCGACTTAGGGTATGCAAATAAGGTAAACCCTAATAGTTTGCAAGATCAGCAAATATACACAACCACTTTTTTACAACATTCAAGGTTAAAAGTTAGAGCTGATAGGAAAGACATGACAATATGAACATCCAAACCATGACAAACATTATACTTATCCACCTTTTGTTTTTAAACATGGATAATTGACTAAGGAATGAAAATTAATTCAAAAAACATCCAGAGACATAAAAATAAGCGTGAATGACTACTTTAGAATCACTTAGATCAATTATTAGCTTGGCCTAAATACTACTAAAATATACAAATGGACTTCACTACAAAATTGAGTCCCAATATGTTGAACACGAGGAGTATGCAAGAATAAGTTGTAGAGTTCACTATATCTAAGATATCACCCACTTTTATTAAAGAAATGGGACATTATAACATATTATTTGGTTGATACATCTTATTAATGTAATTACATACATGAGTAATGTAGCATAGTGTCTACGCACACCCCTACTAGAAAATTTCCTATACTCTTAGTGTGTAACACATGCTAAATGGTCACACATGTGATTTATGCTACTACCAAGTCATCCACAACCTACCTAGAATAACTAAGCTCACATAAGAGTTTATGCCATCGACCATGCACTATCCACCATCTAGACATTATAAGCTTCTCATCTTTTGCACTGGTTGCACTCCCTTCAACTACCCAATGACTATGCACTCTCATTCCTACACTTGCAATAGTGTCGATGTTGTACTCCCATTTCTAAATAATAAAAATTGTATATCAATAAAATTGAATGAATACACAACCCCTTATTGGGCTTCTAGGGGCTAATCCCAATGTAAAGAAGAGGAGTGAGGTACAGTGGGAGAAGTTGAAGGTGGGTTGAATTAAAATAAATTTTGATGGTACACCCAAGGTAAATCTTGGACCATCAGGTGTTGGATGTGTGGCAAGGGATCTAGAAGGAAATATTTTGGCGATTGAAACAAATAAGCTAACAATTGGAATGAACAATGATGCGAAAGCTCAAGCAACATAGTTATTAGTGGACTTGGCATAAGAATCAAGGCAGGGCATGTGCACCTCGAAGGGGACTCACAGATCATTATTAATGTTATCTCTAATGGGCGAGCTCACGTGTGACATATTGAGAAAATCATTTAGATTATCTGAAAAAAAAATTTTGGAAGGTTTCAAAAACTTCAAAGTAATCCACATATTTCATGAAGGGAACAACTTGGTGGATGCACTCTCCAAATTGGTGGTTCCCTTCATTGATGAATTTGGATCAAATTTGGTGGAGAATTTGGTGGCAACGACGTTTTGAATTACAATGATGATTTTGTATGTGAGGGTAGATTGGTAGGTGGGAAGGTGATGTAATGCACTACCATGTCACCTCGACTAGGCGTGCGAACGGTGGCTCGTAATGTCATATGAATGAGGGTGGTAGAGCAAGTGTTTTGTTTGAAAAAAAAAAAATTTATATTTAGAATTTGTTGGGAAATTTTTTGCCAACATTTGGGGAAATTATAGAGAGAAAATGACAGGTGCATTGGTGATATGGAGCCNCACCTCGACTAGGCGTGCGAACGGTGGCTCGTAATGTCATATGAATGAGGGTGGTAGAGCAAGTGTTTTGTTTGAAAAAAAAATAATTTATATTTAGAATTTGTTGGGAAATTTTTTGCCAACATTTGGGGAAATTATAGAGAGAAAATGACAGGTGCATTGGTGATATGGAGCCGAACTTCAGCTTCAAGGAGGACAAAAAAAATGTCCTTCAAGGGACAAGTTATGCAGGAGAGGCTAAAGATCATGTTTGCTATGAATGATCTATTTTTTCTAATGGTTGGTAGGGCACTTTTAGGGACAGACTTCATCATCTCCAAGTTCAAATATAGAACAACTACCACAATTTCCTCTACAATCTACACATGGGAGCTAGAGATGGATACTTGTGCAGCGGTGAAGCACATTGTTAATAAAACCATCAAACCTGAATAGAGAATTACTTTCGAGGAAATTCTCAATTTGGTTGAACCACTAACTCATTTGACCTCAATTTCTGATGAAATTTTCTGACGAACATCCAAAAATTAACTGACCGTCAGGCACCTGTGAAATTTTCAAAAAAAATTAAATTTATGTCTGATGGTCATCAAAATTTTGACTAACGTCAAGCATAATTTTTTTTAAAAACATAAGTTTGTTTTATTGTTTTATACCTTCACAACCCACACGCGTTTTCATTATTTGAAGTAAAATGATAAAATTGATAAAGGCAAAAAAGCCTTAACTTTCCCTTTGATTGATCATTTAGGGTTTTGAAATCCTATGTCCACACCATTTTCCATCTGCTATAAAACATTTGGAAGCCTTTGTCATTGTGTATTTTGGAGGTTTTCCCTGAGGATATGGAGAATTCGATGGCACTTCAGGGATATTTCTCAAATACATTTCACAGATTCTATTTCCTTTGACAGGTGTGTATCTATCATAGAACTACCAACCTTTTGTATCTTCTCTAACCTTGATGGAGGAATTTCTTTAAGGGATTTATATTGTGTGCATTTCTCTTTATATTGATTTTATGATAACATTGATTCTGACTTTCACAATACCACAAAATTTAATAATAAAAACATGCTTCCTTCTTTCCCTTGTGGTCATGACTCTTCCCCGTTGATCTCTGTCTTTTGTGTAAATGCTAGTCACCATTGCTTTTCTTCATGAATTGTGAAGTTGTGTGTATTATTTATTTAAAAGAAAGTAACAAAAATTTCCACTTTCTCTGCTTCCCATGGTGTCTATTGATGTTACTATTTAGTGTGAGGGTTTATAATAATTTTTCTGTAGATCTGGTCTCTTCACAAACCACGTGTGTTGACTGATCATTCTTTGTATATACCTTGGTCATTGTTGATGTGATCTTCAGATATTCATGTACTTATGTGTCTTATCTTAAAGAGAGACTTCAAATCTTTGATCTTACCTTGCTTTCATTTTGAAACTAACTTTGAAAGACTCATTTCGGATAAATAAAAGTTTCTTTTAGAACCTTGCAACTTCTAGAAACTTTTTGCTCAAAACCATAGGATAAACTTTGAGCTTGGCTTGAAAATACTAATGAAAGATGCTATTTATCTTCTCAACTTATTAAAAACACATTATTGTTATTTTGGGTACAAGTACATTATAGATTCTTATATTAGCATTATTTTATCGCTGACATGAATCTTCATGAAGGGTATTTTAGTAATGATCTCTTGTGTAAAATTTTGGTTGTTTTATTATGAGAGGAAATTATTCATACTTATATGGGTTGTTACTAGTTGCGAGTAAGTGTTGTGAGTGTTACCTCCTTCCTTGGAAATAATCTCAAGATATTTGATATTCTTTCTAATGTTATCCTTTGACCTCAATATCCCTGCAAATGGGGAAAATGTATAACCAACATTCTGATTGAAATATTTTGGTTGATAGACTTAGGTTAATGTAAGTTAATTTTCAACTTTTTATTTGAGGATTCCCTTGGATCAAGTTGCTTGGCATACCTTTACCTGAGTTTCATCTATATTTCGTCTCTTAGTCCTCTCTGACTGATTTGCTCTTGTACTTGATGAACATTGGAATTACTGTGCATTTATTTGCATATACATAGAAAATATAATTCCTTGATGAATTTTAATACCATTTTCTAAATACATCTTTTTTTTCATCATGGTATGATACTGAATATACTTTCTCTGATTCACATGTTTAGGACTAGACATGATTAGTTCTCTGCAATGATCTGTCAAGATGACATTGTTGGTCATATTATAGCTATTGTTTGAACATCATTGATCTATCTTTACAGTTGTACTCATTCACGGTATTGTCCCTTGAATGCAATCTTGTGATGATTTTGATGTGCTTGTAGCTGAAACTTCTCATGACTGGCATGTTCAATCATTTTTGTTGACTTAGATTACAACCTTGTCATGAGACATTCTCTCCAAGTTAGATTCTGCTATGTGATATCAACATGTATGTAGCCCTATTTTCATTGATGTCTTTTATGATACATACATGTTCATCAACATTCTATACACATGTAAATGTCTTAATGAATTGTAGGTGTCCCTATTGTCTTTTGCACATCTTTTATCTACTCATCATGTCTTTGCAACTGAACTATTTTGGTTTCTTGTTGCTCAATATACTAAATGTACTTGTATCACCCTATATGCAAGGCTCTGACAATATTCTTAATTAAAAATATCTTCCCTCCACTTTGTTCCACAACCTTTTAGACTAAATCATTGTATTGGTATTCTTTATATAGATCATTATTCTTCTATAACAAGACTATCATCAAGGTTGTCAACACTAATCAGATCACTTGACCCTATAGCATGTCATGGTTATTAATATTATGTTGTAGATTATCATTGAATTCAGCTTCTATCGTCTAATAAGTTAAAGCTTGAAAGTTGTTGTTGTAGCCATTATATTATTGAAATGATATAACTATATCGTAACTCCTTTGATCTCAGTGTACATGTCCTAATTGAAGCAACTGTAATTGCATCCACTGCTATTTTTGTTCAAACAATCATTTATCATTTATTTAAGCTCATATGTTCTTCACGTTACTGGATAACTATTGAAGTAAAAGTATGTTGTTTCATCTTTATGATTTTCTATTGCATTCAATGCTTGTTTTGATTTACACAATCATAATCATGGAAAACTCATTATTAACAAGACAACTCTATTGTTATATCATAATTGTTATAAAATAATAACAATGTTGAATCCTCTTTTTGTGTATCTCTCTGGTATGTATAATGACAACACCTCCTTGAACCTCCATGTTTAAGCATCCTTGTAATCAACATATTTAAATTTGTTCTTTCAGTATGCATTGCTCAACTGTCTTTCTATCTAAACTAGAAGGTTTCATGTCGAAATAACACGTCCCTTCGATAGTTTAATTGTATTTTAATCTGAAATTGCAGTGTGATAAATGACAATTCAAAAGGTTTCATATTAAAATAATATGTCCCTTTGATGACCTATTTTCTTCATAGTTTCTATAATTGCACAAGGAAACAAAATATGTTAGTTAAAAATATCTTTTTCACTTGAATCTTCAGTTCTTTTCTACTTCTGGCTTTTATTTTCATGATGACATATGACTAGAAATTGCAAGTATAGGATTCAACTTTAGAGCTGAGCTTAGATTTCCCATCGCGCAGTCCCTGTGACTAACATCATATTCGTTCTTTCTGTAGGAATGTTGAGGATGTGGGACCCACTTCTCCAAATGGCACATAGACTTACAACAACCAACCATTAGCAAGCAATGGTGGATCTTCCCTTTTATCTTCTTATCTTGACTTCTAGAACTTTTATTTCTGTTGCATAGCATTAGTTTTTGTAGTTACCACAGCTTGTGTGGAACCTTCCATGTACTCTGCTTTTCTCTTTGTACATGAAAGATTGAAAAGAAAGAATTTGTATTTGCAAGATGTACTTGTAATGTCTATTTAAACATTCTTGCATATAAATGTAGTATTTACTTTCATGAATAAAAAATAATAATCTCCCTTTATGCATTTTTTCTCTTTTTAGTTTACTTTATGCACTCTCTATCTCAGCTTAAACACATCACCTGAAAATTTAAAAGTTTAAAATGAATCAAAGGAACAATACTCTTGATCAACAGGACAATAGAGAACAATAAAACCATGGTTCAAATCTGTTGTTTACACATACATTCATGATGTCAAATCACCTTGACAATGACTATGACTTTTGGGTACTTAGATCCAAGCTTTTGCCACATGAATCAAATGCTATGATTAGAGACATTAAACCTTTTAATGAAACCTTGGAAATTTAAATTAAACAAGACTCCTCCTAAGGGAATAAAACTTGTTAAATACAACAGAATCTATCAGAAAAAAATTGCTTTAGATGGTCCACTAATAAACATAAGTCTCACTTAGTTGCCAAAGGATTCTCCAAGATTTTTGTGATTGACTACTCAAATACTTTTGCACCAATAACCAAAATGAATTACATCTGACTTGTCCTTGCTATCATTACAGCTCACAAATGGGAATCTCATCAAATGGACGTAAAGAGTGTTTTTCTTCACAGTAACAGAGATATACTTGGAGTAGCCACATAGATTCGTATAGGATCCTTCACTTGTTTTTCATCTTTGGAAGTTTGTTATGGCTTCGAATAGGCCTCTCGATCTTGGTATACCAAGATGGATGCCTTCCTTCTTTCAATTGGGTTCACGCAATGTCATTATGACCTAAGTGTCTATATTTTGTGGTAGGATGATATTCTCACTTTTCCGGTTCTATGTGTTGATGACTTGTTAATCACATGGAGTCGCTCATCCACCATTCAAGTAGTGAAAAATTGCCTTCAAGGTCAGTTTTTTTATGTCAATCTCATGTCTATTAAAAATCTTCTAGGGGATTGAGGTAATTTAATCTTCTTTAGGGATATTCCTTGCACAACCTAAGTACACCCTTGATATGCTCTCTAGATTTTTCATGGTTGACTATAAGCCTATGGAAAATCTATTATTGTTTGGAGTCAACCTTGAGGCTAATTGTTATTCACCTTTAGTGGATGGTGATTTGTATTGAGAACCCATTGGTAGCCTCATATACTTGAATTACACAAGACCTAACACTTCATATGTTGTAGGTGTGGTCACTCAATTCATATAAGAGTCCCATGAGCTACACTAGAAAGAAGTTAAGCAAATTATTTACTATATTCAAGGTACTCATAGTTATTGGATTCACTATGTAGTAGTGTGGATTTTGACTTAGTAGAACACACAAATTTAGTTTGGGCAGGTGATTTAGAGGATCACAAGCATACATCAGGATGTTGTCTCTCTCTTATTTATGATCTAGCTTGTTGGCTGAGTAAGAAGCAATCTATAGTCTCTCTTTCATCTACACAGGTTGAGTATTCAGGAGCAATTAATGTTGCTACTATGGGCGTTTGACTTGAAAACATTCTAATTGAGTTTTTTTTTTTTTTTTATCAAAATCCTACACCGATCTTTTGTGACAACTAGAGTGCAATACAAATCTATCACACTGGGATCCATCATTAGAGGACCAAACACATTAAGATATACATACACTACATTTGGGAGTTGATTCATGAGCAGATCATTGATCTCAAGTACTGTTTGATATCATATCAGATTGTAGACATCTTCACTGAACCCCTAAATGAGAGAAAGTTCCTTTGTTTGTGAGCTTATGATAAGGATGTGTTAGGTGTCCACTATGGGGGGGATTTATTCCCTTTTTATCTATCTTTTGGGGCAAAGGGTTTACTCTCTCTATTTAACGTGCGAGGATCGGGGGAGTGCTTCTTTTCCCTTGTGCTGAGTGGGGTGGGGTGGGGGAATGCTTTATACACGGGTACATGACATGGCCTCATTTGCAATGATCCATAATCTTTTCACCCACCTAAACTGTGCTTAAGTGGTAGTGAGTGTGTAGGTTTTTGTTTCCTAGTTGATTGTTAATCTTGGTATTCTTGTATTTTTCCTACATTTATAATTAAATTTACTTAAGATTGACAACATGAGTATTAGTGTGAGGGAGCGCAAGGTGTCTACATCTTCCATGGGAGTTACACTTGATTATTTTAGGCTATTATGGTGAACACTTTCCATTGGTCCTATTTGCCACCTCTCCTCACTCTCATTTTACATATTCACCTTCTAGCTAGTTTTTCTATTGTAAATTTTACAACTATTTGCTCTTGCATTCTCCTAATGCTAATTTACTTCTTCAACATTTGTATTTCTCTTTTGGAGGCTAACCACGTGTTGTTGTTTTGATCTTGTATCACTTGTATATACAATTTCATTGTTATTCGTTTACACTATGTATTCTAGGTTATTCATCTTTTTAGATTCTAACATATTTGTGTCACTTGTGACCTATGCTACCTTATTGTGTTGGATACTTTTGTGATCATATTTTCATTGGTACATGGTATTATTATCTACACATACCAAATGATGACGACTTGTCACAAATACATTTGGGGTGAAATTGCAACGGCAATTTGCAACGGCGGGCAAATGTTATGTGTTTTTGGCTTTTTTTTTTCAATTATAGCCCGACAACGTCGCAATTGCGACGTTAACGGGATATAAGAAAAAAAAAATATGTTGGTCATTTCTATGTTCAATAGCGTCGAGAGGGTTTGATGCTCTGCGTGGATACCATG
>MU226405.1:495422-514915 GCA_018584345.1 Thuja plicata | reverse complement strand
GTGGTTGCAATATCTTTGTTAAAGTAGTTAACGAATCTGAAATTGTAAGGATTTAAAAGAATTTGCACAATACTTTCCTATAGAGATTAGTGTAGGAAGCTGTTTCCGCACCTGAGTTTCCTTACAGAATTCAATTAAATATAAAATCAACTCAAAACATTCAAAGCTATGGAAACTTCCCTTGATGACAGAAGCAAACACTGACAATTATATAACTAGTTCCAAAACCAAAAAATGGTTTAAAAAAACTTGCTTTTATGAATTTTGAAACATAAAAAAGTTCAGAAAATGATAAAACAACAAGGCCCAAGTTGAGATATTGAAAACCTTGGAAAACAAGTCAAAATATTGACTAACCAAAATAATACGTCTCTAAGTTCTTTTCAAATAGATACGTACCATATTGCTTTCATGGTCAATCCAAATCTCCCACATTGTGGAGTGAAATACAGCAATAAATTATATAATACAGATGATTTTGGTGGGGAAGATAAACATCTAAGTATTTTTTCAATACCAAAAATTTAAAAACAAAAGAGAACACTTTTCAATTCTTTAATTATCATAATTCAAAATAGCTCTTTTAACATTTATAAATGTACAGTCAATACACTTTTAGTCCTAGCAGCAATTTCATCAGGTTAAATAAAAATGAATGCCATTTAGTTGGCGTTCATGAAATAGGTGGAACATGCAAAGCTAACTAAAATGTTAGAAGATGGCCATGTAATATGGAAAGAACTTACAAGGCACAACAAGCCACTATAAAAAAAAAAAAGGTGCACTACCAAACTGTTACATTTCATTGTATACAAGGCAACTTTTACCAAGAGAGAATACCGTTATATTTGCCTGTTTGCAATTTTTTTCAAATTACATATGTTACGAGGGTAATATTAGCATATTCCATGGTACAAACTGTAGTCATTCTTGAATTTTTCACCAGAGAGAATCTGTGGGTTAGCAGTAACATCTCGAGTGTCTAGCGAGGTCGAAGAATACGCTGTATAAGCCACATTAAAATTTTAGATACAAAAATAGTGGTTTATAGAACAAAAAAATATTTATTATTCAGTAAAAAGTTTAACCACTTAAATCTTAGTTCTAAATCTCAAAATGAGCACTTCAAAACCCAAAAATGCTATTGTATGTCCACCTTATACAATTCATATGCACAAGTTTACTTACTCTTTTGCCTCGGTCTGTAGATGTAGGTTGGCTGTTTCCATCTAAGCCTTGTTGATCTCCAGAATCATGTTTATCGAAAGCTTGAAAAGCTCTCACCATAAATGGCCGTACCAGATTTACCTCCATTGCAGAAAGGTTTTTTAACTGCAAGTGTTTCCAATGTTTGATTTTAAGGGTCAAATGAAAAGGAAAGCATTTATTTTAATTTTCTCATTTGAAATGTTTTAAAGCACATAGGAATAGCATGCATTACCTTCATTCCATGATTTCTTGAATTAATTAACTCTAAACCAGTCTCAACCTTGTGAAATCTTACATCCCTAATATCCTCTATTAATGACCTGACCTGCAACCATTGAAAACTCCAGCTGAAATTTGTAATGTAGAACACTCTATTTTGTTTAAAAGATGATGTAAAAATTAAGATCGAAGAGCTTACTAGGTAGATATCTGGTATGTCATCGCGTGCACTAAAACCAGTATGTAAGTAAATTGTTTTAGTAAATGAGGACATAAACAAAAGAAACTGAATAGACTAGTGCCTTAACGTAATTTCTTGAATTGAAACAAGAGACTGGGGAAATAAAACATTGTGATGAGTCTTACTCATAATACATACTAGTCAAAAAGTAGTCTTGATATTTCCACATAATGGAATGGCAATGGTTCAAATTCTCTGGGGGCTTCACGCTCAGAATCTAGAACTTGCGTCAACCTCTCTATACAAGCAATAAATTAGTAAGTTGCTCCAATATTTAAACACTTCAACATAATTTACGATAGAAGCACCCCTGAATATTTCAACCTCGCATATAAAAAATTGATAAGAGTAAGCTATAAAAAATATTAAAACATGACCTTACCCAAAAGGAATTTCCCAAGTAATTAAAAATATTCGACACTTGCAACAGGACTAACCATTATTATACTAAACATCATATGATATTATTACGAAACAAACTAAGGATTTGCAAGGGAAAAATAGTATCAGTTAGCAATAACATATAGTTTTAAGTAAATAGGATTGAAATTGCCAGCCAGGGAGACACTGCACTTTATAGAAGTTGGAGCTCATTTCTAGACACCAATAAATTTGCATACTGTCTTAAACTAATATGAAGCTCGGGATTGGTTTCTTTTAGTCCACTTACTCATGGGACCAAATAATTAATGATTCCTACTTTGAGAATCATTTGTCTCCATACCCATTTATATCTACTGCATAAATTGAAGGTTAAATGCCCACCAAGAGCCCTATCTTTGCCCAAGAAAATTTTAAAAATGTCAGAAGGAAATTCAAAAATTATATTTTCATCCATTTGAGCTGTTTCTAATTACTATAGAACTTAAATATCATAGCCTCTACAAATAAGGGACGTATATTGAAAATAATCAAGTAGACCATTAGTTTATAAATAATTCATTGTAGGCATTCTGTTGTCAAACAATTAACAAACTCAAATGTTTTCAAGCAAGTAGAAACAAATTTGAATTTTGTATTTGTGATGTACATTAGTGCAGTACATCTTTTCTCTAAAAAGAGCAAACGTTGGCTAGGCTTACCAACACACATCCAATCTGGTGGTTGTATTCTACACTTGCCACGTTTCTTTAGTGCAATGGCCAGCCATAGTGGAACTTTGACTGGTATTTGTGGGCGAAAAGGACCAAAATCTCCCTGCACATGCATTTTATCAATATAAAATGCTTCTCCTATAGCTGAAAGTTAAATTATTTAATCAAGGAAAATATGATAAGTGGAATATAAAAAATCCAAAGAAGAATGATATAAGCTAATTTTCAGTCATTTTTAAGTAATTAGAACAAATGGGCGGTGAATATACACAAATCATATTCAACGCATCCATCCGAACATTAGGAATAATATTTGTCGTCTCATCCTCTGCAAGAAACTCAACCTGCACTCAATCACCAACAAAACCCTCATTTATTTTTTCAATAAATGTGCTTGTAAAGACTACAAATAACTAGTTAAAATATTTCAAGATAGAAAATAAAATGGGAGATTTCTACATGGAAAGTGGAGAGCTTGCCTCTCCTGCAGAAAAAAGTGACAGTTGAGGATCAGACTGGCCTGCCATTGTTGTATCTAACAATTTTCATAGATATCCTGTAAAATTTCAAATGAACAATTACAATTTTTAATGTAGTTGGAACAGGCTATAAGCATTTAAAAATGTTTCATTTGAAAAGATTAAAAACCCATTATAGTCAACATTACAACATTTATAAAAATAAATAAAAACCTCACATTAAAACTATTAATTCAACAGCCATAGAAAAACATTAGAGAATTTTTTACAGAATACTAAAGCATTCATAAAAAATAACCATCTAAAAATTTTGAGCTCAGTACAATTTCTAGATTTTTCTTATATACATCATTAGGATTTATCAGCCAATTCCCTCCAAACTCATTATAGGTTAGGAATAAAATTCATGAAGTTTGCCTCTCCTGCAAAGAAAAGTGACAGTTGAGGATCAGACTGGCCTGCCATTGTTGTATCTAACAATTTTCATAGATCTCCTGTAAAATTCCAAATGAACAATTACAATTTTTAATGTACTTGGAACAGGCTATAAGCATTTAAAAATGTTTCATTTGAAAAGATTAAAAAATCAGTTATAGCCAACATAACTGGCTATAACTACAATCCATAATCAGCATGAGGGGGGATTTTAAAGATGATTACAGACAACTTTTGTTGATGCTTTCAGTTTGCTTGGAACTTAATATAAATAAAATAGGAAGAAGCAATGGCTGTCTTAGAAGGAATAAGACCACCTTAAGAAGTGGGCTTACAAAAATTTAGGTGGAAGATAACTCAACGCTAATTACTCAAGCAGTAAAAAAGTGTGTGATAACTGGCAAATAAACAATATTATTCGAGAAATCACAACTGAAATAGAGAATCTTCAGATCTCATACCAAGAGGACAGGAAATATAGTGGTAGAACTCACCCATGGGAGAAAGATAATTTGGGCAAGTTGGTTTGCATTGTGCAATCATCCTTCTCCTTCTTTAGTGATAAAGAACTCAAAAAAACTGCCAAAACTAAAACTTACAAACAAAAATAAGAAAATATGTTTGTGCAATTAAAATGTCTTTATGTGCACTTGGTAGTTGCCTTTTCATTGTTACATCCAACTAAGGGAAATGCTAACAGCAGTCTGATGGCTAAACGATGAAAGTCATTAGATTTTGTTTTTGCTAACTTTCTAGCAGTTGGAATATTCTTGCAGCTGAAGAATTGGGATTTCTCTCTAGAGGTAGTAAATAGCAGATACCAATATTTGATTTTTGAATTTTATTTCATATTTTTAATTCCAGGCTACATTAGTTAACACCAACTTGGAGTTGGCATCTCACCATCATTTTTTCCAAGTCTATGTTCCCCTGATTCTAGATACCCTTGTCAAATAGGTAAATAAAGAATAAATATAACCATCAAAATAGATGCACTCATGTTGAGTGCAACAATGATACATTATAATGATTTTTGCTTTTGTCATGTCCCCAAAAAAATAAGAAATCATTTAAATTAAGGGAAATAATAATCACAACAAAGAAAACAGTTCAAGACAGCAAATTCCTAAATTAAAAGATAATTAGAATGTAGTTAAGGCTCAAGAGTTGTGACTCTTTCAATAGGGAAATATATTAAATAATGAAAAGGCGCGATTCCTCCCTCATATAGGAAGATATAAAAGGGACAAGGATCCATTTGAAATGGCATCTAAAAAAGATGAAGGAAATAAGTGTTTAGGAGGAATCAAATAAACATATCTGATTTAGATAAGAAGTGCAGATCGTAATGTGAAAGCTTGTGTCCTTTCAAAGGGCAGAAATAATAAAGAGTTGCACTCTTTCAAGGATGCTAATGGTGGAAGGTTGTGTCTCTTGCCAAAGGGCATTTATGATAAAAAGGTGTGACATCTCCTTCACATGAAGAGATATAAAGGGAAGAGAGTTCATTTGAGGGAGGATGGATATGGAATGAAATTGGAAACTTATCTCTTCTTTTAATCCACAAGGATCAATATTTAAGAAGAGAGAAGAAGACATTCAATCAATCAGAATAAGAGATAGATATCTGAATACAAGCACCATATCAGGCTGCTAAAGGCAAACAGCAGATTCATATACTTATATAAGGCATAATGATTTAGCTGACTAGGATCGGTCTCTCATTTGTTAGGAAGTAGAATATTGCACATTGCTACTGTTATATATATATATATACAGGAGATATTAGTATATGCATAGCCTAATCCTTAATCACTTGCTATAGCCCCTTAAGAAGATAGGTTGGTGTTGTGTAGGGATAGGTGGAGTAAATCGTCACAAGGTAGCTGAGTCCCAAGATGGGTGAGGACATGTATTTCCGATACCCTCAGGTAGAAGTCCTAAGATGGGTATGAACATGCATTCCCAATACCTTGAGGGAGCTGCTTGTAGATTGGTGTCCAAGCACCCTATGACAAGTAAATCCCCATCCTCCTTAGGGTTGGTGTTTAGGAGAGAAGTAAAGAAACAGGGGTTAAGTGTGTTAACTGTCAAATGTATTACAAATCATTCATTGTTTCTTAATTCAATTCAATCTAAATGCAAAGTGATGTATGTTAATCATTGGGAACATTACATTTACTAGCACAATCAAACCCTAGTTGGGAATTTTAGGGTAAATCAAGTAAAGTTCCAATAGGTAACATTACAGTTTTTTTCCTAATTGTTGTGAAAGAATTTTGTTTGCTGTATAATAATTTCCAATGGTCCAAATGTTGCAAGATGAACCACAATACTAATAGCCATATACTCTGAAAAGGCAAATGTCTGTAAGGTTGGCACTTGTATTCAGCCAAGAAAATTATAAGAAACTGCACATGCCCCATCCATAGAGCACCAACAAAGAAATGAATACTCAAGATTGGATGTCTAGTTAATGAATTGATAAGCCACCCACCTTAACAACGAATCAACAGCCACTAGAAATATTATGATAAATCATTAGATTTATAACTTAACCATACCATTAAAAAGCTTTATAGAGCTTGATTCATAAACTATAAAGTTCAAAAATAGTTCATATCACACTGAGTCTACTTTGGAACTTCAGAGTTTATATTCACTCGCAAAAGATGATAGTGGGGAACCTTACCTTGTGTTGCCCAAATGAATCCAAAGGAGGAATAGAGGGAATGAACAAAACATAATTAGACAACACAAATCATCCTAAGGTCCAAATCAACACTAAATTGAAACCAAGCCACTTTATTATAAATTAAACCATCTACATGTATGTCACTTAACAACCCAAGATATCACTAAATTGAGTGAAAACTATCACAAAGAGCACATGTTAGTTACATAGAGAGAGCGTTAAAAATATGCAGGCTAAAAGACAAATGTGACTGACAGCACAAAGTGTCAATTTGAAACCCTACAGAATGCATGTAATGACAGGGATCTAGAGGTAATTGATGTGTTGCACAACAATCTTAATGCTATGTTTCAAAGAGTATGCCTATCACTTGCTATGATATGACACCAGTTGTATAGTACAGATGGAATTTGGCTCACATATAGAAGCTAGTTAAAATGCTGAAGAATCTAAAGAGAAAATGAGGAATTGAACAAATGAAGAATTTGTAAATATACTCCAAGTCCACACTAAGAATTTGATTTTTGCAGCTTGGAGCTATCAAATTAAGCACAATAAAAAATGACGAGTACTTGCTAATAAAAGATTCCCTAATCCAAATTAAATCAGTGCTGACTTAAAGTAAATGACTATATTGATGAGTTATTGATTTTCTATTGCCACTAGGGATGTTGTATCAAGATATCGATTCAAAAGATATGTTATCATTGGATCCCAAACTTGAAATGGAACCAAAATGGGTTGAGAGCTTATTTTATCTTTTAGCCAACCATCCCTCCCTTTTCTCATGGTAAGGTTAAGAGGGATGGGGGAAATGAAAGAACAAAGAATTTGGAAATACTTTTCTCGCTAAAAATTTGATTTGTGCAATTTGAAACTCGTCAAAGTAAACACAATTAAAAATGAAAAGGAGTACTTACAAATAAAAGATATCTCTCAACAAATTTAAAGTTACATATGCTACAGAAGAGAATTTATGAAAAAAAAATTCATTCCATAACTAGCAATGAAATTGACCTTGAGAAAGCCAACTTGGATGTTGGTGCTTTGTTCTAGAAATAAGCCTAGGTCAACATGCACATCATAAATATTATTCCACAATAGCCGAATTGAGAACTTGAAAGTTGACCTAATACCTCAAAAGTCAACATTCTAGAAAAGTCAAAAAGCTCCAATGTAACACCCATTTCAAACTACATTTTCTATAGATAGAATGCTAATTCCTTTCCTTATGAGAACAACTTGTTCAAAAATTCCATTCCCAAAACAATATTTTTTAGCCCTTCTAAAAAAAACCACAATGTCTATGGCTAAATGAAACACACACAAGGGCCCAAAGGAAATCCTTAGGGCTCAGGCTTTTGTGAGAATGTATATGGTGATTCATTACTTTTGGGCTCGAGGATATACTAGTTAGGGACTCTAACAAAATCACAAAGCTATCACAATTCAAAAAATATTTAAGTTTACATTGCAAAACTTATTTTGGAAACTATTGTAGAACTTGCTTCCAATGAACCTAAATTTTAAACGTAAAATGTAATGTCCCCAAATTATGACTACCCAAATTTTGCCCTAGATTACAATTTTTATATTAAAGAAAGTAGGGTTTTAGGAATACCTTTTTGCTCTAATTGAGAACCTGCAAGCAAGTTAGGAATCATTTATAATCATAATTAATAATAAAACAATCTTAAGTTAGAAATAAACATATATTGGAAATGTAATCAGATCAATAGATTGCTTGAATCAAATTTAAGATGTCTCAACCATAGAAGTGATAAAGGTAGGGTGACATGATAAGGTGCCCCAGTGACCCCCTACCCTAGGCACAAGAGCAGATATACCATCCCCCTTTGTTGAATATGTTGTCATTGATGTCAAAGGTTGATGATCAAGGTTGTATAAATTTCAAAGGATCGCTCTAAGTAATAGAAATTTGGATTGAGCTGCCTAGTCGTCTTCTTGAGCTACTTGGTTGTGCGCTTGAGTTGGTTGGTTGTCTGCTTGAGCTGCTCGGATGTGTGCTTGAGTTGCATAGCTGTCTGGTTGAGCTACCTGGGTGTCTGATTAAGCTAGTTGCGTGCCTACTTCAGTTGCAATTCATAGGGTCAATTTCTTTCAATTTTAAATATGGCTGCTTAGTTTAATATGTATTGTATATTTTAATGATCATTTTCAATAGAGTCCTTATGTGTGATGGATTCCTTGTCATGTGTGAGTGGAGGCAGCCAATTTAATATACGGAGTCAGAAGCTTATAATTGGATTTCATCGTTTGAACCGAATTCATTCATTCATTTCTTTTTGGGTGCAATATGCATATGCAGTAAAGGTATATCAAAGTGTATTTGGGACATGTTTTTATTACTTTTTTTTTTTTTTTTTTAACTTAAATGCTGGGTGTTACTTAAGTTTGTGCATTATTTTATTAAAGGCTGGGCAATATTTGGCGACAATATATACTGAGGTGTCGTGTGAGAGAAAAAATTGACGCGATGACTTTTATTAATAGCTGGCATTTTTGACCGGGCCATCTATCATGGCTTAGAAGAGTCAATGCCTGTTTTTGGTGGTACTGGGCGTTATTTTTCCCGCTAGCCATTTTTTGGACGATAGGGAAGACATGCTGGACAGAAGTTATATGAGCGTGTAGAGATATAGGTAGCTAACGTTTTTTGTGAATTCTAAAATCGGGGCTGTATACTAAAATAGAGACATGCATACAGTAAGTGTACGGAGTTTTTATTTTGAATGGAAGCTGCAATTGGAAGAAGGCATGCAAGTAATCAAGCATCAAGGAATTAGCACGTTGAGACTGGCATAAGTCGTGCTGTTCTGAGAAGGTGTGCATTGATATTTTGAGTCTGAGCAGTGAATATAGGACTGATGTTCCTTTTTGAAAAGACCTGCAAAAAAATCCTCTGTTCTAGAATTAGCATATGTGAGTTATGCAGTGACTGGTATTGTGTGTAGTTTTTCAAAACCATATACCTGGGTGTTTATATAATTTGCTAAGTGTCACACGAGACGTCATTTTTTATAGCTGCTGAAGCTTGTTTTGGGATCAAATTTCTTCTGTCATTAAAGAATGATTTGCTGATGCTATGCCAGACTGATGGGGGTTGCCTAATTTTCTACGTAGTGTTTTGAAGGGAGCAATTTGTTTCTAGATTTTAAAAAGGGGGGATAGCATTGAGTCAAGCTGGTTAAGGAGGTGATAATTCATTCTGAGAAGTATTATTAAGTTTTTCATTTAAGTCGGTGCTCAAAATGACGTTGCTGCCTCAGTTGATCAGAGCTAGTGCTTTTGAGAGTTGATGCTCACTTTTGTAATTTGGTTTGGTGCCCATTGGGTTAGTGCCCATTTTTGTTAATAAAAGCTACTGTATGTCGTGGTTTTTTACCCGAAAGGATTTTCCATGAAAAATCCGGTGTTTACATCTTGATGATTGCTCTATTTAAGTTTTTATATGGTTTTACGCATTTAAATTTTAAAAGTTTAAAAGTTTAAAAATCTGAAACACTGATTCGCAAAATGAGACAAAATGACAGGGGATGAACAAAATCCACAAGATCATCTATATCAATCATCCACAATAGTGCACAGAGATGCAGAAAGAAAGAGGGCTCAAAAACTCCAAGATTTCTCTAATATTAGTCACTATATTATGCTTCAATAAGAGAAATACAGACAAGAAAACCTAGGGACAGAGAGAATGTCACAAAGATACTTTGCATAATCTGAATCTCAATGAGAAATTACTAACACATGAAAACCTGGGGACAGAGAGAATGCCAGAAAAAGTCTCGCATAAGCTCGGAAAAACTAGCTACAAAAGCCTCTAAACACACTTATATACAACCTCCTCCACCACACAAGCTCGGGAGTCGATCCATCAAATCAGATTAGGGCAGAATTAGGGTTACAATAGATATCCATTAAACAATCAGAAACCCTAAAAACAGTCAAGTATGTCCATTAATGCANAATCTCAATGAGAAATTACGAACACATGAAAACCTGGGGACAGAGAGAATGCCAGAAAAAGTCTCGCATAAGCTCGGAAAAACTAGCTACAAAAGCCTCTAAACACACTTATATACAACCTCCACCACACAAGCTCGGGAGTCGATCCATCAAATCAGATTAGGGCAGAATTAGGGTTACAATAGATATCCATTAAACAATCAGAAACCCTAAAAACAGTCAAGTATGTCCATTAATGCACTCAGGAAATATCTCAGACGATCAGATATGCCTCGAAGATATCTCTCAGCGCCATAAATTCGAGCAGACAAATCAGCCTGATCCATCTACCTTCTCTGCAATTTGGAACATGTCGCCACCACCATGAAACCCTGAGAAACAATTTGAATATTTGAATTTAAACGCAAACTGTCACAGGTGGCGGGGAAATACCCAATCAATGGCCCAGGTTTGAATCTTTATCATCTTTAAAACACGACCGTCAATCTCGTTTAAGTCACCCAGGCATCAGGATCATATCTGCCACGTGGCACGCAGGCGCGATGCCTTGAACATTAACAACCTTCATCTTTGTCTTCGAGGCATAACGCCCACCGCTTGATCAAAAGGAACTTGCTCGGAGATTAACAAGCTACAGACGGGCCCATGTTTTGACAACCTAACACGCGTCGACACAGCGCAATGGCTTAATCACTAACAACCTTCATCTTTGTCTTCGAGGGAAAGCACTGACCGCACGATACACTGAAACTTGATCGCAGTTTAACCAGCCGCAGACCCCGAAGAAAGGTGGCCCCACTGTCCACGTGGCACAACGGCACATTGCCTTGAAGACAATCTGGGTTTGATTTGGTAATAAAGGCTTCGCGAAGACCGTCCAATTTGATTCTTGTCTGGTTCAGCCTCTAACTCATCTTTAACCCTGGGCACTTGAAATCCTTTGTATCTTGAAGTCGTTGAATCTTTGCTTTAACTCTGAGTTTATTACGAGATCAGGAGACAACTGTAAGATATAATTTGCATCGACGACCTGCACTAAATCTCTCAATGGAATGGCCTGACTCAAATTAATCTAGCGACTCAGCACCAACCGTAGATCCTAATCCAAGCGACAGCCACAATCTTTGCTCAGCAAACCTGACTTAACTTTGAGCTACCCGTGCTTGACTATGATCAAATCTGGAGATTCAAAGACTAAGGAAAACTCCAAGTCGCTGAATGAATTCTAACCCCTAAGTTTATTTGGAGATTGCGCGACAACCACAGGATCTTATCTGCATCGACGGCTAGCAAATAATCTGATAAACCCGTATCTTTAACTCTAGTCCATTCAAAGATTACGCGACTGAATATATCTCGCAACCTCCAAGCTTTTAACTTAACTATGGTTCAAATAGGAGATTCAAAGATAAAGCCTCATCTCTGAATTGCTGAATAGAACTCAACCAGGCTTGATCTTAACTCGAGTTCATCTGGAGATTCGGAGATAAACTGAATCGCTGAGTCGCTGAATCCTTTGGCTAACCCTAGTCTCACTCGGAGATCTAGCGCACATCACACGATTAGAATTTGATCAACGGCCTGTGTGTAATCTCTGAATGAAAACAGACTTTGACTTTATCAGCAGATCTAGCGCCAGCCGCACATCTTAGATGAGATCGACGATCCTCACCAAGTCTCTGAATGAAATTCTTAACCTCAAGTCTATTCGAAGATTGAGAGACAAGGCAAAAAGCAAACCCTGTCCTGACTCTGGTTAGATTACGAGATTCGGAGAAAAAGTTATTTCTAAATCTCCAAATGCATTCCTTAACCCTTGGTTTACTCCGAGACTCAGCGACATCCACAAGATCTAATATGCATCAACGGTCTGCGCTGAATCTCGAGATCTTTCATGACTTTGACTTTTGTCTAGCGATTCAGCGCCAGCCACACATTTTGAACTTCATCAACAGTCTGCGATGAATCTCCAGATCTTTCAGAGCATATTCCTTTCCTTTACAAGATCAGGAGATAAAGGCCGCGCCAAGTCGCTAAATGAATAAGAATATTCCCTCCTGATTGCGAGATTAAGAGATAGACATAAGAGGTTAAAGCGCACATGGCAAAAATAAGAATTTAAGTGGCATGAAAAGTAACAAAGAATTAGATTGGGCCACCAAAGAACTAGGGTTTAAGAGCTTTAGGGTTTTCAAGACATGAAGAAGGTTAAACCAAACCTAGAAACATGCAGAGAATAAGGCAAAGACCAGGAATCATGACAGAAACCATACAAGTTGGGCTCTACCCTTGTGGGAGCCCTATTTATTCCACTTGTAGCCAAAATTGGACAGGATGAGAAATTTGGGTAACATTTTTGGCGATTTATGCTGGATGTCAACCTGCTAGACATATAAAACCAGTGGCCTTATGAGATTCCATTGGGCAAGGAGTCTGCATGAACAAAAGAGACTTCTGGGAAGCAGGAGGACTGAAACGAGGAGGGAACAACAAACCAAAACAGGAAAAGAGCTATATACAAGCAGAAACAACAACTGTGCACAAGCACTTTGGGGAAAGCAGGAAAAACTAACCTAACCTAAACTAACCAGTACAGAAAACTGGTCAAACAAAACCATTCACTGGAATGTTAAAATAGCTACCCTTCCTTATCAAGATATTTTGTATCAAATGCATAAGGATAGCTAATGAGACATGAGGCACATAAAAGTATGTGAGAAAATATAGAATTGCCTCTTGAAAAATGGGATCAAACTCACTCACCTCAAATAGATCATATGAGGACATTTCATTAAACTCTTCTTGGGCCAAGTGTCTGATAGGGCAGCCTCTTGAGATGGCATACTTGGAGCTTTCTTTGTTATTTTCGGAATCCTCATGGTTGTCCTGCATTATGAATAGCCATGTTAACTCCTCTTCCTAGGGGACTATCATCTTCTGTTAAACAAGCTAAGAGCTCATCAAAACTATCAACTCTAAAGGCCTTTAGGAACAACTGGTTTCCTATCATCAAGCTCCACACAAATCTTCTATGATGCTCTCCAAATAATTTTCCCCAAGATTTTTGTTAACTTCTGCGTATTGGAAATTTTCCTCTTTGATTGTAAGCTCGTGAATTGACATATCATGATGACGACCTATGCCCTCTAGCTGATGTGGTTATGACCATATCTTCCTAATCTATCTCTACAAAACTAGGAAGCTAATCAAACAAAAACATAGCATCTTCTTCTTTGTCACTCCCTTGCTGATGGTGATCCTTTTGTCCTAATTGACTTTCAGCCATAGGTAATGGCATGTCTTCTTCTCCTTCAACAATCAGGGGAAGCTCATTAAACAAATCAACCAAGAGCTCTGGCTGAGCATCAATCTCCATTTCTTCATCACATGAAGGCTCATCCATCACAAGTCCTTGCTCTGATGTTTGACTAGTATCCTTGAAAAGATTTGGTATCTGACAGCCAGGAGGTAGAGTCCGTGAAAGTTGCCATGGCAGTTCAGTATCTTGAGAGACCTGAGGGGTCTCTTGGGATAAACAATTGTCTTGAACAGACTACTCTTGCAGAGTGGTCGACTGAATCTCAAGTATAGGCTCCTGGAAAGAAAGCTTTCTCTTAAAACTTGGGATGTGAAATTGAGAGTGTTCAGATGTAGACACGGAAGGCGGACTCTTTTCAAAGCTTGGAAAATTGAAGACCCTATCATTTTCGTGTTGCATACTTGCAATCGGCTCTTTCTCAATATAATCCTCATGCTATTGTTGATCACAACAAGGCTGCAATTGTTCTATAGCAGGTTCATGTGCTAGAAGGATGTCACTAAAACTTGGAAATGAACGCTCCATAGGTTCTTCATTGTAGGCTCTTGGAACATGGGAGTACTCCAGCTAGGAATTTTAAACTCATGAGATTTAGGAGACTCACCTTGCCCAAAAGGCCTGAAGCTTGGAACCTTACACTCAAGAGCCTTTTGTTCAGCAATTTGTGATCTTAGCTCTGCTTCTTTGACAGCAATTTGGTGATCAAGCTCCTCTTCCCATTGGTTCCTTCGCTGCTCATCATTTGTGAAAATCAGATTGACATCTGGAACCACTGCCTCAAAGTATGGATTTGGAAAGAATACAGTTGCTTGGGTTTCCGACTTGTTTTCTTCACCACCAAAATCTTCCCTTTTCCAATTAAAGGATGTAGTCTCATTAGGTCGTGTAACTTGTTGTGGTACTAACCCACTAGAGGATGTATCCAAATGTGCCCTTGATGCTTTACTCACGATTGCTTGATTCCTCAACACATTCGAACATGTAGCCTGATCATGAGGTTGATTGCAAGGAAACCACCATTCATTTTTTGCTGTCAGGAATTGGTTCCGGTAAGCCAACTACTCATATTGTAGATCCATGTCTTGCTGCTCCTTGATTTCAGACACTTGCCTAATCAAGTCAAGCAACATATTTTTCGTCCTTTCACCCTCCTCCTTCATTCCAACAAAGTCCGAGCTCTGATGCTGATTGGAAATATCTTCATGCTGATTAGGCATGAAATAGTCTCCTTGGGACTGGTTATAATTCTGAGTATGTTGCCAATCAAGCTGAGCAGGGGGTGGGTGGTAAGCGTGATGAGTCAGCTGCTCTTGACTCTCTTGTTGTTTCTTTTGTGCCCATGATGCTTGACATTGGAGATCATACTCATAAGCTTGTGCAGGGACATATTGATTGGGGGCATATTGAACATATTGACAACCTGCTATGAAATGGTAGCTTGGACTAAAAACCGCCTTTGGATGGTTTTCATATGGTTGTTGATTAGCCCATTGAGCACTATTTTCATGATATGATGGTGAGTAACCTGACTGTCCATAATAACTTGACATCTCTACTCATGCAATTAGCAGGAATTTTGAATATAAAAGATTTGAAACATACCATCACTTGATCTTTTGAAACCAATACACCTTTCCAGAGTCGCCAGATATGCAAGACAATGACCACTTCTAGGTTTGTATTATGTTATCAGCATATCAGAGATAACATAGCTTTGAAAAAAACTTCTTTTTGGAGTCCCAACGGGTGTGCCAGAACTGTTGTACACCAAATTTGCACCCTATTAAACTCGTAAGTCTAATGATCTGGTATAACATGGGAATCACTTCCAAGTTGTGGAATCTTTGCTAACTGAAGTGCAACCTCCGGATTCTAGATCGGTTCCTCTTGGATAATCACCTATTTTGCTCTTTAAACTTGAAAAGTAAACTTGGGAGGAAAAGGGATAGAAGGAGAACTGAAAGACTAAAAGCAAAACTTAATCTAGAAGGTCATACACCGAAAGTGACATGAATCATAACACAATGACTAATGACTAGCATGAAATCTCTGAGTCAAGACAAGCACAACTCCCTGAATAGGCTTGAAAAGAGTGTTTCATAGAGGTTTAAGATGAAAAGAGACTATTTAGGGAAAGAAAAGATTTCACAAAAATAGCTTTTTCAAGGAATAGACATGGACTATGACCTGCAAACAAGCATTCACTCCAGCAAATAGGCACAAAAATGAGGCAAAATGACAGGGGATGAACAAAATCCACAAGATCATCTATAACAATCATCCACAATAGTGCACAGAGATGCAGAAAGAAAGAGGGCTCAAGAACTCCAAGATTTCTCTAATATTAGCCACTATATTATGCTTCAATAAGAGAAATACAGACAAGAAAACCCAGGGACAAAGAGAATGTCACAAAGAGTCTTTGCATAATCTGAATCTCAATGAGAAATTACAAACACATGAAAACCTGGGGGCAGAGAGAATGCCACATAAAGTCTTTCTTAAGCTCGGAAAAATTAGCTACGAAAGCCTCTAAAAACACTTATATACAACCTCCTCCACCACACAGGCTCCGTAGTCAATCCATCCGATCAGATTAGGGCAGAAATAGGGTTACAATAGATACCTGTTAAACAATCAGAAACCCTAAAAACAATCAAGTCTATCCATTAATGCAATCGGGAAATATCTTAGACGATCAGATATGCCTCGAAGATATCTCTCATTGCCATAAATTCGAGCAGCCAGATCAACCTGATCCATCTACCTTCTCTGCAATTTGGAACACGTCGCCACCACCATGAAACCCTGAGAAACAATTTGAATATTTGAATTTAAACGCAAACGGTAACAGGTGGCGCGGAAATACCCAATCAACGGCCCCGCTTTGAATCTTTATCATCTTTAAAACACAATCGTCAATCCCGTTTAAGTCACCCAGGCATCAGGATCAGATCTGCCACGTGGCACGCAGGCGCGATGCCTTGAACATTAACAACCTTCATCTTTGTCTTCGAGGCTTAACCCCCACTGCTCGATCAAAAGGAACTTGCTCGGAGATTAACAAGCCGCAAACGGGCCCAGGGCTTGACAACCTGACACGCGTCGACACGGCGCGATGGCTTAATCACTAACATCCTTCATCTTTGTCTTCGAGGGAAAGCACTGACCGCACGATACATTGAAACTTGACCGCAGTTTAACCAGCCGCAGACCCCGAAGAAAGGTGGCCCCATTGTCCACATGGCACAACGGCGCATTGCCTTGAAGACAATCTGGATTTGATCTGGTGATAAAGACTTCGCAACGACCGTCCGATCTAATTCTTGTCTGATTCAGCTTCTAACTCATCTTTAACCCTAGGCACTTGAAATCCTTTGTATCTCCAAGTCGCTGAATCTTTGCTTTAACTCTGAGTTTATCACGAGATCAAGAGACAACTGTAAGATCTAATCTGCACTGACGGCCTGCACTAAATCTCTCAATGGAATGGCCTGACTCAAATTAATCTAGCGACTCAGCGCCAACCGTAGATCCTAATCCAAGCGACAGCCACGATCTTTGCTCAGCAAACCTAACTTAACTTTGAGCTACCTGTGCTTGACTATGATCAAATCTGGAGATTCAAAGACTAAGGAAAACTCCAAGTCGCTGAATGAATTCTTAACCCCTGAGTTTATTTGGAGATTACGCGACAACCACAAGATCTTATCTGCATCGACGGCTAGCAAATAATCTGATAAACCCCTGTCTTTAACTCTAGTCCATTCCGAGATTACGCGATTGAATATATCTCACAACCTCCAAGCTTTTAACTTAACTCTGGTTCAGATAGGAGATTCAGAGATAAAGCCTCACCTCTGAATCGCTGAATAGAACTCAACCAGGCTTGATCTTAACTAGAGTTCATCTGGAGATTCGGAGATAAACTGAATCGCTGAGTCGCTGAATCCTTTGGCTAACCCTAGTCTCATTTGGAGATCTAGCGCACATCACACGATTAGAATTTGATCAACGGCCTACGCATGATCTCAGAATGAAAACATGACTGACTTTATCTGGAGATCTAGCACCAGCCGCACATCTTAGATGAGATTGACAATCCTCGCCAAGTCTCTGAATGAAATTCTGGAGATTCGGAGACTAAAGAAAACTCCAAGTCGCTGAATGAATTCTTAACCCCTGAGTTTATTTGGAGATTGCGCGACAACCACAGGACCTGATATGCATCGACGGCTAGCAAATAACCTGATAAACCCCTGTCTTTAACTCTAGTCCATTCCGAGATTACGCAATTGAATATATCTCGCAACCTCCAAGCTTTTAACTTAACTTTGGTTCAGATAGGAGATTCAAAGATAAAGCCTCATCTCTGGATTGTAAGATCAAGCCTGGTTGAGTTCTATTCAGAGATAAACTGAATCGCTGAGTCGCTGAATCCTTTGGCTAACCCTAGTCTCATTCGGAGATCTAGCGCACATCACACGATTAGAATTTGATCAACAGCCTACGCATAATCTTTGAATGAAAACAAGACTAACTTTATCTGGAGATTTAGCACCAGTCGCACATCTTAGATGAGATCGACAATCCTCGCCAAGTCTCTGAATGAAATTCTTAACCTCAAGTCTATTCGGAGATTGAGAGACAAGGCAAAAAGCAAACCCCGTCCTAACTCTAGTTAGATTAATAGATTTAAAAATAAAGCTATCTCTGAATCTCCAAATGCATTCCTTAACCCTTGGTTTACTCCGAGACTCAACGACATCTACAGGATCTAATCTGCATCAACGATCTGAGCTGAATCTCGAGATCTTTCATGACTTTGACTTTTGTCTAGTGATTCAGCGCCAGCCACACATCTTGAACTTCATCAATGATTTGCGCTGAATCTCCAAATCTTTTAAAGCATATATTCCTTTACTTTACGAGATCAGGAGATAAAGGTCGCGCCAAGTCACTGAATGAATAAGAATATTCCCTCCCGATTGCGACATTAATAGATAGACATAAGAGGTTAAAGCACACATGGAAAAAATAAGAACTTAAGTGGCATGAAAAGCAACAAAGAATTAGACTAGGCCACCAAAGAACTAGGGTTTAAGAGCTTTAGGGTTTTCAAGACATGAAGAAGGGTTAAAACCAGACCTAGAAACATGCAGAGAATAAGGCAAAGACCAGGAATCATGACAGAAACCATACAAGATGTGTGCGTGCTAAAAGTGGACCTCTACTTTAGCAGTACACTTCAACATGGTCATTATACTTCAGCTGCATACAGGAATGAATATGGATTCATTCATCCTGCAAGTCTGAAAGAGTCGACCTGTTGCCTTCTAGAAGGTAGGAGTATGAGCTTGCTCTCAGGTCATTGCAAGCTCAATGACTACACCGAAGACCTAAACGAAGGATTTAAAAAGCTATATGTTGAGAGTAGACTATTGATTAATCTAAATGCAAATGCAAATACAGATTGCTATTAATCCAAGCTAGTTAGGATTCAGTTTTAGAGCAACAAATTGAAAGTATGAGATATTCAGTTTTAACAACACCAAAATAAAGTGTGCTCTAAATTAGATTGATTTGCTTGAAAGTAATAAACAACAAATATTAAATAAATGCTAAGAATGCAAGAAAGCTAAGACGAAAATGCAGTATAATAACATTAGATAAAAAGTTAGGATCCTTTGTCAAGGAAAAGAGTTTCTCTTTTATAGAAATCTCTCTCGAATCGACGGTCGAGATCGAACAAAAAGAGTGGCTCAGATTCGATTGAAGAAGCACAATCCATGTGCAAGTGATTCGATTGGTC
>MU226405.1:484046-495362 GCA_018584345.1 Thuja plicata | reverse complement strand
AATCAGTCAACTGAATTTGATGATGTCATATGCATTTTTAATAAATTAATTGATTTTGAATGCACATTTATGTTTTTATAATTAATTTAATTCCTTTTTGATTTAATTGACAATTTTGTAATTTTTACTTAATTAATATATCATAATATTAATTAAATAATAGTATAAAGTTTATTTGCCAATGTAATGTGATTTTAGGAATTAATTAATTAATCAAGTAAGATGATAGATTAGGACCTAGGGTTTAGGTCAGATCAGTTCGATTTCGGTGATTGCCTGTTTGATTTAGGACTTAGAATAATCAAAATTAGGGTTTCTTGATTAATTGTTGAGATTGGGGGTCTAGGGTTTAGGTGACCATTTTTAGGTGATTACAAGATGGGCTCTCCCCTTGTGTGAGCCTCATTTACTCCACTTGTAGCCAAAATTGGACAAGATGGGAAATTTGGGTAACAGTTACAGTAGTCAGAAAGTACATATATTATTTCATACAATAAATAAAATATTCCTTAATCAGCAATGAAATGTAAACCAGAGTTATGCAGATTATTTGTACAAATGTTTGTATATGATATATAAACAATTGCATTATATCATAATTCTGAACTATATATAATTTAATAACAACAGTCACAAACAGATTTCTTAAATAATATATGTACCATACGATATTCATACCCAGATCGGAGGTCTGAATTATTATTATAATATGCTATCTTTTTATTTCTTGTCTTCCCTTTCAATGATTGAATGAATGAATGTGGGTTTGATAGGGTGTAGCTTAAATGATTGATTTTTGAATGCTAATTGATAGATTTGATAGACATTTGATGATTGACTTCTGATTCCAAGATGTGAATTTAATGATGATGATTTGATTGCTAGTTTATTCACTTTGTTGAATTGATCTTTGCTAATTGATAGATTGTTTGATTCAACCTTTGTTGATTCATAAATTGCTTGATTGTGCGGCGCATTGATGAGTGATGATGTGTTGATGTTTGTTCGGAATGATCTCCCTTTTATAATTTACAAGTGATAGGGTCACCACCTTTCATAAAATTTGAGTCACCACTTTTCATTGTTGCCTTTGAGAATAATATTCTATTCTCTCATTTGATCTACCCTTTTGATGTCTTCTTCAAATGGAACTTTCTTCTCTTCAATATCTCCTTTGAGTGTAGGGAGTCGCACCCTTTTATTTGTTAATGCCCTTATGAAAGGGTCACACCCTTTGGTTGTGAAAAGATACATATGTTTGACAACTGCTGCCCCTTTCACTCCTTATTTAATCTTCAACTATCTCTCAATTCTCCAATCTGTCTTTACTGCTCTTCAAATCTGCAAATATCCCATTTAAGATATGCGTATCTTCTTCTATATCTACATATCTTTTCTTATCTTTCCTTCTAAATTCTTATTTCAAATCCCTCCCTATACTTCTGCTCTAAATCTGCTCTAGGTGTCCTCTACTCCCTTTCCTCCATTCCAATTGATCCTTCTTCTCCTTTAGATCTTTCGTGAGGAAGGGTCACACATCTTCACCATGTCTTCCCTTTTGAATGGCCACACCCTTTCACTATTACCACCTTTTGAAAGAGTCACAACCCTTCATCTTTTAAAAAAGTCACTTCCTTGTTTTCTTCCCTTTCCTTTCTTCTTCCCTCAATCCTTCCTTAATTCTTATGCTCCACTCTTTCTTCCTCCTTCCCCCTCCCCCTCAAATGAAGTTCTCTTCTCTCCCTTTTATACCTCTCATTGGAGGGAGACATGACTTTTCCATTCATGTTGTTCGACCATTTGTTCAACTAAACTAATATTTAATTATTTTTAACTTTATTCTTTTATATTTTTTAATTTTATTATTATTGTTTATTATTTAATCTTATTTGAAGAAGTGGATGTGACAGAAATTCTGTAGATTCTATAGAAACAATTTTGATCAAAGATATGATTTCAACTATGTATCCCACAATACTCTGTCTCCAAAATTATTAAACCAAAAATGTTTGATATTTATTCAAATGCTTTCTACATTACCTAGAGATGGCAAGGCAATTGACCTTGTGAACTTGGAGATACAAGCACAAAGACAAGACTTGTATTATTCTTAATCAAACAAGTCTCACTCACATCCAATAACTCTCCTTAATTCAGGACTTTGCGTAAAAGTAAGAATAGGTAGATTTGCTAAAGAATTATTAAGAGCAGATAAACAAAGCAAGCTATGACTTATTACATAAGAACTTAGTAACAGTGTGTTTAGGAATGTAAAAATTGCAAGTAAGCATGGTTTCAATTAGCTTGGTAAAGGGATATATATTTCAAATCTAAATGAGTTTGGAAGATTTTAGAAAGGACACTGCCTCATGTTGAGGTAAAGGCTTGTAAAGACCTTTTATAAGAAAACTATACATGCATATTCTCAATATTTCTCTCCAATAATGTGATCAACTGGTAAGACCAGTTGGTTCTCATGTTGAGACCAACGTTAAAAAATCTCCCCATGGACCAAATAGTCCCAAAAAGGTGTAATGAAAAGGTAGTCCAGCTTAAGTCAAGGGTGTATGCATCAGGCGCACAAATGACATTGGAGGTCAATGGAGTGATAAGAAGGATGCCCTATAGGAGGATATACAAGGAGGAGGAGACATTCAAGCTGTAGAAGCACAACAAGAGTAAAAGATTGTAACTGCGGCACTATCCCCCATTGGTAGAGAGTTAGAAAAAGTGGTCTCCCCACAAACGAACTGTATGGGATGTGTGTCATGTGAACAAACCTCACAATTCAAGGGTAGGGGCCCCAATAGAATCCCTGTTAATTAAGCTTTAAAAAAAATAATCTTCAAAATTGTCATTATATTCCACCAAACCACAACAATATCATTGAAGACTTGAAATTCACAAGCTCAAGCTCTATAATTAAGTGATCAGACTTCAAAGTTGATATATTATAGGATGAGATCAAAGCAACCTATCACTGGAGCCTATAAACAGCTCAAAAAGAAATTGTTTCCCATTTTGTAAAACAGTTTAGGAAATCTTAATAACATGAAACAATAGCAATGAATTGAAAATAGTATTCTAGGGATGACATAAACGAGTTACTGTAAGTTGAAATCTGAATTAAATAGAAAAGAATGATTAAGAAAAATAAGTTTTCAAAAACTGTTACAACTTACAACAACAAACAAACTTTAAATGTTTCAGTGCTACCTGTTGCAAGATCGCAATTGCTTGATGCTCAGAAGAGAGCTGAACATAGGCAAATCTTTGAGAAAATTGACCCTTGCCAAGTTGAGTGCACAGATGAACGGCAGAAATAAATGACCCTCTTTCTATTCAGCAATACAACAGGGTTCTGTGCAGCTGCCTAGCTAAATTCTTTAGAAGGCTCCATTCAAACTTTTTTAGATTTTTTTAGCTAGCAGTGTTGTGATTTTCTTTCATTCTTATTAAGTAAATGTTTTATTGAAAGTAAATCTTTTTGTTGCCATGTAATTTTGAATGCAAATTTCTCATTGACGGGACTCCAGCATCCAAGCAGCACAAAAAAAAATTTTGATTGCACAATGTTAAGTGTATAATAGCATTCGAATAGGTACATAAAAAATCTGAATGCATACTTCATTCATATTGTATTGAATACTCGGCAATCAAGAATCTTATCTTAAATAAATGCTATATAAGTAATACTTTAAAGTGTAATCCTCTTAAATGTTGAGACTTGGCAATATTTTTCAACATTCAGATTAAGAAGAAACGTGAAGTTTTGGATAGAAGACAGTGAAACTGGCAGTGCAATGCCATTATACGAATTAGGCACATAGGAGAGGTTTAGCATAAAGAGAACCGCATTTTAACTGCGAGGACTTCCACTACTGTGATCCCCCAAAAGAAAAAAATGAATTTGGAAGACCTAAAGGACCTTTTCACTCTCTTATCTAAGTTATCTTATTTAAATATGTTAGCAGATATGATGATTCAATAAAGGATCATTCGTTCAGGGCTGAATCTTCAAAGGCAGCCATTTGAAAAAGAATGTCTGGAGATCTTCAATTCTTTGAAAAAACAACAAACAATTGGAAATAGTAGATTAGAAGACTTTTAACATCCACAAAGCCAAAGATAGCCTATGGGACAGTAGACCGTGCTACTTTTGCACTGTGAAGTGCCGACCTTATGCTATTTCATTTAATAATGAGTTCTTCTATTCTCTCTAACCATTCTTCGTTGACTAAATCTGGAAAATATGTACCTGCTGTGCTTAGTGAGGTCCTCCCTAATCCTTACATGGTGGCTTATAGGAGATTTCAATCAATAAATGATCACATACATTTATTATTATAATAATAATAAAGGATATATGGATTATATAAAAAATCACAAAATATCAATAGACCATATGTATTCAATCATGTCATCATTTTGCATACCACAATGAACAATCTCTGATCGGTATATACATGCCTGATTGCTGATGTCTAATGATAAACTGAGTGCTAGTGCTGATTGGTTGATTGATAAGTCCCCTTTAATGCTTGGAATGAATTCTCCTTTATACTTTATTAATGGAAGGGTCACCACCTTTCATTGTTGCCTTTGAAAATAATATATTATTATTCCCCAAATTGATCAATCATTTTATCCCTTCCTCAAATGAAACCTTCTCCCCTTTATATCTTCCAGTGCGAGGGAGAGTCACACATGCATTCAGTACCATGAAAAATCACAACAAAGATGTACTGGCATTGACCAATGATAAATGGACAACACTGCCGATTTATTTCCATGCAACAACTTCATGTTTGAACCTTAATGTATTTGAATTGAATAGAAACAGTGAGACTCAAACCATGGATGACCTTTATGCAACTTCCATGAGATCGAACCCAAGTACAAGCATTACAAACAAAGCCAAAGAACATCTCAAGGAATACAACCTCAATTACGCAAATTTTAAAAGCATTTTACAAGAAAACCATAGCATAAATACAAAGACGTGTACGGAATTTTATGAATAATTTCCAAAGAAAAGCATCAAATCAATCAAGTTTAAAGCAAGTGTGACAATGTTGACTTTAACCATTCCATGAAAGAAGGCACTCTCACTGGAGAATTGAGGTTTCGTTTGTTACCATCTCAAAGTGCAATGTTGTATGAATAATATCATCCAGATTCATACAATAATTTAGAACATATCACTCGCTTTAACAGCATAAATGTTAACCATAACTTGATAACAAACAAGTGAGCTAGAAAGTTTTATGGGGAAAAATGATGAGGAAAGCCAAGACCTGAAACTGTTTGATGGCTAATTTTTTATCCCAGTTTTCATAAATATGTCCCATTAAGAAGTTACTTCCACGATCTATGATGGCTTTAAAGCTTTATATTCACCTTTCTATCCGTTCTCAATTTTTTATATCATTCTAAAACATTATCTGTTTGTAATTTTCAAAAATTATAACTAGTTTCACATTCCCTTGGATTGACAAACTTTTTCCTAAATTTTACCATTGACCAGATTGGACACAATCAACCATAATGGCATGGTAATTAGGAAATCGGCATTATTATTTGGACCCCATGGTGTTAAATTCAGAAAACAATTCCCCTATTGGAAGTATGTAACATGAGAAAGAAGGAGAATGTAACAAGTAACTCCAAAAAAATTAAAAATATAACCATAATTCAGAAAAACCAAAATATATACACCGAGTTGAATGCTGTGTTTTCCCTTTTTATCAGGTAGATTTATCTGAATCCTCTGAAAAAAAAAAGAGTTGTACATATCATGGCATCTAAGACCTAAACCATGCAGCCAGCAACATCATCATAACTGCCCTTACTAATTGTTCAATTTTAATAATCTCGAACTAAGACTACTAAAGACTTCTTATAAAAAATCAAACCCCCTGCATGTTATGACGATAAAATTACACAACCTAGAAGCAAAAATCTTGGGCTGCAAGCACCAAGCACCAAAATCCAATAACAAACAGGGAAGCACAGAACATTGTTTCTATAGTGAAAAGAAAGCTTAATAGAAGAGCAAAATTATTCATAAAACTCCTGTAATGGTCATGTGGAGCACTTGACAGAGCGTAGTCCAGCTTCAAGCTTAAGGTAAAACCCTTAAAAACACAGCCTATGCAATGAGATAAGACGAGCCGTACAACGCAGGCACAATTTTTTTTTCAAATTTCAATTTCGGCGATGTGCGGGAATGAGCAGTCGGCAGTTCATCGACATTATCAAAGGGAAGAGAAACATAAATCTTTAGATCCTAGTTTTCGTTGGATGATTTTCTGTTTTGCGCAAACCCTAAAAACATTTGGAGGACCAACGAATGCTTTGCAAATTTAGGAGAAAATGTTAAAAGTGTGTGTCCTCAACATTACCAGTACAGCAGCAAGAGCGGTAGCAGCGGCGGAGCTTCTCGCATTCAACCTCTGTAAGAACAAACCAATCAAGTGTCGAGTAAGACTGCGAAAATATCTTTATTTGAATTCGTGCATCTTTTTATTCCCGCGCAACTTGAGTCACATGTGACCAGGGTACCACAATTTCCAATCCCGCGGGAGCTGCAACGGCATTATATGGCCTTATTGCAGCTTTATGTTTTTACCAAATTTACGCCTGAGTTGGTCTAGTGGTGGAGAACTTGTACTCTTGAAAGGGAGGTCACAAGTTCAAATTCCACCAGGGTAGGGTATGTACGCCTCGTTTGTAGCATAATGGATGCCTCCCGCAAGAAGTATGGGGTAGTCTCCTTTTATAGTGGACTATAAAAGGATCTTTCCTTTCCTTTTCATGGGTTTAAAGATGGAGGGATCCAACCCTGGAATTTGACGGTCACCCCTACTTGTCATATGATTTTTTTTTTAATTTTTTTGTTTGTGACAATTTGATCATTTTATTGTCTTTTATTTTTACATTTTATGAAAAATATTAGTTGTAAAAAAAATTATTTGTCAAAAATTTATATTAAATTCTTTTAAATTAGAAAGATTCTAAATTAATAATATATAATAAATCATATAGAGACTTTTAAAACAATTATAAATTAGTAATATATGCAAAAATTTCAAATTAACTAAACAAGTTTATAAATATGCTTTATTTTAAATTAATATATCCAAAACACTTAAATTTACTAAATAAATTTTTAAAATTTATATTTTATTTAAAAATATTCTAAATTAATAAACAAAATAGAAACATATATATTACATATTAATATTAAATAATAATCACCTAATAATTATTAATTATATCAAGTTTCTAAATTCATATTTAAATATTTTGAAATTTTGAAACATTCATATCAATCATTTTAAAATATCTAAATAAATTTATATTTTATCATAAATATTTTAAGAATGTATATATTTATATTATAAAGTAAAATATTATATTGCTTATAATAATTTTTTATGGTTTATTAATAATCTAAAGTGTTAAAAAATGAGGGAGCGGCGAGATTTTTACTAGAGGCAACGGTCACCTGCAACCCGAGGGAATGTGGAAGGAGGGCAAACACGATTGAGGACGGGTTTCAAAGAACATCCAGGGAAAAATTACAGTGGCAGAGGATTTTATAGGTGGCCTTTCAATCGGAACTCAGCACACATGCAGGAGCATTTTACTACGGACTAGAGAAATGAAGGAAATAGCCACCAAAACCCTGTGAGAAGATCTTATGGGAATGGAAGGAGAAGGGAGAAATGGAACAAAAATAATGACCAGGCACCAGTGTATACGCAGATTGGCAAAAATTTTGACTTCACAAAGATTGAGCACAAGTTCTACCGCCCAAAACCGCCTCTGGAAAAGGAGAAAGTGGTTGATCCTCCCCAACAGACCAGCACAGATAAGGACAATATGCGATATGAGGTAATGTCCACACTTATGATTTCAAACCCTCCTTGGTTAGATGAGGTAGGATCTTTCAAAGATAGGGCCTTTTTCTTCAAATGGATGGGATCGTGGCCATTGGTGTCCCTTATTCGAAAATGGTGTAGCCAAGTATGGGGTAAGGAGGTAAAACTCAAAACCCTTACAAATGGCTTTTATATGGGAATATGTTATGTTAAAGAAGAGAAAGAATGGATCCTAAAAAATGGGCCCTATTTAATCAATGGGAAAGGAGTTTACATGAAGGACTGGACATAAAATTTTGACCCATTGAAAGAAAAACCAAAAGAATACCCGGTGTTTTTGAATTTGCATAATCTCCCAATGGAATACTGGGATGAAGCCACTTTGGAACAAATAGGGAACAAAATAGGCACCTTTGTTTCTGCAAAGGAGGTTATAAGTAAAAAGGACTCCTCTATACATCCTAGAATCCTTATAGATCTTCAAAGCAATGACCCGGTTTCATACTTCAAAATACTGGGGACAGAGCATGGAACATGGAAACAAATGCTTGAAGTTTGGGATGGTGAAGAAAATTAGAACTCTCCTACAGAACCTATGACAGAAGCACAAAGAAAGGGGAAAGGCCTAAAGGAAGACAAGCTTCTAGATAAACTTGAGCTAGAACTTCTAGTAGAAGGGAAAGGTCCAATGGATATAATGGTAAACCAAATGAACAACTTGGACAGGGGACAATTCAATATCCCCCCATGGAGGAAAGACTATAAATATGCAAGAGAAGATGCCATACAAGGGACCCTAAAACAGGACCATGTGGAGGAGGACAGGTTATCCACACAACAGGTCACGGAAACACCTCACTCAATGATGGATAGACAACAAAGTTTAAAGGGCACCTGAAGCAACATGAAGCATATGAATGCCCACCCACAACCAGAGGTCCCTATATATAAGGTGCAGGAAGAGGCAATAGATCAAATGCACATGGTGGTCATGGAAACCTTAGCATTCTGAGACCCACCAGAACCCCTTAACAGAATGGATGAGTATCAAGCAACGGCCAAAAGCTTACACTCACAGGAATGGATGGCCTATCCAAGGCAGCAAAATGATTTGGATGAAGAAGCATTTGATAATCCACATCTTAAGGATATAGAAATATCCCCAATTAGAAACCTCAACAGCTCCTTTGATAGCTCTAGAGATAGTGGGGATGGGCCTGAGGAATGGGACTCTAATTGTGCCTAAACTATGGAGGGAGGAGGTCTAAATGATCTAGGTATCTTTGAATCTGAAGGTGTGTGTGAACAAAGAACAGTGGAACAAACCCCATCCCAACTCCAAAAACTGCGGGTTGGAGAAAAGAAAAAGAGAGGACGTAAATCTAATAGGGCAAGGCTAGCCATGGCTGGAAATGCCTCAGACCAAACCAAAATTTTAAGATCAGGAAAAGGCTATGCCTTTTCCTGAGAATTATGAAACTCCTATCTTAGAATGTCAGGGGCTTCAATTCCTCTGACAAATTGTGTTTGATCAAAAGATGTTTTGATCAAACAAAGCTAGATCCGATCTTGCTACAGGAAACAAAGATTAAGTAGGAAGATCTTGATTTTTTTGTTAGAAAATTTGGGAGATGGAAATGTGCTATGGTGGAAGCTCAAGGTGCTTCGGGAGGTTTGGGATGTCTATGGAATGAGGCAACAATTGATGTCACCATTAGGCAATCTGAACAAAATTGGCAATGGCTAGTGGTTAATTCCAGACAACTAAAATGCAGCATCTCAATGTTTAACATATATGGTCCAAACAACAGAGGGCGGAAAAGGAGGCTTTGGGAATGCTTGATAGTGACTCTTAATGGACTGCAAGAGGATATGGTTATCCTGGGAGGTGACTTTAATTCCATCCTAAAACCAGAGGATAAACAAGGTGGCAAGGGATGGAATAACGACAACCAAAGGGACTTTGACAATTTTGTAAATGACAATGGACTAATGGAGATGGCTTTCAAAAAAGGGGAATTCAAGGAGGGCAGGTTTTTTGAATATTGCAAAAACATTGGATAGATTCTTTTTGGCGGGGAATTGGGCAGAATCTTTATGGACCGATGAAGCTGAAATCCTTCCTTTTCAGGGTTCTGATCATTTCTCTATCTGTTTGAGACTAAAAGATGAAAAAACTCCAGATAGATGCCCCTTTAAGTTTGAGGTGATGTGGTTCCAAGCTGAAGGATTTAATGAACTGATTGCAACATGGTGGGAACAAGCACGTCGGAGGTCAGGTAACAAGGCCTTTCTTTTTTCCAAAAAATTACAATTCATAAAAGAACAATTAAAAATTTGGAATAGAGTTAAATTCAAGAACATTTTTGAAGAAAAACACAAGTTAGAAGAGGAACTTAACCAATTAAGTTTAAAAGTGATTGAAACGTGCATGCATAAAGATGACTTTCAAGAAGAAATTCAGCTGCAAAAGGAGTTAAAAGGATGGTTAAGAAAAGAGGAAATTTTTTGGAAACAAAAATCCAGAGAGACTTGGCTCAAAGATGGGGATAAGAATACAAAAAATTTCCACAACTCTGTTAAGGTCCGCAGAGCTAGGAATAAGATTTACAGTATTCAAAATGGCAATGGGGAGACTATTGATGACATGGAAGGCATCAACAAGGAAGCAGTGGCTTTCTTTTCAAAAAAACAAGACCAAGAGGAAAGGGATGTGCAGCTGATAGAGGAGGTTTTGATTGTTATACCCTCGGTAGTAACAGATGACCTAAATGATAATTTTATGGCTCCAACTACAAAAGAAGAGGTAAAAAAAGCCTTATTTGGCTTGGGGGGGATAAAGCCCCTGGGCCAGAGGGTTTTCCAGTTGTTTTCTTTCAAAAATTATGGCACATTATTGGGAATGACTTATGGGAGGTTGTTGAGGAATCAAGAAAGGGTGATTTTGTCCTGAAAGACTTCAATGCGATTTGTTTGGCTCTTATTCCTAAGAAGGATGAACAAATTACTTTAGATGACTTTATACCCATAGCTCTATGCAATACTACTTATAAAGTGATATCTAAAGTAATAGCCAACCGGTTGAAGCTTGTCTTACACAAAATTATATCAAAGGAGCAAAGTGGCTTTTCCTCAGGACGGTCCATTTTTGAAGGGATTATAATTGCTCGTGAGGTTGTCCACTCAATCAGAGTGGCCAAAGCTCAGAAAATGATGGTGAAATTGGATATTAAAAGAGCCTATGATGAAGTTGATCGAAATTTCTTGATGAAAGTGTTGAAAGGTTTTGGTTTTTCTGAGAAATGGTTGCAATGGGTTAAAGGATGTATCGACCATCCAATATACTATGTTCTGGTTAATGACAGCCCACAAGGTTTCTTCTCTCAAGAGAAAGGGATCAGGCAAGGGGACCCACTTTCCTCTCTTCTAT
>MU226405.1:457753-483732 GCA_018584345.1 Thuja plicata | reverse complement strand
ACAGATGCCCAATAGATATCTTGGTATCCCTTTCTTTGGAGGGCGCAATAAAGCTGATTTATGGAAAGACCTAATAGAAAAATGTCTTAAAAAGATGGATAGATGGAAAGGTAAGTGGCTATCTTCGTCTGGTAGGATACTAATGTTGCAGACTGTAATATTTGTCGTTCATGTTTATTCCAGGATGTGTTTAGAGACACCCAAAAAAGTGGTGAAGAACATAGAACAAAAAATGTGAAAATTCTTTTGGAATGGTGCAAATGAGGAGGAGAAGATCCCACTCCTAGCTTGGGAAAAAATATGTCAGCCAAAAGCAAAGGGGGTGCAGGAATAATAAATTGGCACCAGATGAACAAAGCTCTAGGAGAAAAATTGGTATGGAGCATGTATACACACCCAAATCAATACTAGGCCAGAATTCTACAAGAAAAATATTTAGATTTTGGAGAGAATGACAGAATACTTACAATCAGGAACCCCCCTAAAGGTTCAGCAATTTGGAACTTTATGTTATCGTGTAGACATATTATCATAAATCATTTATCTTGGAAAATCAGAAATGGATCAAGAGAAAACTTCTGGATGGACTCATGGGATGGACATAAGACCCTAGTGGATGAGGAAGAATATCAGGATTTGAAAACCTACTTTATGGCGAATTGGGGTGAGAAGGTTAGAGATTATGTTACTCAAAAGGAGGATGAGTCATTCAAATTTTGGGATTGGAAGGATGTAAATTCAGAAGATCTAACAGTTCAGAAAAAATAGAGAATGCAACTAATATTTGATAGAAGGAAGATTAAGTTAATTACAAAACCAGATAGGCTTATCTGGTGTGGCTCTCTCTCGGGGAACTACTCGGTGAAACTAGGATACAAAATTATTGAAGGAATGGAAAATGTGAAGTTTGAGTCACAAGACTTGTGTTGGCATCAAGATGTGCTTCCAAAGGCAGGTGTTTTTGCATGGTTATCCATTAAGGAGATAATTCTAACAGTAGAAAGGAGGAAACGTATGGGTGTGGCAGGGCCAACCTGGTTTGTTTTATGCAAGAAGAATGAAGAAGCAATGTATCATCTTTTAGTTCAATGTAAATTTTCTGAAAAATGTTGGGATCATGTGTGCAAGCAAATTTGGGATGGGCAGGACCTAGAGATCACACAGTGAGAGGCATTTTTTGGTGGTTGGCCAAGGCCCCTAAACAATTTAACTTTATCTAGCATTGTTTTAATAACTCCCTCCTTAGTCATTTGGGAAATTTGGAAGGAACGTAATAGAAGAATTTTCAGAAGTGAAGTTGAACTTATTAAAAGATGCATCTATAGGATTGATCATGCTATAGAAGAAGTGATGGGATCTGCAACATCAAGAAAACAAGCCCTTCGCATCCCCTTTACACAGCAAGATGGGGCAATTCAAAAGATGTGGTCGGGAATCAAATTTAAATCTCCCTCAGGGGCACTTGTAGTGAAAAAGAGAAAAAAAAGAAAGGAGATGATCTTGTGGAAAACACCAGAAGAAGGTTGGTGTAAGGCAAATTTTGATGGAGCGGCACAAAACAATCCAGGGAGATCAGGGGAAGGAATCATTATAAGGGATGCAAAGGGTGAGATTTTGTCATATGGAGCAATGAGATTGAAGGATGGAACAAATAATGAGGCCGAGTGTAAAGCGACAATGTTGGCAGTTAAAATTGGTAAACAAACAAGGGTGAAAAAACTACATTTCAAAGGAGACTCTTTAATTATCGTACAGGCTATAAGTAAACTAGTTGTTAATGCATGGCACCTCCAAATTTTCATTGACACAATCAAAGAAGATTTAATTTTTTTGTAGGATTTTAAGCTATCCCATATCAAGCGAGAGGGAAATAAAGAAGTTGACATCTTGTCTAAGTGGGCAGCATCTTTGGAGGAGGTAGAAAATCTAATTTATGAAAACTTCACTTCGGCAGACAAAGGGATATCATTTTAGCCAAGATACATTTATGAAGAAATAAAAATGGATGGAAAAGATAGCAGTAATGATTATGAAATGTGGCAAAATTGGGAAATGTATTTAGTTGATCATAACTTAAAAAGGAATGATAAAGTACATTTATGATGGGGTATGAATGGCGGCAAGAAGCGTGGAAGGATGTGCTACGTTCGTGGGAAAGGATTGCAGGATAGGAGGATGGACATAAAGATAGGATAGGAGTTAAATAAAATGTGACGCCACTTGTTTATTTAAACAAGCTTGCTTTTCTCTTTTCTCGTAGCCTTTGTTTATTGCCTCTCTATTTTTTCAATCTTATAGGTGTAGTGAAGCAGGGTGATGGAGCCGAATTTCACCTTCAAGACCCGGAAGCAACAAAAGGGTCTTTATGGACCAGTGGAAAATCTAAGGCTGAAGAAAATGCTAAACTGCCTCACAAAGAAGGTTATCACGGTTATGCAAAACACTTTAGGGCCACTCTTCAACAATGACAACCGAAGGTGGAAATTGCAGGTTGAAATTACGGTGATGACAATGGCGTGGGGCTTGGAAATTGGTGAGCATGAAAATGATGTTAAATGGGTAATGGTGTCCCTTTTTAAGATTGACCTGCTGGAAGGGATTGATTCTTTACTAGAATGAGCACACCCGAGATGGGCATTCAATTATAGTGAAATGTATGAAGATGATGAGGAGGGGATGGAGGTGGGAATTATTCCCTTTCTCAACTGGCCAAAAAGGGTGAACAGGGTGGCTTACACTGCGGAAAGGAAGAAGGCATGGGGGAAGCTGGTAACAGCCATTCATGAAGCACATAATGCAAAATGAAGGGCAATTCTACCCATGGTGATTCTGAAAAAATGTAGGATTGTTCATGTGCGGAGGGCAAGGTTTGGAACTAAATGATGGGATAAACTCCCACTGTTTTGACGATGGAAATGAAATAAAATTTTGAGAAATGCGGTAAGATGAACCTGGAGATAGGGCTAAAGATGCAATGGAAAGGCCAGGGCCTCTTTTTTTTTTGTCCTCAAACGTGCAACCAACTGAGCTGGAGTGAAGACCATAGATGGGGAAGGACGCGGGGTATGCTAAGCTATTCAAAGGTGTACCTCTATAAAAAAAGAGGAATTTTGTAATTCTAAAAAAAGGTTCTATGTAATGGGGGTGGGTAGTTTAATGGGCTTTTAGGCCAAAAGTGTGATAGGAAATAGACGAAGTGAAGATAGATGTTTTGAAAAAATGAAAGAGTCAATGGATGACTCCCTATAATACAGTTTGTAAACTTTTTAAAAATCAATAAAATATAACCTATTATCGATCAAAAAAAAAATCTAAAGTGTCATATTACAGTTTTATAAAAATACAGCATGTCAATCTATATCTATATCTTACCAAGAAGGGACTTTAGTTTTTTCCTTTTTTCTTTAAACTTTCCTTGTTTAGATGTAGATTTTTTTATGGTTGGGTAGACATTAGAATAATTTATGGGAATCTCTTACCTCCAACCAAATCTCCTAACTCCTATGTAATATAGAATTTATTTGGCACATATAACATTATATTTAAATTTTCTTATGTGAAGGGGGTGGCATACAATCAACATCAGTACTCACTTTTATTATTAGTGAACTATTTCCAAGGGTTTGTTTGCAATTAGGAATATTATCTATCCCACATAACTTATTGGCAAGGGTTTGTTTGTAAATAGTTACTAGCTATTGTACCTTTGTATGCAATGGGTATACCGAAGAGATTTGGAAGGTCAATTAAGGAAAATTTTAGTTCATTTTTTGCATACATGTATGGAGTATATGTTGTTTATGCAACAAAGGTCTTAATGGAGAGAGAGAGAGAGAGAGAGAGAGAGAGTTATAATTAAATCTAAAATGAATTATATTTCTATAAATACATCTTATTGAAATATGTACACATCATGAAAGTTATCAATTGGTAAGTTGAGATAGAGNGAGAGAGAGAGAGAGAGAGAGAGAGAGAGAGAGAGAGAGAGAGTTATAATTAAATCTAAAATGAATTATATTTCTATAAATACATCTTATTGAAATATGTACACATCATGAAAGTTATCAATTGGTAAGTTGAGATAGAGATATAAGATATATGTAAGTATGTATGTATACACTAATACATTTGGGTCATATTTTTTATGACCCTTTGTCAAAATTCAAACAACAATACGTTGAAATTCCAACAAACATCAAGGAGAGTTCTCGTCGCAGTTTTTTCATCAAAACTTTAGACGATGGCATACACGTCGGATTTCTGACAAAACTGCATCAAAAATATATTTGTAACAAAGGGTGATTTTCAGACGAAGGCTCGTTGGACGTCCAACGATTGTCCCATTGGTTGACTTTTGGTGCTCGTCGGACGTCCTATGTTAATGACAACGACGCTGCCATACCTATGATGTTTGTGTCGTCGTACGTATGGCAACCTTATCAGTTATCTTTTGGAGTTCGTCAGAATTCTGACGATGATTATGTTGTTATACCTGTGACATTTGTGTAATCATAGGTATGGAAACCTCATTGGTTGTCTTATGGTGGTCGTCAAATGTCTTATGGTGTTCGTTGGAATTATAATGAGGATGACGACTATTATTCTATCATACCTGCAATGTTTGTGTCATTGCAAGTACGACAACCTCGTCAGTTGTCTTTTGGTATTTGTCGTAGGTATGGAAACCTAAATCTTATTTGTTGTTTCAAGGATTTTTATAGTATATAGGTTTGTTTCTTCAAATGTTCTCTTAAGTTGGCAATATAATCTTAAGAATATAAATTTATGAATTATATAGAATGTCTTTAATGTCGAATTGCATCCAACTGAACAAATAAATGCTTATATGTACATTCTTTATATTATAAGTACTTGAAAAGACTATTAACTAATTTCTGATCTTAGACTATTTAAAATCATAATGCTATATATTGCTAAATATCATGCTTGTTTGTCAAGAGGATAAAATGTTGAAGTAAGAAAAGAAGGATACAAAACTAGAAATATCATTGTTAGGGGAACTTAAAAGCACATATTAAAGCATCATAACAACATATCATATCAACAAGAACTTAAAAATGATGATGATCAACAATGGTGGTTCATATTAAAGCTACAAAGATGCAAGGAAAATGATTGTATCTATAACATCAAAAGATACAATGATATTATTGAAAGTAATATTTACAGAATGGTATATTGCCTTAATGTCAAAAGATTCAAAGTTAAAGAGAGAAAACAAAATTGTAAGCTATGATTGAAAGGTTTCAGCTGGAAAATAAATTATGTAAATAACAAGATATCTTATAATGAAGATCATATCAAAGCTCGTGAAAAGTTTAAGTTGTTAGCTGTCATAAAGGATCATTATGTGTGATACCATTTTCCCCACAAACTCCTTATTACCGGTCGGTCCTCATATAAGGTGTTCTCATATCTTTGGCATTAGCTTTTGAGATTCTACTCTTAAATTGGATAATGTTATATGTTGTCAAATTAGTGTAAAAGACAAAATGCCTATGACAGACAAGAACATTGTAATATATGGAAAGAACATAAATGATAAATAAGTCAAGAGGATTCTCTCATTAACATATAGATCTTTTATACTCAACACCCCATAATCTTTTATTTTGTGATAGAAGAGCAAAGAACTCATATGACAAATTCACATGAACAGTTGCAGGGAAGCATGTGAAAACAACAACTATAGTAGTTCCAATGAAGAGCACCATGTCATCAAACAAGCTATCATGACAATGAATAATCTAAGAACAATATGTGTTCCATATTTATCAGTTACAGGAAGGATTGTTTCAATCATAATCAGTTCATGACAACAATCATTTTAGTAGCTTAAAGATGAGTAATTAAGGAAGATTAAAACATTATTACATGTTGTTATACATCAAAGATACAGTGACATTTGAGGTGCAATGTTAAAGTCATTAAATGCAGCTAGAACTATCTTTTTATTAACAGAGCAATACAATTGAAACAAGAGTTGATAAAGAGAGTAGTTGTCACTAAATATCTTCATAAGAATGGTAAAGCAAAGGCCAAATAGTGATTTAACGAAGCAACAATCACTATCATATGAGATATAGAACAAAACAAATTTCCATGCCACTTCATCTCTCATACTATTGCAACATCAACATTCAGATGCCTCATATGGTAATCACCCAGGTATTGTCAATAATTGTGCTACAAGATAAAGAAGACAGTTCAATATAAATGTTGCTACAAGTGTAAGATATACAAAATAATACAACAGTACCATTATGCAAGCACAAAGGGTACTGTTATAGCTACAAGAGAAATAATGTTGCTCCATGGAATGGAATCAATGGTAGAATTTTATTCCAGTGACATTTTTGTTGTCTCAGAGAAGTTGATCCTAAGAAAGTAATATAGAAAAGAATGTTTAAAAATAGTTTTTACTACCCTGTGAACTGAAAAGAACGTAATACATGCATCAATCAGTGATACCTTGAATACAAAATAACAATAATACATGAATATAATGGTTATAAAGATAAGCAAATCTTTTGAGCCTTTAACAGTGTTGAAAAACATACCAACTCTGTCATTAAACCAAATTTACCCCAAACACCCACAATTGCATCCATCCCATATATTAAAGGTTTGTCATATACAATCTCTAAAATCTTTTTCCCAAAGTCTTTTTCTTGTGAAAAGAACATAATACATGCATCAATCAGTGATACCTTGAATACAAAGCAACAATAATACATGAAGATAATAGTTATAAAGATAAGAAAATCTTTTGAGCCTTTAACAGTGTTGAAAAACATACTAACTCTATCATTAAACCAAATTTACCCCAAACCCCCTGATGGTACCACAAATTGTTGGATACCTTACATGCTTATTCTTGTTACATATAAGGTTTGTGACAGGGTTTGGTCTTGGTTTTAATTTTTTCCCTGCACTATGTTTATAAGCCTTAAGAGGTAAAATTTTGTCTGTCAAGTGGAGAATTTGTTATTGCCCTATTGTCATTTTTCTTTGTAATCATCTAGATGTATCGAGTTGTCTTGATCTCATTTGTACATGACATCATATAAGTCTGGGCCAAAGGGTTTTATCTGGAATTTCGTTATTTGTCTCTAAGTCTAGGGTTCAATAGGCAGTTTGTGTTTTAACCCGCGAGTTGGCGAGTGTATTTTCATATGTCATAACTTTTGGTTATCACTAGCTCGCAAGCTTGCACATTTTTAAGCGGTCAGTGTTATTAACCCGTGGGTTGGCGAGTGGCATGTTAGTGGTTAAAGTTTTAAGTTATCGCCAACTCGCACGGTTATGAAAGGTTTAGTGTTGTCAAGTCGAGAGTTAACGATAGTATTCCACGTATTCATCTAAAAGACTAAATAATGCTTTATCACGATCTCGCAGGATGTAGGAGACTTTTTTATCAGGCTAGAGAGTTAGCAAGCAATTTCCACATGGATGTTTTCTTATGCTATGGTGATAAAGGTTATTTTATAGAATGATTAAGAGCAACGGTTGTTTCCAACTCATGACTGTTAGTAAAGGTAACGTAAAAGTTTAGAGAATTGGTGACTAAAAGTTTGTGGTTACTTGTTGTGAGGTTGTGAAGGTTTGAAGTAGTTGTTGACTTGGTGGTAAGCACCTCTTTGGACATTCGTGACATGGCTTAACCGCCTCCCATGGATCAGGTTAAATCTAGCATTTGTATCAGGCATTGATAGTTTGAGCTTTTGGTGCAACGACAAATGATTCCAATAATTGGTATCAGAGCCTTGGGTCATGGGTTCGAGTCTCCCTTTAGTGGGTGTTGAAGGCTCATTCGGTGCTAAGGGGGAGATTGTTGACTTGGTGGTCAGCACCTCCTTGGAGATTCGTGATATGGATTAACCGCCTCCCGTGGATCAGATTAAATCTGGCATTTGTATCGGGCATTGATAGTTCAAGATTTTGGTGCAACGACAAATGATTCCAACAACAGTTAGTAAAGAAAGTTGTGAGGTAGCGATAAGCTTTTTATTTCCTTGGTCGCCAACTTGTGGGGATTAAAGACCTAAACATTTTCAGTTAGAGAGTTGGAGACAATCGGTTTTGGTTAATAATCGCCAACTCTTGAGAGTTAAAAGTTTTAACATTTAAGGTTGGAGAGATAGTGATGGATAGTTTATTGGCTTTGGTCACCAGCTCATGAGGTTTTGAAGCTTTAACATTTTCAGTTGGAGAGCTCGATATTGAATCATTGATAGTTTGTCGCTAATTCTCAAGCTATTATAAAGAATAGTCATTTGGGCCAAGAGTTAGTGACAGTACGCCACATGTCTGAGTGGTTTCGCTAGGATATTGCTAAGATGTAACAAAGCCTAAGAGGTTGAATAAATCAGGGACTTCCATGTTTATTTCCCCTAGACTTCTTAGATGATGAAGACAAGTCATTGATGAGACTATTTATTGTCTCTATTATATTGATCTTAATACTCTATTTTAAGTATTACCAAAACATTTGTGGGCTTATAATCAGTTGAACTTGTGTTAAACTACAGCTAGAACCGTCAAACCCATGGGTAGATAGTTATGTCATGTTTTTCCAATATCATATATACATTGCAGTATTTCATATAGCTATCAGATTGTGTGTTCTAATATTTGGATCAACTTGATTAAGTTTACTTGTATGAATATTTCTGCATGATAACTAACCTGCAAGGAAGTAGGAGCAGCTTGAGAGTGGTCGACAACATTTAAAAGAGAATTTTGAGGTCTAGCTGCGACATGTAACCATCATGGCACCAGAAGACACAACTACTGCAAAAGACTAGGAGGCACTATTCCAGAAATGCAGGAATGCTGCGCTGTTATATTCCCTTTGCACTCATCATCATGTTTAATTGGTCGCCCAAACTTTATTGCACATGTCGTGGGTTGTTACGTTTCCCTTTCTTCTCTGGCATGATTTCAGTCAGATCTTTTCTTTTTAGTTTTGGAATAAAGTGTTAATCCTCTATTATAGGGATTTGATTGTTAGTTTGTAAGTTAAGAAGTTTTTGGGAATACATTTTTGCATCTTGCACAACAAGTTATTTTCCAGTTTTATGTATTGTTCTTATGTAATCAGTTCTTGAAATATAATGAAGTGATTTTTGGTTTACCTTTTGTGTTAGTAGATTAGCATAAGCCGACCAAGGGGGCCCACTTGGAAGGTGGATTAGAATAGAGTAGAGTAGATTTAATTTTAGCATTCCCAGCATTTCAGATAGAAGATTACAGTTTCTTCCTGCAGCATTGTACTTTGTGAATGTTCCTGCAGCACCTGCAAGGATAGTTATAGTGAATGCTCTAGGTTGAAAGAATAAGCTTAAGTAGAGTTTACAATTTCTAGCATTCATTTTAGTAAGGAGTAAGTGTGTTTACTTTCCCGCAACACTAGTGTAGATTTCTTTCATTCATTTTACCTTCGTGCAACATAAGTAGAATGACTCTTTGAGGGATTTAGTGCACATATTGTGTCGTACCATTTAAAGTATACGTCCCTGGGTTGACAAATTAAATGCACCTAATGGTGGGAGAAATAATCCTTAGATTGAATAAACTATTCCTAAGAGAGGCTTTGGGCATGATTACTAAGCAGCTATTGTGAGGTGGTTCATTTTTGGCATCATTGTCGGGGATGGTGTCAAGCTGAGAACCTTTCTAAGTCATCTTTTTCATCTCTAGCTAGCTTTTAGATAGTGGTTTGCAGTCCTAAATTTGCTTCACAAGTGTAAAGAATTCATTTGCATGCATCGAAGAGGAAGAAGACGAGATGAATATGGCATATTTCTTCCAGGAGAGTCTATGAATTTGAACAAATAAGTTGAAGAAGTTGAGTTACCTTTTGTTGACGCAAGTCCTGAATTTCCTACAACATCTTCCTCTGGAGCAGAGCCTTTTGATATAAGTGGTCTTCGACCTTTTGCTAAAATTTTGGCCAACTTTCTCAATAATTCCGACCCAATTGCACATGTTGTTAACAATCCTGTAGCTAATGTTCCTTTTTAGTAGCAACTCCATTTCCAAATATCTCTAGTAATGGCACAACCTACTTTCCCATTTCCTCTTTCGAGCCTTATAAACAATGCTAATCTCAAAAACATACCCACTGTCGCACTTCCAAAGTTTTATGGCATGATAATCGAATATCCCAACAACTTTTTGTTCGAGTTTTACATCCTCTGTCATAGCTTTGACTATAACTCTGGTGCCCACAAACTCAAACTGTTTCTAGCAATACTGAAAGAGTCAGCCTTACTATGGTTCATGGGCTTAGGAGCTAATGCAGCAGGCACTTGGGATGAGATGCAGACCCTGTTTCTACAGAAATACAAAGAGTATTGCAAGGGGAGTGACCCAAGGGGAGATGAAATTTTTTGAATGTCACAAAAGGAGGATGAAACCTTAGAGGATTATGTTTCATGTTTCTTGTACACAATGCAAAAGAATCCCTAACATGTGTTGGCAGAGGGTTCACAAAAACTAGTCTTCTTAAGAGGAGTAAACGACAATTGTCTGGAAGCACTGGACCTCATGGATGGTGGAGACATATCCCAATCTTCTTGGGATGACCTCAAGAAAATATGTCTCAACTATTCAAGATCAACTGTGAAGAAATGCAGAGGATATCGATCCACAGTCACTAAAGGGATCAGTTCGGGCATTTCCAAGCTAGAGATATCTAACTTGCTTGCGGATTTCAAGAAAGACATCATTAATGATGTTGCTACACATCTCAACACCATGACTGCCAAGAAGAATCATGTAGATGTTGAATCGCAGTTAGTTGAGTACTATCCTCACTGTCGTAAACAAAAGAAAGACTGGGAATGCAAGATGGTGGCGAACCTGGAGAATCAACATTTGCCTATTGAGTACATGAAGATAGAAGGAGACGATGAGAAAGTGTTCTTTGTTACTCAACGTCGACCATGGGATTCAAGACAAGGTATGCCTCAGGACCCTTTGCAATTTTCCAATCCTTATAATAATCAATGGCAAAACCAAAGTTATCAGAATCCTTCTCAGTACTCTCAACCTGCCTGGAATAACCAGTGGCCTAACCAGCAAAATAACCAATGGCCTAACCAACAAAATAAACAGTGGCCTCAACCTCAGAATTAATGGCAACCACCACAAGGGAATTGGCAGCAAAATAACCAATGGAGGGGGCCTCCACAGTGGCCTAACCAAAATCCTGCTTTTTCACAGTTACCACCTCCAGTGCCTCCACCTACAATAATGCCACCTCCTGCAGCCACCAGTCCTAATCCAAAGCCAACCCAATTACCTGCTCGACCATAGCCTAATCCTAACAACAAGCAACAATAACAACCAATGTATACTACTGAAACTCAACAGTACCCTGCCTATGCACTAGAGATATTTGATATCCATTTGAGATTCGGTACCACTTTGCCTGCACCTGAACATCCTATTATCATAGAAGTTGCAGACACTCCTGCAACATCAGCACCACTTCCAGAAGCTACACTACAAAATACCACCCAATCAACTCATATATCCAACAAAACTAATGTTCACACCTCAGTTAATCCTCCTTTTCCGCATAGGCTCAACATAGAACAACCTATATCCCGAGAAGAAATGTCATTTGATATTCTTGAGCAACTAAAAAATATGCACATCCAAATCCCTCTGTTCCAAGCTATCAAAGATGTTCCTCTTTGTGGAAAAGCTATTAAGGAAGCATGCCTTAAAAATCTCGGAAGGGAGAAGGACCCTCAAACAGTCCATGTTATAGGGCAACTTCCAGATATCATGTTGGGAAAGGTATTTATACCCAAGTATTCAGACCTTGGAAGCCCAGTAGTTGATTTGATAATTAATGGATAGTCTGTGAAAAATGCTTTAGTTGATTTGGGAGCAGCCATAAATGTAATGACCAAAGATACAATTCACAGGTTAAGAATAGAGCGCTTGAGAACAACTCCAACAATGTTACAAATTTCTGATAGTTCAACTGTCACTCTAGATGGTCTCATAGAGGATATAGTAGTCACCTTGGATTCATGGGAATACCCTGCTAATTTTCTCATCTTATCACCTAAAATAAACTTTGTTGGCTATCCAGTCATCCTAGGGAGACCTTGGTTAGCCACCACTAATGCTAAAATTAGTTTCAGATCAGGAAGCATGACAATTTAAAATGGTCAAGCAATAAAGAAGCTAGCATTGTATCCTCCTACCCAACCCCAGCCAGACTTGGGAGATCATATTTGGCCAGATTTGGGGGATGAGGAAGAAGAGCTAAACTCTATTGCTCAGCTCATGATGTTACACATACAATATTTTCTAAAAATGCAAGAAGAAGATGATGTGATACAGAGTAGTCTTACCAATGAGTGTGTAGTAGCAAAAGATGTTTCCAAAAGTTATGTTTTATAGCTATGTACCTACGAGGATTGTGTCTTTCCAGCAAGCCCTAAGATAATCAATCAATTACTACCATGTGAAGTAGCTACAAGCCCAGTACCCGAAGTGTCAATGGTAGAGCTAACAACTACTGTGGAACTTTCCCCTGGTCACAATTTCTATGTAAACAACAAGTTGCCACCACCATAATTGGCATTGTTAACCAAACTCCTTCATAAGCATGAAAAAGCCTTTGCTTGGGATTATGGAGATATGGTAGGTCTAAACCATAAACTCTGCACCCATAGGATCTACATCTATGATGGCAGTCTACCACTCCGTCAACCTCAAAGAAGAATAAACCCAGCCTTGCGAGAAATAGTCAAAATTGAATTGCAAAAGTTGTTGGATGCTGGTTTCATTTATCCAACCTCTGATAGAAAGTGGGTATCGCCTTTGGTCATTGTACCCAAGAAGGGAGGTAAATGGAGAATATGTGTGGATTACCAAGAATTGAACAACGCCACAAAGAAAGATCCTTTTCCCTTGCCATTTATTGATCAGGTTCTAGACACTTTGGCTGGTAAGAAGTACTGCTCCTTTCTGGATGGATACAATGGTTACAATCAGATCAGCATTGCTCCAAAAGATCAAGAGAAGACCACATTCACATGCCCTTGGGGCACACATGATTATTTTGTATTACCATTTGGCTTATGCAATGCACCAGCTACTTTTTAGAGAGTTGTAATCAACATCTTTGCTGTCATATCACATGATTGTATGAAAATATACATGGACGACTTCACTACATTTGGTGTCACCTTTGAGGAAGCCCTGAAGAAATTGGAAAAAGTACTAATTAGATTTCAAGAAAACAACTTGTCTCTCAATAGTGAGAAATGCTTTATGATGATGCAGGAAGGCGTAGTGCTGGGACATTTCATCTCAGAAGCTGGAATCCAGGTACCCTGCAAAAATAGAGGTAATTCTCACACTACCTATCCCTACTAAGCAAAAAGATGTTAGGTCTTTCCTAGGACATGCTAGCTATTATAGGAGGTTTATCCAAAATTTTAGTCAAATAACTAGTCCTCTGTATACTTTGCTTACCAAAGAGGTTGAATTTGCTTGGACAAAGGACTGTGATGAATCCTTCCAGCAACTCAAGCCACTTTTGACAACTGCACCAATACTTAGGGGCCCTGACTGGTCTTTGCATTTCACATACACACAGATGCTTCTGAGTATGCAATAGGTGTTGTCTTAGGACAAAAGTCTAGTAACCTTGAAAATGTAATTTACTATATCAGCAAGAGCCTCCATGGACCAGAGTTAAACTATACAGTGACTAAAAAAGAATTACTAGCAGTAGTTTATGCTCTAAACAAATTCTTGCATTATGTAATCGGTTATCCCATCTTTGTTCATATTGACCATGCAACAATTAAGTATCTCATGAACAAACCTACCACCACAGGAAGGCTAACAAGATGGCTTCTTCTTTTTTAGGAATTTGACATTACCGTCATTGACAAGCTAGGGAAGGCGAATGTGGTAGCTGATTATCTATCTAGAATCCACCGTGCTAAAGAAGATACTACTCTGATAGATGATGCATTTTCGGTTGAACATTTATTTCATATTGCTGTCCAAAATCTATGGTATGATGATATAGATAATTACCTTGCAACTAACAAAATGCCCACACATTTATCTTATAAGGATAGGAGACTGCTTGTAGAGAAAAGCTTTTGCTTCTCTTGGATTGATAACACACTATTTTACACTGGACCTAACCAAGTAATGCAGAGATGTGTGCAAGAAGATGAGACATATAACATTCTCTATGCATGTCATAATGAGCCACGTGGGGGACACTTTACAACAAAAAGGACAGCCCTGAAGATTTTAACAACTAGCTACTACTGGCCTACACTTCACAAGGATGCATCCAGTTACATAAGGAAATGTGATAAATATGAAAATGAAAATGGTGGTAACACCATTTGACAAATGGGGCATGGACTTCATTGGTCCAATCGACTCTCTGTCCAATGGGAAGTCCTACATCCTAGTGTGCACTGATTATCTGACCAAATGGGTCGAAGTAAAAGCCATGAAGCATGCCCAGGATCATAAGGTTGCAAAAATTTTGTATCACAAAATTTTCACCAGATATAGAGTACCAAGAGAACTTGTTACTGATCAAGGTACTCAATTCACTTCTAATATGATAACAGAGCTCATGAAGGAATATAATATTAGACATCGGAAGTCAATCCCCTATCATCCTCGAGCCAATGGATAGGCCGAAGTTACAAATCGGGAAATTGAAGCCATCTTAACAAAAATAGTTCATTTGTACCGCCGAGCTTGGAGCAGCAGACTATCAAAAGTCATCTAGGCGTATAGAACAACCTAGAAAACTACCACAGGGTTCACTTTGTTTGAGTTGTTATATGGAAAAGCAACAATGCTACCCATTGAATTTGAAAACAAAACTTTGCGGACAACACTGGAGTTAAATATTGATCTTCCTGTAGCACAGAAAGAGTGATTAGTGCATCTCAATTCCTTGGATGAAATGTCCAAATCTTCCATGGAGCGCACTGAAATAGTCCAGAAGCAAAGGAAAAAGTGGCAAGACTCACATATTAAGAGCAAGCAGTTTCAAGTTGGCGATTGGGCATTACTGTATGATTCCAGATTCAAAGAAATATTGGGCAAGCTGCAACAAGATGGTTGGGCCCATATGAAATAAACCATATCTTCACCAATGGAGTCATCCAGTTGACCACAATTGAGCCAGTACACTTCAAGCTATTAGTCAATGGACATCGGCTAAAGTTGTATCACCAGCCTCAAACAAAAGAAGACTTCCTACAGTAATTCTGACAACAAGTTTGAAAAGAGTAGCATGTAACACTTCCTATAGCAGAGGGTGCAAACCTTCTTCCTGCAGCTCTTCAATATAATTCCTTCGAGCATGTCCATAATAAAAACTTCATGTTTACATGAAGTTCACTTCTCCACTCACTTTCTAAATTCTTCTTTCCAACTCATTTCATTTATTTATCTTCCACCCATCCACCTTCCACATCATCACCATTTTCTCTTTCTTTGCTTCAAATAAGAGCCAAGTACGCTGACGCATGCCATCACCACCATTGTTCCACTCTCACCACCTTTTTCTGGCACGTACAATGATCGAATGACAGGTATAAGCTTTTCAAATTTTTTTTTTCCATTTTTAGCACATAGATTTTGATGATTATATCTAGTACTGCAATAAATGTATCATTATGACATTAAGCCAGTTTTGTACCTCATGCCAAGTATGCCAAGTGAGAACACTTGTCAATGTTTTGTAGGGGGTAGGGAAGTGTACTAATTCCTAAAATTTTATTTCTATTTACTCCTAAAAGATTTAACATCACCTCAAATATGTACTTTGCCCTTGTCTCATTAAAATCTCATTGCTATATCGCACAAGTGTCGTACCTTTATTCCCAAATTATCCCTAATTGTCAGACTTGATGTGACCTACAATTAAATTATGTGGAAAATTGCAGTAAAAGCTATAATTTCTCCTATTAAAACACATTATCATTGTTCATGATAAGAATAACAGAGGAATGCAGAAGAAGGTGCATAGTTTTAAAAGGAGTAGTCTGAAACTCAAGAAGGAATAAGGCATTTATCGATTACAGAGCAAACAAATTAAAAAAAATTGGCAAGCACAAATGGGAGGGCAGTTGCAAAGACATGAGCTGGTAGTACATAGTGTTTTACTTTCAGATTGTTAAGCAGTAAGGAGGTTTAATGCATGTGGCTGGTTAGGATATTTCTTGAAATTAACAGAGTTTGATGAAGACACAGTAGCTAAATTTTCAAATACATTTGAGGAAGGGAAAGTAATAGTTTTGGGATTGATAGTGCTCACCACAAAAGAATAGATAGAAAAAGTAACTAGGTTACCAACAGTCGGGGAGCACTACCCCAATGTGCACGATGCCAGATTAGCTAGGGCCCAGTTTACCCTACTAAGTGACCCTCCTCTGAAGATTACCAAGCAAGGGTGCAAAAGAATGTCTATCCCTCTGCCATATAATGAATTGGCCATACATATTATTAGGTATTTTACCTATGAAGGAAGATTTTCTAATTTTCACGCACATCACTTTAAATTACTTAGTTACATAAGGCATAATCTTCCAATGAATGTTCCCAATTTCTTGTACAATATGCTATGCATAAATGCTGAGGAAACCCAGAAAGGAAATGTCAATTCTGTCACCCACCATGCCCTAATCAAATTGCTAATAGAGAAATATCTTAGGGACATCTCTCATTTGGCATGGTCATAATTTGTCTAGCATAAAAATCTGCAACCTTAGGTTGACCCTAGTGTGCAACCTAGCCATGATGATGCAATACCCATTGGCCCAGCTGTTGAGTAAGACACCCAAGGGACAAAAACTAAAAATTTGCAAGAAATTATACCTTTGCCTGCTCATATGAGCAATGTAACTACTTCTACCTAAAGAAAAGGAAAATGGAAATTAGAGGGAGAGACTTCTGTTCCTGCAGCCAAGCCACAAAACCCTACAGCCTCAAAGGGGATGAAAAGGAAGTCGGTTCCTACAACAGAGAAACCAAAGAAGGTTATTAAGAAAAAGGTGTTGGAGATTGAAGAAACCCCTATGCAAAGAAGCCCTAGAATGAGAGGAAAACTCCCTAAAGTATCCTCAGAAAGCTAATTTGTTTCCCCCAAGCAATCTGATGAAGAGCCTCATGTATAAATTATTCCAGATGATTCCCCAAAACAATCTTAAATTCCAGACATTTCTCAAAATCCAAAAGAGACATGTGAAGTTGACCCTGATGTATGCCAAAATAACCCCCAAGAAAGTCATCAGGATATCTCAGACAACAATGAGGAGGATGCCTCAATAACTCATCAGTCAGCCTACTCAGAGACTGCCCTAGTTCCCTATAAAAGAACATGGTTAACAAGTTTCTTAGAATAATCATGGAAGGAACAAAGGAGGCAAAATAACTAGGAAGAAGATTGTGGCCCAATCACTTTGTAGATGCTTCTCTTTGGATTATATAATAGGTATGTTTTGACAAAAACCTTATGGGGAGAAGAGAAAAATAAAATGAAGAAGGTAATAACAGAGCAAGGGGAGGAGATTGCAGATTTAAAAGAGCAATTGGCAAGACAAAAATTAAAGATGGATCATTCCCTTAAGTTGGCTGATCAAATAATTACTTGTAGACCACCACCTAGAGTTTATGCCATCTATTTGAAAGAACAGTTCCTCTTATTTCGATTAATGATGACCCTTAAAGATATAGACTCTTAGTTTAAAATAGATCAAGAATTTTATGGCCTATACCAGACCCTTCCCTCATGGCAACATAACTTACTTTGTGAATTGTATATACATAACTTCATTATCCCTACATAAACTGAGGGGAACCCTCTAGTTTACATAGGGGATGTACACCTAAGGACATTAATGTTGTGGATGTACAATGAGGCTAATTATGATAGACAGCTAGAAAATTATAGGGATCAGGAGAAAACAGAACCGCTGCCATTGAGGGCAGAGAGCAGCAAACCAGATGTACTCCTTAGAGATTGGTTCAATATGACCTATGAAAAATTCAGAGGAAACAAGGAAGCAAATCTTTGGGATCAGGATAGAGCTCTTTACAGAGTATGATGACATGTATTACTTCATCTTTCAAAGAGCCCTGGCTAGTGCCAGAAGCAGGTGGAACATATTTTCCGAAGCATTTAAGAGGTCAAAGCCACACAACCCTATCAACCTCCAAGCAACCATTCACAGAGCACCAAAATACATGCAGCTAGGTAGACAAATTAGACTAGAACTCTGGTGTCCACTTATCATGCAGCCACCTATGCTCGTTTGGCCCCTTTATTGCATCAATGTTGAAAGACTTGACTAGCTGCAGGAGGATCATAGAATGGATGTCTGGGAGAGGACAAGAGGATTCTATTACACTTTCAAGAGCCAGAGGCGAGGAAGGACAGAGGTTGGTGATTTTTGAGTAACTACCAAAAGATGCAATGCTTAAGGACAAGCATTCAACTTATCAGGGGGGAGATGATGAGACCATTATTGTCTCTATTATATTGATCTTAATACTCTATTTTAAGTATTGCCAAAACATTTGTGGGCTTATAATAAGTTTAAATTGTGTTAAAGTACAATTAGAATCGTCAAACCCATGGGTAGATAGTTATGTCATGTTTTGCCAATATCATATATATATATTACAGTATTTCATATAGCTATCAGAATGTGTGTTCTAATATTTGGATCAATTTGATCAAGTTTACTTGTATGAATATTTTTGCATGATAACTAACTTGCCAGGAAGTAGGAGAAGCTCAGGAGTGGTCGACAACATTTAAAAGAGAACGTTGAGGTCCAGTTGTGATGGGTAACCATCATGGCACCAGAAGACATGGCTACTACAAAAGAGGAGCCAATATTCCAGAAATGCAGGAATGTAGCATTGCTATATTCCCTTTGCACTCATCATCATGTTGAATTGGTCACCCAAACTTTATTGCACATGTTGTAGGCTGTTATGTTTCCCTTTCTTCTCTGGCATGATTTCAGTCAGATCTTTTCTTTTATGTTTTGGAATAAAGTGTCGATCCTCTATTTATAGGGATTTGACTACTAGTTTGTAAGTTCATAAGTTTTTGGGAATACATTGTTGCATCTTTCACAACAAGTTATTTTCCATTTTTATGTATTATTCTTATGTAATCATTTCTTGAAATATAATGAAGTGATTTTTGGTTTACCTTCTATGTTAGTAGATTAGCAGAAGCCGACCAAGGGGGCCCACTTGGAAGGTGGATTAGAATATAGTAGAGTAGATTTACTTTCAGCATTCCCAACATTTCAGATAGAAGATTATGGTTTCTTCCTGCAACATTGTAGTTTGTGAATGTTCCTGCAACACCTGCAAGGATAGTTATAGTGAATGCTCTAGGTTGAAAGAATAGGCTTAAGTAGAGTTTACAATTTCCAGCATTCATTTCAGTAAGGAGTAAGTGTGTTTACTTTCCTACAGCACTAGTGTAGATTTCTTTCATGCATTTTAACTTCCTACAACATAAGTAGAATGACTCTTTAAGGGACTTAGCGCACATACTGTGTCGTACCATTTCAAGTATATGTCCCTGGGTTGACAAATTAAATGCACCTCATGATGGGAGAAGTAATCCCTAGATTGAATAAACTATTCCTAAGAGAGTCTTTGGCCATGATTACTAAGCACCTATTGTGAGGCAGTTTAGTCATGTTTTTCATTTCCTCTACAAGCTCAAAAATTGGTAATTTCAAGCTTCTATCACTTTATGAAAACTCGTGTGAGCTTCTTGTCACAAGATCAATTTTATAACCCTTGCAAAGGCAATTAATCACAACGGTTATAAATATAGCTCAAATTTTCATTTCAGAAATCCAGATGTTTAATTATACTCATGTTGAACATTCACTCTGGTGTATTAGGCACCATCGAGCAACGAGCAACCCTTTATGACCTTATTCGCAATAATACTTTATCGATTAACTGGAGACCTCCATTCTTTCGTATTTATTTTTAATCGATGCCTTAACTTGTTTGAAACCATTTTTCAAATAATATTATCTGTCTTTACTCAACAAGGTGTCATCTCAAATAACCACTAGTCTTTGCTAGACTGTTACACAACTTACTCGATGCCATTATTATTCGATGAGTTATGTCAGCCCTTAGATAATTATCGTGTGTGCGCTCTGTGATGTCATCCATTAGTGGGTAACTTTCTCCTTCTCTAACAACCTTTCTGACTTACCCGATGGTGAATATTAATCAAAATGATGTCACCATTTTAGCCTCATCTTCCCTCAAGTAACTCTTCACATCGTTGATATCCTCAGGCAAGCCACTCGATATGACTTTTACTCAATAATATTATGTGAATACCTTATTCGCATAAAAACTTTATCGATTAACTGGAGACCTCCACTTTTATATTTATCTTTAATCGATGCCCTAACTTATTCGAAACCAATTTTTGAATAATATTATTGGCCTATACTCAACAAGGTGTCTTCCCGAATAACAACCAGTCTTCGCTAGGTTGTTACACAACTTACTCGATACCATTATTATTTGATGAGTTATTTAAGCCCTTTAGGCAATTGTTGTATGTGTTTTGTGTGACATCATCCATCATCGGGTAACTTTCTCCTTCTCTAACAACCTTTCTGACTTACCCGATGGTGAATATTAATCGGCATGACATCACCATTTTAGCCTCATCTTCCCTCAAGTGACTCTTCACATTGTTGATATCCTCAGTCAAGCCACTCGATATGAATTTTAATCGATGATATTATGTCAATACCTTATTCACAATAATATTTTTATTGATTAACTGGAGACCTATATTCTTTCACATTTATCTTTAATCGATGCCTTAACTTATTCGAAACTAGTTTACGAATAATATTATATGCCTTTACTTGACAAGGTGTCTTCCCCAATAACCACCATTCTTCACTAGACTATTATACAACTTACTCGATACCATTATTATCTGATGAGTTATTTTAGCCCTTTAGACAATTGTCGTGTGTGCACTTTGTGATGCCATCCATCATCAGGTAACTTTATTCTTCTCTAACAACATTTTTGACTTACCCGATGGTGAATATTAATCGACATGACGTCACTATTTTAGCCTCATCTTCCCTCGATTAACTCTTTGTATCGTTGATATCCTCAGACAGGTCACTCGATATGACTTTTACTCGATAATATTATGTTAATACCTTATCCACAATACTACTTTATCAATTAACTAGAGACCTCCTTTCTTTCATATTTATCTTTAATCGATGCCCTAACTTATTCAAAACTAGTTTTCAAATAATATTATACGCCTTTACTCGACAAGGTGTCTTCCCGAATAACCACCAGTATTCACTAGGTTGTTACACAACTTACTTAATACCATTATTATTCGATGATTTATTTCAGCCCTTTAGATAATTGTCATGTATGCGCTATGTGACATTATCCATCGTCGGGTAACTTTCTCTTTCTCTAACAAACTTTTTGACTTGCCCGATGGTGAATATTATTTGACATGACATCACCATTTTAGCCTTATCTTCTCTTGAGTAACTCTTTATGTCGTTGATATATTTAGCCAGACCACTCGATATGAATTTTACTCGATGTTTTAAGTGGGGTGGCCCCACCACATTTTGAATAACGATATCCATTATTTACTTGATAAGGCCTTCTCTCAATTAATCACCACTCTTCTTTAAGTCATTGCATACCTTATTCGGTGTACCATTTTATTCGATAAGTGTGTCCCTCTTTTTGTAACTCCACTCATCACCATCTGCTATATTTTTCAACTTGACACCTATCCCTATACTTCATCGTGCAACCTCCCTTTCACCTACTCAAAGTGGTTACAAAAATTGCCTGGACCCTTCGGATAAAACAACACATCGTAGTTCTTAGGATCTTTGTTGTTTGATGCATCATCTTGTTCGATGAGCCATCCTAGACCTTTTTGTCACTTTCTCCGTGTCCATCTCATATGCCATTTTATATCGATAACTTATTCCTTCGCAAGCCGCTTAATCAACTTGTTCGATGATGCATGTTAATCGACACTTTGAGTGAGGTAGTTCCACCTTATTTTGGACAACTCTTACCATCATTATTCAATAGGTCCATTTATTCAAAGCAGGGTTTTATCTGACATTTGCACTAGGTCCCACAAGTTAATCCTTATGATTTTGTATATCCTATAAGTTTCCCTTTGCTAATGCTTGATGTTAATTACTCTATGATCTATATTGTTCCTAGTAGACCATGTAAGAGTACTTGTATGGATTTTAAGGGAAAATAACCTAAGTTGCTGAATCATGGGACTTTTTTGGGTGATTCTAGGTATGAGACATACCAAAATCAAATTCTAAAACGAATCTCCTATGGGTACACATCTGGGATTTGTGTTTTTAAATGCCAAAATGTCTAGTGATTCTAATTTGATCTTTTAGATATTTTAAATACCTACACTACTGATTACCAAAATCTAAACTTATCTATCATGAGATTCTGGCTTGATCTTTTTGAGACAGAAACCTGAATTTTAATTAGAATGATATGTTTTAAATTTTGAAATTTGTAATGGTTTTGTTTAGCATATGTATTGGTATATGACATTCTAAACTTAATTCTATTTTTTAGTTGCACATATACACACACACATACATATATAGATGGATGTGTATGGATGGACATCCAAACTTATTTTTTAATCAATCAAGCATCAAGTTTTGACAAAGTGTTTCAATTTGCAAGCAATATCGCATGTTTTTTTTCCTGTATAGTCAAAAAATGGAAGCACTTCTATTATAGACTGGTTTAGCTTTTTGAGTAAGTGGTTTTGGGGTCATGTCAAGTGCCTTGAATGGGTTCCTGATTTAGACCTGGCTTTCCCCTGTTCTGCCCTAATTCTCCACCTTTCTCTAGCCAATTTCTGGCATTCTAGACTGCAAATCTGAGATCTTTGACCTCAGGGTCAGGGTCAAAATTTTGGGTCTATGTTGACCTTGACCCTGACCTAGGTCAAGGTCAACCTCACCCCTAACCTAGGTCAAGGTCAACCTCAACCTTGACCCAGGGTCCAGATTTTAGGGTCCCACAGTTTCTGGATGTCGGTCTTTGAAAAAGTTAATTCCCACTTCTAGGTTTGTTGTTTTGGGTTCCGAAGTGATGATTCATAAATTATATTTAATATAGGTCCTCTCCTAGGTGTAAAGGCTTTAATGGGAATTTAATTCTCCTATGTCGACCTCCTTAGAAGATTGTGCCCTAATTTCATATAAAAGGAAGCCTTTCTCTCTCAAATTATCTAAGTGATACAAGAAGCGATATTGAGAAACTAAGTCCTCTATTGAAGCCTAAGCATCATCAAGTGAAGTTAAAGCAATAAATCAAGAAAGATTTGAAGCAAGGATTCATCCATCATCAATCATTCAAGCATCCATTCATCAAAGAGATCCATGGGAGGCCATTGAAGGATTCAAGCTACATAGTACCCTTTTTGGTGATCTCTCCATCCATCTTCTTCCAAGCCTCTTCATAATCAAGAACCCATTCAAGATTTGGTGTTGGAGATCAACAAGAAATTGATTGAAGACATCCTAAATTCTAAATTTTAGATCCATTGGTGCATACATACTTGTGGATTCAAGGATTTGAATCCTCCGCAAGGACTTTTACAAGCAAGGTGAATTTATGCATTTACTTTGTTTACTTCTGCAATTTCAATATTATATATTTGAGATTAATTCCAAAACCTAGGTTTGACCAAGTCAAACCCCTCCCCCCAACAAACAAATCTCTTTTTCTTGTAGGTACATGTTCAGGATTGAATATTTGAACTCATATCTAGATACCCTTTTCAGTGAACTATCGGGATCCGCGAACAGATTTTCTGTTGGACCTGTCCAGGTTAGGGTCGAGATTATTGGGTTAGCAGTGAGATTAGTGAGTCAAGGTCGACCTTTTTCATAAGACGGTGTTATATCGAAAAAATATTTCTAGGTTTTGTTTATCTCCGTGTTTCCTTTCTGGATCATACTTTAGATTTTCCAGAAATAGAGTATAGACCTTAGAGAATAGCATTCTTTGATCTGCAATTCTTTAAGGTTAGTACTTCCTCTCATCCTTTTCAATTACTGTTATATATCATATCTCTTTAATTATAAAATAGAATTTAAGATCTTCTTCCTTTCTCTCATTTCCAAATGATTGATTCACTTGTGCATTGATCCTTCTTTTGGGTTAATCAACTTGGATCTTTCATTTGGGAATTTGGGGATAAAAGAGGAACATCTTATCTTCCTTCCCCCTATATGCTTAATCACATTACACATTCAAAACAAAACTAAATTAAATGTAAATTCTAAGGAAATACACCCCTAACAATTCAATAACCAAATTTTCTTCCTTTACATTTTGGTGAACCCGCAATAGACAACTCTTTCTTTTTGGTGTTAGATTTACATGTTTATGCTAGATCTTGCATGTTCTCTCAATTACATTTAAAATTCATAAATAAATATCTTGTGTTAGTTCATTTGCATTGCATTGTTGTATGAGCTTTACCACTTCTAGTCCTACATATAGTATCCTGGTTAGTAGTATCCATAGACTTATGGGTTCCTTTGATCCTGAGTCTTCCTCTCCTTTCCTTAGGATCCTAGATGGTAAATTGACAACTCATGATTCCAATCCTTCTATGAAGCATAACTTTTCTCACTCATCTCATGATGAGGATGATGCCTTGAGATTTCCTTGTGAACAAGTGCAAAAACTCTCAACCGAACTTGATAAAATGGGAAATTGACTTATCAAAGAAAACCATAATCAAGATTCCATCCAAGCTATAGAGGATCTTAAGAAAGTCCTCTATGATAATGATCAAGGTGTTAACTTCTTGAGTGGTATTACTCATCTTGTGCATTCAAATGTTAAACCTTTAGCTCAAGAGGCTCGAGAATTAGGATATACACCTCCTATCACTAGTCAAGGACCTTCTTCCGCTCCTATCATTCCTACTTATACTCCTCCTTTGATGACTACATCTATCCCAATTGCATCTATTCATGTGAGTGCTCCTCTAGTATCTTTACCTACCTCACAACCTTCATATAATAATATACCTTTTACTTATTCTAATCCCTTTTCAAGTGTGGTTCCTAATGTTCCACCAGTTGTGTCTTCTATTCCTGTTGCTTCCTACACTTTCCCTAGTGTTCCTAACATTTATATGCCACTTTTTTTCCTTTAATGATTCCACAATCATTAGTTTGGCTAAAACCATGTCATCTTTATAGCAACAACTTGCATCCTTAACCCAATCCAAGTTTAGCATTCCTACATGTGACATGGGTAGTCCTTTAGAAAGCATGTAAAAGAGCATTCCTTTAGCATTCCATCATGTGAGTGTCAAATGATGCACCTGTTTCCTGCGACACAACACTTCAATAATTCATTAGATTAGTGAAAAAAATAGCATAAAAGAGCAATGGTTAGATACAAATCACTAAAACTGACTTATTGCTCCCTATCTAGGAAGAGTTTGAAAAATGCCATAATCATGCCCTCAGATTACGCACCATTCAGTGACAATACACTCCTAAGAATGAGAGATTTAATTGAAAACTAAGCTAAATGATTAGAAAGCATGTAATTAAGCTATGAAAACTGACATTATAACAATGCATGGAATTGAAACTAAAATGCTACAGATATCTAAACAACATAACAATGCAATTTTTACTCTAAAAATGAGGGCCCTTTAAGCTTAAAACTCATTCTATTTATAGAAGAAATTAGGAGTGATTTGAGCTATCAAATTATTTGATTTGATTTGATTTGATCTCGATTTGATTTGATCTTGATTTGATTTTATCTTGATTTGATCTTGA
>MU226405.1:439052-457653 GCA_018584345.1 Thuja plicata | reverse complement strand
TTTTGGGTCATGTCAAGCACCTTGAATGGGTCCTTGATTTAGACATGGCTTTCCCCCTGTTCTGCCCCAATTCTCCACCTTTCTCTAGCCAATTTATGGCATTCTAGACTACAAATCGCAGATTTTTGACCTCAGGGTCAGGGTCAAAATTTTGGGTCTATGTCAACCTCAACCCTGACCTAGGTCAAGGTTGACCTCTCCCATGACCTAGGTCAAATTTGACCTCAAACTTGACCCAGGGTCCAAATTTTAGGGTCCCATAGTTTCCGGATGTCGGTCTTTGAAAAAGTTAATTCCCGCTTTCGGGTCGGTTGTTTCAAGTTTCGAAGTGATGATTCCTAAATTATATTTAATATAGCTCCTCTCCTAGGGGTAAAGGATTTAATGGGAATTTAATTCCCCTAAATCAGCCTCCTTAGAAGATTGTGCCCTAATTTCATATAAAAGGAAGCTTTTCTCTCTCATTTTCTCTAAGTGATACAAGAAGTGATATTGAGAAACTAAGTCCTCTATTGAAGCCTAAGAATCATCAAGTGAAGTTAAAGCAAACAATCAAGCAAGATTTGAAGCAAGGATTCATCCATCATCAAGCATTCAAGCATTCAAGCATCCATTCATAAAAGAGATCCATGGCCATTGAAGGAATCAAGCTACATAGTGCCCTTTTTGGTGATCTCTCCATCCATCTTCTTCCAAGTCTCTTCATAATCAAGAACCCATTCAAGATTTGGTGTTGGAGATCAATAATCAATTGATTGAAGACATACTACATTCTAAATTTTAGATCCATTGGTGCATACATACTTATGGATTCAAGGATTTGAATCCTCCACAAGGACTTTTACAAGTAAGGTGAATTTATGCATTTACTTTGTTTACTTTTGCAATTTCAATATTATATATTTGAGATTAATTCCAAAATCAGGGTTTGACTAAGGCAAAACCCTCCCCCCAACAAACAAATCTCTTTTTCTTGTAGGTACAGGTTTAGGATTGAAGATTTGAACTCAGATCTAGATACCCTTTTCAGCGAACTATCGGGATCTGCGAACAGATTTTCTGTCGGACCTGTGTAGGTTAGGGTCGAGATTATTGGGTTAGCAGTGAGATTAGTAGGTCAAGGTCAACGTTTTTCATAAGACGGTGTCAGATTAGAAAAATATTTTTGGGTTTTGTTCATCTCCGCATTTCCTTTCCAGATCATACTTTAGATTTTCCAGAAACAGAGTACAGACCTCAGAAAATAACATTCTTTGATATGCAATTATTTAAGGTTAGTACTTCCTCTCATCCTTTTCAATTACTGTTATATATCATATCTCCTTAATTATAAAATATAATTTAAGATCTTCTTCCTTTCTCTCATTTCCAAATGATTGATTCACCTGTGCATTGATCCTTCTTTTGGGTTAATCAACTTGGATCTTTAATCTGGGCATTTGGGGATGAAAGAGGAACATCTTATCTTCCTTCCCCCTATATGCTTAATCACATTACACATTCAAAACAAAAATAAATTAAATGTAAAGGTTAAGGAAATACACCCCCAATAATTCAATAACCAAATTTTCTTCCTTTACATTTCCTTAAGAGGAGTTTGAAGGAGCCTTTGAGTAGGCCTAAAGAGTCATGACAATTTATGTGATCATAGAAGTGCTTGGAGTTAGTACTTGTTGTTGCAGGGTTGATGAAAGGATTGAACATACACGACCTACTTAGCCTTTAGTCCTCGAAGGTAATGTGAGTATATAGGATGGACTAATGCATTGAATGAGTATTGTTTGATGATGAAAATATGTTGAAACGTGTGAGAAACCTAATATTGGTTCAAATATGCCTCTGATATACAACCTTATGTTGAAAGGTTGAATGGATCTATAGGATCCTATTGAGAATCTTTGATGTCTCAGCAACATAAAATGTCAAAAGAATGACCTAAATCTTGATAGTCACCATATAATCATCATGAGAGGCCACTTTAAACATATGTTATCTCTATTGTCCAACCTATTAGTACTAATTATTGTATGCCGTCTTTATGCATTGAAAAAAGCTACAATAAATGAAAACAAATGTGCACTCTTTGGGCTAAAGAGAAACTTAAGAGTATTGCTTAAGTATAAAACTGAATGAGAAGATTCTATCCAAGTGATCAATGTAATTTGTGATGTAATAAATAATATTAAATTATGTTCAGAAATGGTGTATAATGTTTGCTATAGATTTGATTATCTCATAGACTCCCCTAAAAAATTATAAATCCACAAAATGAACAAATGTTAAAGAATTAACAGAGGTAGTGTGTCTATTCTATAATAAAATAAACTCACAAAATCATTGAGGCATGCATTCACTTGTAATGGGGAATCATCTCGTAGAAGCATGTTTACAACCTGCAACACTGAATCTGTAACCTGTAAACAAGATGCTTAGCATCAATAAGATTAACAGTGGAGCATAATGAAATATTGAAAAGGGTGTTACCTTATTGAGATTCTCTTTGTTTCAAAAATAGTTTAATATTATCTATTTAACAAGGCCAACCACATGAAGTTGGAAGCTCATTTCACCCCCCTAATATCACTCTAAATTCCTCGTTAACGTCTAACGTTCTTTAATCCATTAATGAAACATAACATTCATTCATTATCACGTAACATAAATTAACAAGTAACATTCATCAACATTCATTAACACGTAACATTCATTAACACATATCATCCATTATCATTCATTATCACAATTAAATTCATTGACACATAAAATCCATTTGTTAACAAATAATAAGATTACAATCTTTTATTTTTTCTTTTTTCTTTTTAAATCATGCATGTAAATACTAAGTTTAGCATCAATTTTTTCATCATTTGTCCCCTCTTCAGTTCTTCTGCCCTCTGCTCATGATCTAGTTAATGTATGCCTAGTCTTGTACTCACGATGAGGATGCGTACGCAAAGGGGGGTTCGTTGCAATAACAAAAAAATGGGTTGAATTCATTAGTTTTATTATTATTGTTCCAAGTATTTCATTAAGTAAAAGAACAATACATGAGTTGTCTTTACCTAATGGGGCCACATCGTCTTCCTGATCATTTTGTGTAGGCTCATCCTCAACATCTTGAACACCCTCTAAATCCTCTGGAGTTGAAACATGAAATATTAGAATAATATATACACCAATTGTAATTAAATTCGTTAAAATAATAACAATGGTCCTCTTTACCTGGTGGGGGCACATCACGTTCTTGATGTTGTCTACTTGGATCATGCTTAACTTGGTCACCACAGTCTACATGCTCTAAAATATAAACAAAAAAGGTTACGTTAATTAGTACACCAATATCAATTTAAGATGTTTAATTGTATTAATAATTACATTAGAATTTGTATATAAAATGAATACCTCCAATATTGGGATGCACACCAAGACCTTCATCATGTGCAGGCTGTGTTCCACGATTAGCAGGTTGCATTCCAATGTCATGTGCATTGTTATCATTGCTTGCTTATTTAAAACAAATATAGTCACTTTATGTTGGAAATTAATATCAAATAGATTATTGCTCGAGCATTTAATTCTAAATACTTTTCATTTAGCTTATTTACCTGTGTGACGAATGCACCAGAATCTCATGTTTTCCCACTCAATTCTCTTAGGCGTTCAACCACGGCTACCTAGCCTTGCTGGAAGCCAATTTCATATCATCATCTGTGGACACTCTATTGAATTTAAAGCCCTGTATTTTTGCTTAATATCATGAGGTTTGCTTGTATTTTTTGATTAAAAAAATTGTTTGCAATTTATTATTTCCGATGCAATATTTCTTTTACTGATACTTACCATTCATGCGGTAAGTTTCATATAACCACCAGAGCCAAGTTTGCATTTCCCGTGCTTTTCTAGTCTTGCCTTAGTTGCCTTTGATGTGTCGAGAAGTCTATGAAAAGTTTGAAATGTATTAGATTATATAAATATAAAGAGTAATTAGTACATAATTATATTCTTAATAGTATCACATACCTTCTTCTGCCTGGTGATGTATTTCCATTTTTCATTTCAACTCTCTCTTTTGCATCCAAAATTAGGTCCTTCCACTCCCTCTCTGGAATCATGGGGGGGATGCTCATACTTTTTGTTCTTCTCTAAATGAGTCCTATATTGGTCCCTCACATACTTTAGATATGTGTCATCTTTGTCAAGAACCTTGTTTTTGTCTAATGTGTCATTTCCGAACAACCCAACCATACGGTTTGTGATTTCATCTTTTAATTTTTTCTTGCTCATTCCACCGTTTACGTATGGTGGGCCCAAAGATCTTTAATGTAATTTCATTAAGATTTTTATAAAAAATATCATTTCCTACAAAAAAACACAAGATCATTAGTCCAAAATGAGTGATCAATAAGTAAATTACAACTAGACTCTATATAATAATAATTTTAAAGTACCTAGAACCTTCTCTATCTTTAAGGGAAGCATTTATGTGCTCACCACCAATGTGGCCCGCAACATTCCTACAAGCAATACAGAAAGATCCAGGAATTGGTGGTATGGTATCACCACTAGTTGCCTTTTCATCCTTGTGTACATGTCCTGCTGCAGAAAATGAATCCACTGTGAAATGACCCCAATATAGAACACTTCAAGGGAAATAAACACATAACAAAAGAGAGAGCAAGAGAGGTGTCTACCAACTTTGGGGTCAGTATGATGTACACTAGTGGATGTTTGCATGCTATGTGTTGTTGACATTGCAATTGGAAATATATTTGGGGATGATTACCTCAGATGAGGCAACGTTAACACAGGAACATGGACATCACCTGAAGAATAATACATTAAATATACAAAACATTAAATATATGAGCAATAACACATTAACGGATAAGAGGAACAAAACATGTAATAGAGCCCATGGAAATGTAAAAGGATTGTCATTAGTCATTTCTAGTCCTTTGGGACATGGTTTGAAGGTCTATGTCAAAATATGAGGATAAGAGGAGCAAAAATGCAATATTTCTCAAAAGTTGCACAAAGTGCAATGTTACAAAAATGCAATTTTGCAACATTTGCACCAAATGTTGTCATTATCGGTTAGAGGGGTGATGAACAGTTTGTAACTGCCATGAACCTTATAAAAGAAATAAATAGGTCGAGTATAGCGAGGAGACTCTAGTTTCGAGGTTGCATTTCAAGGTTTAAGCAATTGCATCTCTAACTATCATGGAGACCCTGCAAGAGGACAGTCATGGGTTTTTTATGAACATGGTAAATGAAATACCATGTATAAGGAGGGAGAAAGGAGAAATGGAGGGTAGTCTGCATTAGAATGAAATGTAATACATTTTACAATAAAGAATAGTCAAGTTTTTGTTGTTTTGTATCATATTGTTTGACTGATAATCATAAATTTTCTGAGATTTTTATACATTTGTGGCTCATAAAGGGTTTGGTTTGGTGGTACTATAAAATGTTGAATATTTTCCATTTTTTGTTGTTCTATCATATCAGGACTATGGTGAGGTTTGGTCTTTGTTTTAAATTTACTCGCGTTGTATTTACAAGGCTTAGGAGGTAATTTTTGTTTACCAAGTGGAGGATTTGTTTATTTGGTTTCCCCGCTGTCATTTTTTAATTCAAAATCACCAAATTGTGTTGAGTTGTCAAAATCTCATTGGTACACGTCGTCATTAGGTTTGGGCCAAAGGGGTTTATCTAGCGTGTTGTTGTTTTTCTCTGAGTCTCGAGTTCAATAGGTAGTGTATGTTTTAACATGCGAGCTATCGAGTGCATTTTTGTGTCATAACTTCGGGTCGTCATTGGCTCACAAGTTTTTGAATGGCTAGTGTTGTTAACCCACAATCTAGCAAGTAGCATGTTAATGGTTAAACTTTTAGGTTGTTTCCAGCTCACACGGTTATATGAGGTTAAGTGTTTTCAGTTGGAAAAGTAGCGATCAATCGCCACGTATTCATCTAAGTGACTAAATATTGCTTGGTCACTGCTCGCGAGATGAAAAGGAAAATTATTATCAGGTTGGAGAATTCACAACCAAGTGCCACGTGGAGATTTTTCAGATGCTACGGTGTAAAGGTTTCAGTTTTGGTTGTCGCTAGCTCTCGGGTTCTTGAGGCAGTTTATTAAAAGGTTGGAGAATTGGTGACTAGCAGCTTGTGGTTACTTATCGCAAGGTCGCTAAGGTTTATGGTGGTCAATAGTAACAATTAGAGAAATAGCGAATGAATTCCATGTGGAGGATTTAAAGTTGAGTTTCAAGTAATCGCTAGCTCTCAGGTTGTAATGACGATTTATTTTAAAGATGGAGAGTTAACGACCAGTTGCCACATTGCAAAGAGTTTAAGGGTGAAAGGTTATCTCCACCTCACGAAGGCTAGAGGATATAGAAGAAAGCAGTGGAGAGTTTGTGACAAGCAATTTTGAGCTGATGTTTTCTAGCTCATGGGAGTTAAGAGTCTTAACATTTTTAGTTGGAGATTTAGCGATGGGTGGTATGATTGCCTTGGTCGCCAGCTCTCAAGGTTGTGAAGCCTTAATATTTTCTAATTTTATGTTGAGAAATTAATTAACTATGTTATCAAATATTTTCTGCTTTTATGTGATCCTGTAACCCAAGTGGATTATGCACTAGTCATAGGTCATTCATGAAAAGTACAGTGAAAGAAACTAAAAAATATAAAATTGTCATTTGCTTTGTTTGTCAGATAAATTATTAAGGTTTATCTATAATATCCATGTTGTCGTCTACTAAGGAAGTTTTATAAGAGTTATTTGAGAAAGTAGATGAAGTAGGGGTAGAACCACCCAAATATCATGGAATTTGAAGTGTACAAGGTCCAGTGACCTTGTAATTGTTGGGATTTTCTTGTCTTTGTGGATGAAGTAATGATTGGTTTCATTATGTTCATTGACAGTTATATCAGTGATCTTTTAGAATTAAGGGTAGCAAGAAAAAAACACCAACATAGTTTACGTTCTATTTTGATTTGGAAATGAAGGATAGTGTGTTGAGTTTCTAATAAACCCAAACCTATGTCTAGTCATGAAAGATTGACACATATTTAATGGATTTTGTAAAAGTTGTGTAAAACCCTCTTAACCATACCTGTTGTCAAGTGCTTCATTATAAATCTTGCTTTAACCATTCCAAATTAATGAGATTTTTGGAATTGATAGTAGACTCATATACCTTGAAGTTGGTTTTTGTTCAAGAGAAAAATATGTTTGCACGTGAGAGAAAGGGAAATCCCTAGAAGACTGTTTCTATGAAATTCCAATCATTTTGATAGTGAACAATCTTGTTGGCTTTTAATTTATGACTGATGAGTTGTTAAAGGTATTAAGTGGTTTGTCTAGTTTGAAACATCTTCAATGGACTTTTTCATTGTATTTGATAAGCATTTTATAAATAATTTTACTGGTTACAAGGAAGCACAGTCAAGGTCTAGTCTAATTGGTTTGATGCAACAATGACTGTTGTGAAGGTTTGTAACAATGCATGGACAAGATACGTTGTTGTCTACATGAAACTCAAATGAAGGATTTGAAGGTGTTAGATATTGTCACTAATACTTGTGTGAATAGATAATGAAGTTATAATTATGAAACAATTATTTATGGGATTAGTTTGAAGTCTGATCTTTAATCAGTGTATGATCTAAGTTTTTCTTGTTGTTGTGATATGAAATGGATAGAGGCTATTGTCACTAACAAGTTATGTGTACATGACCTAATGTTAGTAAGGAAGTGGGACTAAGTTGGGATAAAATAAGCATATACTTGTTTGGATAAATGTGTGTGGTTGCGGGTATGAAAGGACAGAATGGGAGGACTCAAAGTTGGTTATGGGATGCTTGTAGTATCCTTGGGATACATGTGTTGAAGTTACATGTAGGACTAAAGGATGGTAGGGTGTGAATACCTCAATGAACAGTGTAAAGGTTATGTTGAATTCTTGTAGAGCATGATAAATTGAGTGATAGAACCAACTTGAATGTGAATCAGTACTTATAATGGTTTGATCAGAATATAGGGACATTGATGTTGTGACAAGATTGATATAATGACTCAAGAAGAAAAACACATCATCATAGAAAGTATTACTACCATGGAAGCAATGATATTAATGAGTATTTTTAATGTATAGAACATGGTCATCACCTTAACTTCATGGGGTACCCTAATCATGGCCACCAACTTGATGAGGAAGAAAAAATTCTTGTAAAAACAACATGTACATATTTTAGTTCATGATATAAAAGAGTATAAAATATAAAGCATTATTGAAATTTTTTTATAATTAAAGATTTCGTTATTGCTTACTTGCAAGTTTTGTGCTCTCTGCATCAATTATTGCACCCTCTCTTTTATCTCATCAGTTTGAGGGTTTATGTATGCCAAATCAAGAATTTCTCTATTATTATTTTTTTGCGTATTTTCCATCATTTTGACAATGTTTGTGGAATGTGTTGTCATCATCTCAAAATAGTGAGTCCAGCTCTGTATACATGTCCTCAGGTATTGCATGTGTCTTTCCCTTTCTCTCAACATCCGTATGTGACAAGAATATTAGTAACATCGTCAAAATCACTCCAAAACCCTAAAGAAAAGAACATATAATATAACATTTTGCTTCTATCTAATTTGTACAGTTATATGAGGTTTACTTGCTAGTTAGAAGGACCAAGAGCTACATTCATGTCTGTGTTATGTGTCGGGTCAATGTAGCCCTGTGACAAAGATTAAATATAAAAATGTTAGCGAAATGAAACTAATAGACACAACAAAAAATAATAATAATAAAATGGTATATTGGAGTCATTAATTAGAGGTTAGTTTAACTGGTATATAGTCCGTACCACCACTGTGATATTAAATTTGTTTGTATCTATGTGATTTAGATTGTAATCGATTAGTGGCTCTTCCCCTTCACTTATTAATTTTATTGCACATACAAATACATGATTTCCCTCGTGCGCCTCGAATATGAAATTGGGTTGCTTATTAGTTGACCTAGGTCATGTAGTATTTATAAAACCTATAATATTCCCTGTTTCTTTTGGGATTCTATCAATGTACATAGCCACTCTTTTACTTTGATCATTATCTTTCCATTGTATATAATTTTTTGAGAGTGCACACCTACACATACTTTTTTTTATATCAAACAATCTGCATCCAAAATTTGTAATTATAACAAGGTCTGACATACTCCATCAATTCAAAAACTTTGTTGTAACAAACCTTTATGTCGTCCATAGAAAATAGGCCCAAACCATGTAATGACGATGGTGTTATGCGATATATCCTTTAACACAAAAATTAGTGTTTATTAGAGGAAGTTTCTTGGGTACCCATTATGTCTGTAGATGTTTGTATGTCAAGGGAACCTCAAAGTCACCTTTGGTCTCATCATCATAAGAACATGAACCCCCTTGTGCAAGGAAAAATTCCATGCAATTATTGAATTTTCTTCTAATCTTTTGACCTCTAGTTGATTTCCCTCTTTTAAACCTACTACATGTCTCACTTTCATCTTTTATTCCTTAATTTCCCTTGCTCGAGGAAGACACATCTGACAAATACCTATTTGGTGGTACTTGCACTCTATCAAATGAGATAGATAGTTGGTATAGGGTTGATTGGTATTGTGAGAGGAAATCAATTTTAGTATTCCATGGAGAGAGATGACAAGAAGTTGGAATAGATGGTTCACCATATGTTGTTGATATTTTACAAATGAGGGTAATGTTGATGAAGAAGTCGACACTAAAGTTGATGTTGAGATTAAAATTTGAATAATCCCAACTGGGGCCTCAAGTATTGATAATTGTATTATATTTGCTGCTAATGTCGAGGTTTGAAAATTTGAGCAAGTTTGTTTTCCTAGTAATTTTTGAAAAACTAAAAGTTTTGACAAAATATTATTTCTTAAACCTGGCTTATTATTAAACCACTCCAAGATGGGTGTAAAGAGAAAGCAAGCAAATAATAAATGGTTTCTATAGGGTGTATTGAATTATACTTGTAGATCCATGAGACTGTGTAGGATCCTTGTCAAACAGGTTCAGGTTCCTGCATATGTAATTCATTTATCTTATGTTAGCTAAAAATTAGATGATACATATGCTAAAAAATACATAGTAGACAACATGAAAAATATGCAGTCATCATAATCATTGCATATTTTTTTATTCCTTACCTTTCCTTTATCTAGACTGTGCAGAATCCTCAACAAAAGGGTTGACGATGTCTGTACTCAACTACATGTTTCCACCAAGGGTGATAGAATCACACAAAATATATATATCTAATCAACATCAACAATTGAACATCATAAGCATTACATCTGTAAATTGATAAACAATAAATACATTAAATATGTGAGTAATAATAGAAACATATGTATCTTCATAAACATGTTGTAATCCCATCACATATGTCTCATAAATCACATATGTATCATCATAAACATGTAATCCATCACATATTTATCCTAAATCATCATCCACCACATAGCTAATAAACAATCCACATTCCATAAATAAACACAAAGTTGAAACAATGTGACACAAAATGAAGGCTTTTCAACACTCTCTCTATCTCCATCTCCTAGGGGTGGCATGGTTCCACTATTAGGACCTGCTAGGGGTGGAACATGAATTAAAAACATTAAAAGTTGCATCGTGAATTAATTATGTAATGGCATTAGAATTCAAAACATAATGAATTAATTATGTAACCATATAAGTCAAATAAATTTCTATCAAGAAATCATTATCAAATAGATAATATACTAATCACATACCTTATACATTTCACTCATGTCATGTAGATAATATACTAATCATTTTCATCCAACTCATGATCATGACCATTTCATAACTCATATCAAATAGATAATATACTAATCATCATCATCATCTTCTTCTTCTTCTTCTTCTTCTTCTTCATGATCATCTTCTTCTTCTTCATCATCATGAAAATTTCCGTCAGGAACATCATCAACTAATTATCGATCGTGATCATCATCTTCATCATCTTCTACTTCTTCGGTATCTTCTTCTTCCATCGCATTATACTTTATCGACCTTCCTCTTAGATCATGTCTAAAAACAAATGATCAAGCCTGTTTATGTGGAACCTATGAGTAAAATAGTTGTTCAGATTAGCTTGGAAGAAGATATGGCTCATCTCCAACTGGCTCAAATGACCTTGTATTAACCATTGTAAATCCATTATCATGTTCAGTAATAATTCTATTAGGATAATTTTGATTCAGTCATAGCCTGTACCATTGGATGACAAACATAACTAATTTGAAGGAATTAAAGTCACACTCAATTATGTCATCCAAAATGTCACAGTATCAATTTTGAGAGTCTTGAGGATGTATGTCATTTCTAGATGAAATATTAGTCACCTCAAAGACTGCAGTTATCCCAAAATCACACGTTTTCTTGGTGTCATCCAACTTTTTTATGAAATATTTATGACCATTATACCACATAGTGTTGTGGTGTTTGACCTGTAATATGTCAAACATGTAAAAAGTATTAAATCATGAGTTGATAAACATATAATTTATTCTTGGTTGAATGTATGCAAAAACTAACACACACACACACACACACACACAAACATCAATACAATTACAATAAATAAATAATATGGGTGATTAAAAAATTTATATGTACATGTTTATCTCTTAAACCAAATGCTAAATCAACTTCCCTTTTGTAACATTGGAATCTCCATTACGATGAGCTTCTTTAACCAATGAAGTCACACCTTCCCATGTTAATGCGCAACCATAATCTTTACATCATTTAATCCATACTGTCATTCAAACAAGATTGTTTACAATATACAAATGTAGTGCATCCCACTCTCGACCAACTGTACAAAAAATAAACATAAGACTTACAACTGATGTATACTGAAGATTAAGAATTAATTAACTACAATATATATATATATATATATATATAAACCAAATGTAAAATATAATCAAATTAATGTCCATGAACATCTTATAATTACCTCGATCTACCTTTCCCAATCAAGTACTCCTATTTGAATTTGTTAATGGAGTTGGGATCCCAAATGCGATCCTCATGGATCTTTGTTGCAAACTTAGGAAGATATTCAGTAATGTACACCATAGTCTGATATACCTTATATTTCTCCAGCATATAACTCTCAGGATGTGCTCTTTGTCGAACCAAAGCCTTAAAAAATTTCAAGTGTCTCTCACCCATCCACATTGACCTTGTGTGTACATGTCCACACAATTTAATCTCGTCAACTTGGTGTATGAGGTAGTGTTCTTGTGCATTGAAAAAGGTTTAAGGTAGACACTTTTGAATTCTACACATTAGATGAGGATTTGTTCTCTTCCAATATTTTAGATCTTCTTTATGGATTTATTTAGATGACAACCACCTACAAGAGATTCAAGACACAACTATATTAACGAGACTTTACAAAATAATATACAATATATTACATAACAAGTAAAAAATTATAAATATGATATCTATACAACAAATTGAACAAATATCACTACTTACCTCATGTATTTTGCAAGATCATATATATGATTTGCTTGACATTATTATCGAAGTGGTCTGGGAGAGATATAGGTAGAACGTACTGCAACAATTATAAAATGACCTTTTCATTATTTTCCAACATAATACAATTAAAAGTACACACAATATACAAATATATAGTAAATACACAAGAATATGAATTACCTTAATGCAAGTATGCCAATCATGCGTTTTCATCTGTGACCCAAATTCACTTTTCTTTGATATGAGATTGTTTATGTTTGCAACAAATCTTGTGGGAAATTGAATTTTTTGTATGACTTCTTTTATAACATTGCTTTGTTGCTCCGTTAATAACCAAGGAAGGGCATTTATATTAATATGGTCTCCATTTCTATTTGATTGAATGACATTTTTCATTGCACGATTGGATTCTTGAATTCCACTACAAATTTTGACAAATTTTTCTTTGTCACACCTTCCATCCAATATTTTCCATAATGTTTTTGTTATGTTCTTTCCAATATGCATAGTATCAAACAAATACATAATTTGTAGCTTCTTGTATTAGGACAACCTACTAATTTTGTTGGGATAACTTTTTAGTGTGTTTGGAAGGTGGTCATTAATGTCTTGACGACCTTCACGATCATCAATTACATCGTCAATAAACAAAACAAAATATAAAAATATAAATTCCAAACATAAACCATTAGATAAAATGACATTACCTTGACGATTAATTATATTATATTCTAACTTTTATAAGCGAGGTGTCATTCTCTGTGACTTTGATGTAGTCTCTTCTTTCCCATTAAAAATATGTTTTTCAATATTTTGATACTTATGATTTATGTGGAGGAAGTGCCTATACTCATCAAACAACTTATTTCCTAAACTTTATGAATGATGAGATTTCATCTTTGGACCACAAACTGGACATGCAAATTTTCCCTTTGTTTGAAGGCCTATAAGATCATGTACAATTGGACTAAATATGTTATTTTTTATAATTATAATTATCATGCACAACTTGAACACTATAATATACCACAAAAATGTGTTAGACCTGGGGCATCATGAATTGTCCATACAAGCATTGCATGGAATTGAAATTGACTTTGTGGACTATTAGTCTATAGACGTCATACATAGTGACACCATTCTATAACTCCAACAACTCCTCGATAAGAGGCTCAATATATACATTCATATCTTTAACTTGGTACTTACCTAGTTGAATGAACAAAAATATTACATAATTATTATGACCATTTTACTAATATTTATAATTTAACGTAGATGACTATTAAATGAAAAAAATACCTGGAACAATCATTTCCAACATTATGTGCTCCCTCTTTATTGACACCCATGGAGGAATGTTATTGTTGATAATAAAAATAAGCCACACCGAGTAAATAGATCTCAGCTCTCCAAATGGATTGACACCATCTACTGCCAATGAAAGTCTAAGATTACGAGGTTATTCTTTAAAGTGTTTCCATGTTTCCTCTACATCCATTAATGCAAAACCATCCATAGGCATTCGACTAATGTCATCTCGACTTCTATTGTGTGCATGGTAATCAATAAATTGTGCCAAGCTAGTATACCTGAATAATTGTTACAAACGTGGAATAATGAGAATATAATAAAAAACGTTAGAAGACACCTTTTTTGTTAATTGTTCTGTTCGATATCTACTGATATGACATTCAGGGCATTCTATTGCAAATTCATGTTGTTTATGATATATAATATGATCATTGGGACATGCATCTATAGCTTGATGCTCCATTCCAATATATTTCAAAATGATAGATAATTCTCAGTATGAGCGAGGTAGAATATTTGATGGTGGTAACAAAAACTCGCACATTAGTCTACATCAAAAAATATTTAATTTGTTAATATAAAGAATATTAATGGTACATGTTTCACCCTTTATTAACTATAATGATATTACAAGAAAAATAGATGAAAAAAGATGACATATATGACATACCTTAATATACGTGAGATTGTTATGTTGGATAACTCATTCATAACCTTCAAGCTCATCAACAATAATACAAAAGAGAGAATAGTTGTCTGGGAGCCTTCGTAAAGGGGCTCGTATGCGTTCTCAAGTAGAGGTAAATCATGAACAACATCAAGGTCATCTTGATCACCATGATCAGACGTGTTAGTACTAAATGTGTCATGGATCAATATATTTTTACCATCATCTTCAATTGTATTTTCTGGTGCATGATCATTTTCTTCTATAGGATCATTATCTTTAGCTTCGATATTCGCACCTCCATGTTCCTCCACTTGGAAAACCACATTCTTCAGGTTGTGGTGGTCCATATCATGTGCCCTAGGGTGATCCACCTATATAAAAATGATCAACGTAAATAAACCATTATCATGATCTCATCATCAAGTGATTTCTTATGTATATAAATTGTTAAAATTATATAATGAACAACTTACCAATGGATGATGATCACGCCCCCCTTCAATGTGACCATGTTGCCTACAATGTTTCTCAGTTGTTCTAATTAGAAGTCTTCTAGTCTTTAATCCCTTACAATTTTTGTAGGGACAATAACATTTCCATCGCCTTTTGTTTTCAAGCTAGACCATGATCTAGCAATTGTCTCCTTATTTTGTTCTTTGTTGATATTATCTGACATGGTCTTTCTTCATAGGAAAAAAATCAGGCTATGGAAACTTTGCTCTTGTAACAATTTCCATAAAGAGGGACACATGAACATGAACTCTTTAAAGACGTCCCTATCTATTTTGATGCTTTTATAAGATTATAAACTTTAATTTTTATTTTTTCTTATAATTCCCAATTCACAAAGCTAACAATTCCTTCTTGGTTAGCCATCAACATTTAATCAAACACAACACCCTATCTCTAATTTGTGGTAAAGATGACCTTTGTACTCTTTTGGAACTTGGTTTACTTAAGTAACCTTAGAGTCTTGAATTTATCATGACCTTTTCACAATGAACATCATCTAAAATCAAGCTTGATCCACTAGGCATTGTCTTCACTGACAATGAACATATAGGGTCAAGAGTCAAGCTTGATCCAATAGGCATTGTCTTCACTGACAATGAACATATAGGGTCAAGAGTCAAGCTTGATCCACTCATTATTCCTCAAGCCAAACAATGGATGTAAATTAAATTTAAAGAATTGAAATGAATGAACTAAACAAAATCAAAATAAATAGAATCAAAGTTTTAAATATAATTAGAGATGCAAACCAAATTTATAAAGAAAAATTAAAATCTAATAAGTTTTTATTGTATAGGTCTCACAAATTTAGGCATAAAATAATTATATAAGCTTTCAAAATTTAAACCAAATTAAACTATTAAAATAGTGTAACATATTCCACTTTTGTTCAAGGGATAGAAGATTACAAGTTAGAGAGCAAACTAGTGTGTGGTTTTCTCGTGTTCAATTTTGAAGGTGCCCGTAGTGAGAATCCTTCTTGGGTGAATGTCCAAGAGTTGACAAAATCAGACTACACAAATTGTAATAAAAATTATAATTGGACGAAGTTTTAGCTTTAAAATAGTTTCAATGATGTTTTCCCTCCTCATGCTATCATAAGTGCAAGAAGGCACAAAATTCATTTACCAAAGTTGGGTAAACCTATCTCATTCCTCTTTCTTCATGACTCCTCGTGACATGCCTAGGATGGTTTAGTTTCTCTTCTTGAGTTGGATCTTCCTCTAGGAGAATACCAAACTATTAATAGGTTGAGTGTTTTGTTTTCACTCATGTGCCACACCATTTCATCAAATTGGATTTTGTAATGCAAAGTTTGTCTCAAGCTATAGGGAATCTGGGAATATTGGAAAGCAAAGCCTCCATTCAAGAGAAATATTTTGCAATGTCTAATGACAAAAGTTTATGATACAGGTACAAAATTGGATCATAAGGTTCTTGCTCCCTAAGAAACCTTTTTCTACATTATTGGAAACAATACCTCCTTCAGTTTGAGTTGAGTTGTGAAGGCCTACTTTTGAGGGAAATACCCCTATGCTCGTCAACAAAGGTATTTTTAATATTTATCACCAACAACTTAATTTGATTCATTTTTCTTAAATTATGCTAAATCACGAAGCACCTTTAAGTTACTCCTAAGTATACGCTCTAGTATATGAGTTATTTCACCCTAACACCATTGAAAAATGAGTGTTGTGTTGCTCAATTCACCATATAAGGAAGTTATCCATGGACTCGCATTTCTTTGTATTGCTAACTATGCAAATTTGGCTTCAAAAGGGAAATTGTTTTGAAGTGTTTTAAGTTACTTGTTCTGTGGGTACACTCTAGGTTAAAAGTTATTTCATGCAATCACTATTGAAAAATGAGGTCTTCATTCCATTGGTTGCTTATTTATTTAGTTGTTTGTTCCTTTCAAGTTTGGAATTGTTCTATAAAGTGGTCAAACTATCCATTTGTTTGGGTTTTTGTATATTTGATGAGTTATGTGCCCTTTCGATTTGATCTTTTGAATTTTACTCATTTTTCTAATGTAGAGTAATGTGTGTTGCTGAAAAACACATTACAAGTGTAGTAAAGTCCTCCCACAAAAAGTTATAGTGACACTTCACCTGTAACAATTTATAGCAAGACCCGGAAAAAAATAGAAGACAAAAGATAAGTAAAAAGGATTCACCCACCCCTAAGGAGTTTTCAGAATCAGATTTTTTAACACAACTAGGGGAAATCTAGATCCCTCAAGAGATAGTTGAGTTATTCACAATAGTTCAAAGGCTTTCATTTTAGCATCTTCAATAAAAATAAAAATAAAAATTAATAATGAGGCTTAAGTCAAAGCACCTACCACCTTAAGTCTTCATATACACTAGAAAATGGCTTTCGCAAATTTGTGTGGAGGGTATCTTTAATAATCACCAAGGTGATTATGTGTAAATCATTGTGAAACAAAAGAAATTGTTGGTTCTCTAGATACTTGAGATATAGATTTTAACAAAGAGTGAATCAAAGAAAACTTAGTGAACCAATGGTTGGGTTTAGGTGGAACCGTGGACATGAAACATCCATAGATAATTTCTTCCAATTTCAAATTGAATTGTGATGTCCTTTCATATCAATCAAAGCATCGTTGGCAACATATCCTTTATGATATTGACAGTGAACAAGTTCTTTGTATTTGGTTGACGTCTACATGTTCTGAAATTGACTTGTAATGATACATTAGGGTTGGTCATCCTCAAAGGAACCTTTGTGGAAGAAAGGATGTGTAATCTAAGTGTTTTGTTGAAAGATTTTATGGATGAACGGCCTGTCTGTCATGATTATGACAATACAGTCATAGACAAACTTGTTTACTTTTTACCCTGTGGTATTGGCCATGGAATGAATGGACAAATAAGATTGGATACAGTTTGTGAAACTTTCTTTGATGAGTGCTTATTACACCAAGTCCTCCCACAATAACAAAATTCAACAACAAGCTACAAATCTAGTGCTTGCTACACCCATAGACAAGTTTGAAACTAGGGCACAACATTGGAAAACAAATAAGAATGCATTGTGCAAAAACGTGTGCCATAGCAGTGAAATTTTCTATTAAAAATAGTGTAAAATCACAAAATAATTCCCCAAATGCCAAAAATGGGAAGATAAATGCAAGACTCAAGTTCAAAAAGATAAAAATATAGATCAATGTACTCATTTCAATTCGAATGCATATCCTATTGAACTCACCTAGCATGTGCGCCTCTGCATCGACTTTGCCTCCGACCAATTTTTTGAATGTGCTCGTGTATTATAATGAACCCACGTACATTACTTTTTTTTTTTTTTTAAAGTCTGTCATCAAAATTCCAACTAACACGGGCAATGTTTTAAAGAAAATTCAAATTTGCCTTGTAAAATCTGACAAAGCAAAAGAAATCCCATAGCTTGTCAAAAATGTTCGTCGAAAAATGCACCCAAATGAGTTAGTGATATATGTATGTATGTATACACACACACACACACA
>MU226405.1:391882-402487 GCA_018584345.1 Thuja plicata | reverse complement strand
TATATATATATATATATATATATATTGTAAATAATACCAACCCTCGCAGGGGGGCGACTCTAACCCCACTAGAGCGGCCTGAGTGGATTTTGTACCCTCAATATGAGGAGGTACCTAACAAGACAGGGTCTTATCGGTACTACTAGTACCGATGGTACCATGTATTGCTACTACAATAAGCAACGCGGGGATCAAGGGGTTTGCAAACTTCGTCTCCCCCACCATATATGTTTTTTTTAAATAACCCTTTTCACAAGTAGGAAAACCTATAATAATTATAAAAAAAAAAAACAATGTGACGACTATGTGAGGTTGTACGACCTAAAAAAGTTTGCAAGTCAGTCCACCATCTCCAAAAGAGGTTGAATTTAACATCAAAATTCATCTTTGTGCTTCCCTAAACACAACAACAGGGTTTGTTTTGTCTCACAACGTCAAATGTAAAACCTCACCCCAAAAAATCCCATCATGAACATCTATGGAAACCAATTTTCAAACAATTTTTTATAGATATAGATAAGCCAAAAGCTCACCAATATATAACACTAAAACCTACAACAAACCCTCATATCCTGAATTCTTTATCATTCTTTCTATATTCTATAGATTCAACTCCTAGGGTTATAACACAAAAACCATGACTTTAATACCACTTGTAAGGAAACGTGTAAACATACATATGACAATTTCCACACAAACTAATTTAGAAATCAATTTAATCCACATGCAAATAATAAACAACATACTCATGAAAATGTAACACAAGATACCCTATAAAAACCCTCACGAGGGAAAAACCCAACATCTGAAAGCATACATTATCCATGTATTATTCAACAATACAACATTAAAATACATCTATGATAACCTTTGAAACCCGTGTCATCAAAAAACACTCCATGTGAGCAAGCATGTAACCACACATCCCATTCCATGCTTCAAACCTTCACAAATGCTGACCCGACGACCTCGAACAACTACCCCTATTTTGTAGAAAACAAGTTCCCACAAAAACACCAAGTGGTATTATATAAACCATGTGCTACCTAACCCTTAACCTTGCATTTAATATTGGGTATTAAGTTTTATCTTTATTAAATATCTTTACCCAATAGTAAATATTTATAATATAATATTACAATATCAAGTGGCCCCAATAATAGTCCAAAAAAATCTCTACATGTTGCATGTCCATCTAGGTGCTTCTAGGTGCAACATATATAATAAATAAATTATTATAGTTATAATTATTTTATGCAAGGTGTGCAACACCTATTTTGCCAATAATAGTGAAAGGATAATTGCATTAGAACACTGAGACATGACAATGTTCACTTGTCTTGGGGGTACATATGCATATGTAGTTTTACCCTTTGATATTTGCAATTCTCTTTCCACCTTCCACAAAGCAATCCTCATTGTTTTCTTAGATTTAATACATGGTTGCAAGGAAGTTCACATGGATGATTTCACTGGATATGAAGAAGCATTTAAAAATATAAATAAAGTGTTGAAAGGTTTCAAGACCGCAATCATCCATTAAGAAATGAAAATGTCACATGATGACAAAAGGAGTAGTACTCGACCATTATGTCTCTCAACAGTGTATACAGGTTGACCTTGTGAAGATTGATTTACTAAAAAGTTTACTTGTCCCATCTAAAGAGAAGGATGTTTGGAGTTTTCTAGGACATGTTATTTACTATAGATGATTCATCAAAGAATTTAGCGAGCGTGCAACACCATCATTTATCCTCCTTACTAAAGATGCGTATTGACTGGATTGAAGATTACTATAAGGATTTTCAAGCACCAAAATATATATTAACTAAAACACCTATCCTATGAGGCCTAAATTGGAACCTCTCATTCCACACCCATATTGATGCTTCAGACCATGTGTGTTTGGGTGGTGCTTGGATAAAATGAACGTCGATGAAGGATACTCCCCTTATTAACCCAAACACATGCAACACAACAGGAAAATAAATAGAAAATCGCAAGAAATAAACAATTGCAAGAAGAAAAAAACACTTGCTTTCTATTATCTTCAGTGAAATGACATTACAATATTAAAAAAATATATATGTTGCATCCACATGGCCATTTTCATTACAATAATCTACAAGACAGCGCCACAAACTACCTTTTTTGGAACTGAGTCTAAAACCTACCTTCATTCTTGTATATGTTGCACCAATGACTGCCTTAGAATATTCTAAAAAGTGAAACTTTCCCATTTTGGCACCTAGCGGTTCAATCTCCCATCTAATTAATTTTTCTCTCTTCCTTTTTGTATCAAAACATAACTCTTGATGGCACAACTTCTGGAAGCCATAACTTTTTAATCGTGTACCCAATTTTATATTATAACACATTTTCAAAAACCCCTCGAAGTGGTCTACAACCAAGTTAGTATAGTGTTGTCCCAAACAAGTTTTTACCCCTTATGGAGCCTCTAAGGTCTTAAAATTGAGTTCAAAGTTTTTGTACCACCCCTTCAAAACATAAAATTCAATATCTTCAAAATCAGGCCACAAAACTTTATCAACATGCTTATATATCCAAAACGAACCTCCAGGGAAGTAATTGGAACAATTTGTGCTTAAACCAAAAATTTACTAAAAATAGTAAACTTGAGAAAAAAGTAGTAACCCTACCAAACATAACTCTTATTGAAAAGCTAGACTATTTTTTTGGGCGATGCAAGATTGATCTTACACCTTGGATGCTCCTGCATTAGACACCTAGGGTAATTTAAGAAGTGACCTTGTCACTTAGGTGTTCAGAGGAAAACCAAGTTGATCAACCTCTTTCCTTGATAGCCATGATGAATCTTCAACATGCATTCCTTTCCATTTGACCGAGTACTCTTCATATTCCTTGTTTCTCTTGCTTCTACCAACGTGACTATCCAAAATGTCTTCTATCTCCGCCTTATTTGAAGTAGGTAAAATATTCCACTGTTTCATCTGTAATACTACCTTCACGATACTCTTTCAAGTCTGAAATATTAAACACAATTGAAAGTTTAAGTCCACTTGTTAACTCTACCTCATAAGCATTTATAGAATCATGCCTCTTCAGGATTTTGCATGGTCCAAATTTATTCATCTTCAAATTATTATATGTTCCTATTAGAAACCTCTCTTTTCGTAGATGAACCATGACTTCATCACGAATATGAAATTCCTTATATCTTCTCCATTGGTTTGCCTTAGACTTTTACTAAATATTCATCTTATTAATATACTCTCTCACATCTTCATTGAAATTCTTCAAGTATTTTAAAAATTCTTCAACTTCAACACTACTCTTGTCTCCATTGTCCAACTTCCTCAACTTGGGAGCATTTCTAGGACTACTTCTATATACAATCTAGAATGATGAATTTCAGTTCTCCTATAGAAAAAATTATTTTATGCAAATTCTGTCTATGGTAAAATTAGATCTCACCCCTTAGGTTTACCTTGTATTAAGCATCTCAACAAATTTCCCAAACTCCTATTCACCACTCCTATATGCCCATCAATCTGTAGATGGTGCTCTAAGCTAAATTCAAATATGTCTTCAACTTTTTTCATAATTTCCTCCAAAAGTATGCAACAAACTCAGTGTCTCGGTCCAAAACTATGCTCTTTGGTAAATCACGTAGTCTCACCACTTCTTTGAAAAAAAAATATGCCACATGAACAACATCATTGGTCATCCTACAAGGAATATAATGTTTCATATTTGAGAACCCATCCACTACCAAAAATATAATCATGACCTCCTTGAGTGCTTGGTTAACCAAGAACAAAGTTCGTACTAATATCCTCCCATGGCCTCTCTAGTACAGGTAATGGATCACATAACCCTATATCTTGCTTGGTTTCTTTTGCCATATGATATATTCTACAACTTTGCACAAAATTCTTGACATCTTGTTGCAATTGCGGCCAATAATAATGCTCACTAACTCAAGCAATAGTTTTATCCTAACCAAAGTGTCCATCCGATCCTCCATTATGATTCTCTTTGATTAGCTTCTCCCTCGTGGAACTCTTCGAAATGCATAATTGGATACCTTTGAATAACATACTGTCTTGGATTTTAAAATTCAACCATTTGGTCTTTGTCTATATCAGGTCCCGTGCAAGCTCTCCAGTCCTCGCCAAAATTAGGATCCTCAGGATACAAACTCTTGAGTTCCTGGAAACCAACAACTTTGATATGCATCTCTGTCAACAAATTTTACATCCTGCTCATGACATCTGCAACGCTATTAGGCTTTCCACTCTTGTGGTTCAAAACAAAAGTATAACTCTACAAAAACTCAACCCATTTTAAATGCCTTTGATTCAACTTTTGTTGGCTATTCAAATACTGTAAAGCTTGATGACCAGTAAACAAAATGAACTCTTAAGGATAAAGATAATGTCTTCACTTCCTCAATGCCTGAATTACAACATAAAGCTCTTGATCATAAACAAAATATTTTTATTTTGACATCATTCAACTTCTCGCTAAAATAAGCAATGGGTTTACCCTTCTGACTCAAAACAACTCCAATGACATTGCCACTAGCATCAAAGTCTACTTGAAATACCTTATTAAAATTTGGAAGTGCCAAAATAGGTCATTCTATAACTTTTATTTTCAATAGATACAAACTCTTTGTTGCTCTTGCAGTCCACTTAAACTCTTTTCTATCCCCTCTTATTGTTTTACTTAGGGTCTACAAATACTACTAAAATTCTCAATAAACTTTTTGTAAGAGATAGTCAGCCCATTAAAAGATCTTACCCCTATATAAATCCTTGGAGTAGGCCATTCAAGGATAACCTTCACTTTCTCCGGGTCCATTTTAAGACCATCTAGTGAGACAACAAATCTTTGGTACACTAATTCCTTCACAAAACAACAGTTCTGGTTATTCAGTAACTTTTCTTCCCTTAACTTCTCTGAGACCCTAAGAATATGCATTTATTCTCTTCCAATATCTTAATGAAGATCAAATATCATTCAATTAAATAATAATAAACTTACTCAAAAATTCTTTCAATACCTTGTTCATTAGCCGCATGAATGTGCTTGGTGCTTTGGTTATCCCAAAGGGCATGACTAACCACTCATACAAGCCCTCCTTTGTCTTGAAGGTTGCTTTCCATTCATACCCTTCACCAATATGAATTTGATGATATATACTCTTTAGATCTATCTTTGTGAAGTACTCATCTCCACTCAAACAATCCATAATGTCATCCATCCTTGGCAATGGAAACCTATACTTGATAGTAATTTTATTGATAGCGGATAATTTGTACACATCCTCCATTCTCCATTTTTATTTGGTGCTAGTACTTCTCGTACAACACATGGTCTCAAACTCTCTTGAATCAACCCTTTTTGTAACAATTGTTGCACTTGTTTGTTCAACTCCTCACTCTTAGCTGGAGTCATTCAATGGGTTTCCTTACTCGGAAAACTGGCTCCAGGAATCAAGTCCATTTCATGACTAATATTTCTTATTGGTGGCAATCCATCATGTACATTATCAGAGACAATATCCTAAAACTCATCCAAAAAATTTACAACTTCCACAAGTACATGTCCTACTTCATCTTTATTAACTTTTGGAATTAAAGAAAAACACATATGCTTGTGCTCCATGCCTTCTATAAACTTCCTTCCATCAACTAAACATATTCTTGCATTACTACATACATTTTCCTCTGTTTGCTTCAATGGCTCCAACTTGTGGCAAAATCCATCCTTTGTTAAAGAATATGTATTTGCATATCCATCATGCACTGCACGATGATCAAATTGTCATGGTATCCCTAACAATGTATGATAAACATCCATAGGTGTAATATCACACAATACCTCATCATGATAGTTTCCAATTTTGAACTTTACCATACATTATTCATTGACCAAATCCTTGTGATCCTTATACAAACCAAGCAATACGGTAGGGATTCGAATGGTTCCTTCTCTCTAACTTCAATTTATTAACCATTTCATTTGAAACAAGGTTATCAGTACCACCACTATCAACAATGACATTGCATACTTTACCATTACACTTACATCTTGTGCGAAACAAATTATTCCTTTACACAGGTTCCTTCTCATTATTTAGCAAGGCTCTTCTAGTAATTAGGACCTCTCCTCTTTCAACATCTTTAGAATGTGATGACTCATGCTCTTCATCTACATGTGCAACTTGTGCGTTATTGTGTGGTCTCTTATTTTCATCCCTTGATGTTGCTGACACTCATAATCTCTATGTGTTTCTTCTCCGCACTAGAAACACATTCCACAAAAACCTCCTCTTCCTGGTCCTCATCATCTTCCTCTTCCTCTTTGATCTCTATTATTTTGATTACAAGGATGACAAGAATTATTTCCCCTATGATTTTGACTGCTACTAGAGTCATCATTCTTCTTCTGATTTCCATTTAAGCCTCCATAAGGTCATCCACTATGATTTCCACCATGACCTCTTCCATTTTGCTTGCTCTCAAACTTCTTGTTCACTTTTTCTTCTACCTTAAAAGAAAATTTATATACATCTTCAATGGTAGATATTTTTACCATTGTCAACTCTTCTTAAATACTCAGCCTCAATCCAGTTATCTAAAAAATAACCTTATCCTTGTTTGCTTCAAAATGACCCATTTTGATAAGGACTCAATTAAACTCTTTTGTATACTCTTGGATAGATTTATATGCTTGCTTCAACCCTTGCATTTTCTTCAGCAAATCAAGCTCAGTCAACAAGAAAGAACTGCCTCTTCAGTTTTTCTACCATCTGATCCCATCTTGTTATTTTATCCTTCCCTCTTGTATTTTTCTCTAGCTGAACCTCTTTCCACCAAATTTTAGCATGACCTTTTAGCTTGGCCTTTGCAAATCTAACCCTCTCAAGATCTTCCACTTCTTCACTCAAAATACTCTTTCATATCATTGATCCAATCGATCAACTCCTCTAGATTAAGATTTCTAGAAAATGTGGAAACTTCAATCTTTGGTCTCTTTCCAATCTTTGAAATAGCCCTAAAAACCTAGCTTCGTCAGGATTCCTAGCCACTTCTTTCTCTTCTTCAAATTGTCCTTTTTTCAGATTCATCTTCACTTTTATCTCTTTCCCTAATAGAAAATCCTCTACACCACTCCTCTTATAGTGCTTGTACTTGTCTATAGAGGGCTTTAAAACCCTCTTCTATCACACCAATGATTCTTCCACCACGGTTCCTTCGTGGAGACATTTTCCTTACTTATTTCTCAGACCCACAACCACAATCCTGGTGTAAGCTACCTTACATTTGGTGATCTATTTAAACACTTTGGAACTTATGCTCTTTTACCACTTGATGAAGAATACTCCCCTTACTAACCCAAACACACACAACACAATAGGGAAATAAATGAAAATTTGCAAGAACTGAACAATTTCAAGAAAAAAAATACTTGCTTTCTATTATCTTTAATGAAATAACATTATAATATTTAGAAAAATATCATGTTAGAACCAATGAACATTTTCATTACAATAATTTGCAAGGTAGAGCCACAAACTACCCTTTTTGGAACTAAGCCTGAAACCCACTTTTATTTCTGATTGTGTAGCACCACTAATTGCCTTAGAATATTCTAGAAAGTGAAACTTTTCCATTTTGGCACCTAGCTGTTCAATTTCCCGCTTAAGTGATTTCTCCCTCTCTTCCTTTTTGTGTCAAAACTTGAGTCTTGATGGCACAACTTTCGAAAGACATACCTTTCAAACCATGTATCTAATTTTCTATTATAACCACTTTTGGGAAACCTCTAGAAGTGCTCTATAGCTAGGATGATGTAGTGTTATCTTGAACATGTTTTGACCCCTTCTGAAACCTCTAAGTCCTTCAAAATTGAGTTCAAAGTTTTCATACCACCCCTTAATACAAATAAAAATTAATATCTTCAAAATCAGACTTGATCTTGCCATGAAACTTTATAGACATGCTTATATATCCAAAATGTACCTCTAGGGAAGTAATTGGAACAATTTGTGCACAGACAAAAAACTCACTAAAAATAGTAAACTTGCCAAAAAAATAGTAATCTTGCCCAAAATAGCCCTTATTGAAAAACTAGACAATATGTTTTGGGTGATGCAAGATGGCTCTTACACCCTGGATGCTCCTACATCAAATACACTATTGAGTATGCTATCTAATATGTTAGTAAGAACTTGCATGCAGGTAAAATTAACTACACAACCATAGAGAAGTAGATTTTGGTAGTCATCTATTCAATCAATAAATTCATACATTATACGACTAGATATTAGGTCTTTTTGCATATGGATCATTCAATAATAAGTTACTGACGAATAAGCATGTTGTTAGTGGCAGGTCAGTTATATGGTTAATTTTATTGCCAAAATTTCATATCACTATAGTAGACAAGCTATGAAGAGCCAATATTGTTGTAAATTTCCTCTCTAGACTGAATAATAAAGAATTAGAACCCATCGCAGATGATTCCTTCCTTGATGAGCATCTCTTTTACTCTATAGTATGCAAATATTACAAACTATCTTGTGTTTGTGAGACCAACTCCGTACTTATTTCCAAGAGAAAACTCTAGTTAGTATAAAAGAGCTTTCCATATTTATGGATATTTGAATACCTATTATATATTGGATATGATAATGTTATGAGAAGGTGCATAAGGGAGGATGAGATGCATGACATATTTCATGCTTATCATGATGATCCATGTGGGGTCCACTTTGCAACCAAGAGGACTCCTATGAATATGGTTAATGCAAATTATCATTGGTTATATTTCCACAAGAAATTAGTTAAGTACATTGAACATTGTGGTAGATGTCCGAGAATGGGTAAACCCACAAGATGTGATTAAATAAGTTTACGCCCTCAACTATTCCTAACACAATCTTATAAAGGGGGAATAGATTTTATTGGCTTGATAGATGGACCTTCAAATAAAAATAGTATATCTTAGCATGTATCGAATATTTTGGGTGGATTCTAGGGCTACGAAACATGCAAGGGATAATAAGGTGGGATAATTTATTTATTAAGAAACCTTTACCAGACATGGGGTCCCCAAGGAAATTGTTACAGATCAGGGCCCTTAATTCACCTTGATACTAATACAAGCAATTTTGAATTAATAATAGTTGACTCATGAGAAAAAAACACCCTATCATCTATAGTCGCCACTAATAGGTGGAGGTTACTAACAGTGAAATAGAAGCCATCCTGACCAAAATCATTTTACTTCATAAGAAGGATTGGGCTTCTAGACTTGTAGAAATTGTTTGGGCTTACATAACATCTTGGAAGATAACAATTGAATTCACAATATTTAAGTTTTTGTATGGCAATGAATCTATCATTCCAATGGAATTTGAACACAAAACATCAAGGACAATGGTAGAAATTAACTTGAACTTATTAGAAGATTAGAAAGAATGGATTAACAATCTCAATGCTTTGGATGAATTTAGAAAAGAGGGACTCCTCCACTCATATTTGATCCAAACTTTGAGGGTGAAATAGAATGATAGATTTATGAAAACAAGATAATTTGATAAAAGTGACTAGGCCCAATTATATGATTCGTGGTATAAAGATCATCAAGAAAATCTCCAGACTAGATGGTTGAGTCCCTATGATATAGAAAAGGTATTTGCTAATGGAACTATCAGGATTTAAACCATTGACCCAATGATATTAGCATAGTTGGTCAACGATCATCAACTTCATTTATATAAGAATCCTACTAATAAAATGTTGGAATCATTTATCGTTGCGCCAAAAGCTCGAACTGTCAATACCCGATACAAATGCCAGATTTAACCTGATCCATTGGAGGTAGTTAAGCCATGTCACAAATCTCCAAGGAGGTGCTAACCACCAAGTCAACAATCTCCCCCTCAACACCGACTGAACCTTCAACACCCACTGAAGGGAGACTTGAACCCGTGACCCAAGGCTCTAATACCAATTGTTGGAATCATTTGTTGTTGCACCAAAATATCGAACTATCAATGCCCGATACAAACGCTAGATATAACCTGATCCATGAGAGGTGGTTAAGCCATGTCATGAATCTCCAAGCAGGTGTTGACTACCAAGTTAACATAAATATGACTTCCTCAAGTAGCTTGATAAGACAACCTTATCAGTACCTCTTGTAGTATTTGCATTTGATACTCATGTATCAAGGTAAAATAAGTTCTCCAAGTAAATTATCAATTAGACGATCCATAATAAAGTTCTCAATATTTGGGAACACTATTTCATTCATAATAAAATCCATTTTTAGCTTAGCTTTCCCGATAACCATAAACAAGGGATTTCTTCCTGCAGTAACATAGAGGGACTAGTTTCTAGTCAACACATGACAATAAATTATAGTTATCTCGAGTGGACTGAAAACATCCTCCTTTGTCAATGATGTGGAATATACTCAATCTAAAATATTAGTTTTTTATAATTCATGGATTGAAGGATATGTAATGATGTCTTTAGTTTCATATTTGCATGCACAAATATTTAGCACATAACTACAGTCATGACAACGACTACTTCCAAAAAA
>MU226405.1:371456-383595 GCA_018584345.1 Thuja plicata | reverse complement strand
TTCAAATTTGTCATCCTTTTTCCAATACTTGTTGCAAATTGATTTGGTACACATTAATGTGACAAATTGTTGTCCTTGTATTTAATGACGTTCATTTGAGCATAAAACATCACCATGATTCATCAAACAATCATTACATCCAAGAAATATTCCTTACAAGAATATTTTGATTAGGAACACTAAAAAGCATCTAACATGTATCAAAGTCATTTACATCATCAGCATTGTTTTAGATTACAATCTTTGATAATTTCCACGACGATAAACTTGGTTTAATAAGGGGGTGGTAGAGCTTGATCCTTGAAATTAGATGGATTTTTCAAGTCATTTTTAAATGTAACCAACCCTTGACAATTAATAAAGCGTAAGGGATTTTTAATTAATTAGATAGTAGAAGTATACAATGTGCTAAGTTAGATTTGTGAGCTACACAACAAATTAACATGAAGCAAAATTGTTCCTTAAGCATTTAATCAACTTATACAAGTTCTACTTTAGCACAAAATTTAAACACTAAGGATTCCAAGAACATCATTTCTCAAGATTATGCTGAATTGAATCAATAAGATACCATCATTCACATTGTTCCCTTATACCAAGAACTAAGAACATTCCTCCTTCACAATCATTTTTCTAATTTAACATTTATTTTAAAATGATCTAATCCTAATTATACTTTACTTCAATCTGAGGTTATACTTGAACCACTTAAAATATTGTATTTAAATTATTAATTTAAATGAAAACAAATGTATTACATTTAATGAAGTTCAACACGATGTATAAATATACATTTATATGAGAAATCAACTTTATTTTAAACTCTTATGAATAGTAAAATAAATTCATCAAAATTATTAATAAAAGATTTTACTTGAATTATACTTACAAATTTGTTTGTGTAAAAAATTTGAACTCAATATCATCTAGATACCTCCAACATAAAAAAAAATTAAACCAAATTTGAAGACATAACACAAACAAACATAGTGTTTACCTTCACCGAACACTAAATCCACAACTTTTCTCAACCTTTTCAAATTCGATTAATAAAGTAAACTTTTGGGAAACCTCATGCCTAATTCATGGATCTAAATCTTTAAAAAAGCGGGCTACATCACTTCCTTCAAAAACTGCGGTTGGTGGCACGAGCAACTTCCATTCAAACCAGTCAAAGATACAATGGAGGGAACAACCAATATTCGTCTCAGAAATGGCCGCAGGCTATAACAGCGGACACAAATTCACGTGTCATAGCAAGTTAGATATAACCACCATCTTATTTTATTCTATTCTTTCCTTGTGTTTCAATGTCGGAGGTTTCAGTTGGAGTTTCCTATAGCCAGCGTCTATTCAACCGTCATAAATTTAAATTTTAACAACATAGTTAAAATTGATAAGATTTAGGTTTCTGATGGCTAGATAGACGTTTCCTTTTGCTATAAAAGATCTCAATGGCCTTAAAATTAGCTCTATTACATTCTCTGCTTAGCTGCTAAAAACATTTGAGAGTAGATATGAAGAGTTTTATCCCAATCGATGTAGATTCTCATTTTTCCTTGCAGAATCTGCCATATGGGGTGTTTAAGCCCAGTCCTAGGGAAGAGGCTAGAGCCGGAGTGGCAATTGGAGACTATGTGTTGGACCTCAGTGCAATCTGTAGAGCTGGGCTCTTTAATGGGCCTCTTCTCAAAGGATCTCACTGTTTTCTTGAGGTTAGTACAAGCGATGTTTCTTTTCTGAATTGAATTGTTTAGTTGCCTTGGGCCGGAAGTTGTAGATGACTCTTAAATGAATGTGATAGGGGACTTTGAATGCATTCATGGCCATGGGAAGACCTGCTTGGAAGGAGGCCAGAGCGACAATCCAGAAGCTTTTATCAGGCAAGTTTTACTTCTATTTCCCATTTTAAACTTAAGATTTCCCTCCTACTTGTCAAGACATGACTAGCTCGCCTTAGAGAGAGCCATATCTCTGTTTCAACCCTCTCTCGCCCTTACTAAAGAAAAACTTGCATTACTACTTTATTTATAACAGACAATTTTTCAGTCACCTTCTTTTTTGGCTGGGCAAATTTGAAAGCTTCCTTAAGCCAGATTAATACGAAGTGCCCATCCCAGGAAGCATGTACAGACGGGCTCGAACTCGGTCATCATTTTGGCTGTTGGTCCACTTTATGACTAGACTATGGCTACTTGAACTCTTGTCGTTTGGCCTTTATGATCACGTTGGCAGCTCAACACATACGCTTTTGGCACACTTTCTGGTCGCAATGCAGCCATCTTGAAGCCATGTATCAACTGTAACATGATCAAAGGCTGGGGTTCGTATGGGGTTTAGGGCAGCTCTCTTTCCACAGGTGATCCGACTATGTATGTTGGCAACTTAGCCCATGGTCACTATGTAGAAGTACTTTTTTTCTGCCTGATCAAAGGATACAGCATCTCATCTTCCCCATAATGTCTATTCTGTTCCTATTTTGCTAATCTGTACACAATGTGTTGCATGACCTGTAGAGACGACTTTGAATGAATCGACACATCTTCTCAGAGATTTACTTTTACAAAGCTGTTTTATGTATAAGTCACTGTCTCTTTGTATCGCCAATATTGATTTCTTGTTGTGTGTGTGTGATTGGTTTTATATTTTCTTTCAGTACGCTCATTCTCATTCATATTTATTTACAATACTTGGGATCAAAAAATTTAGTGTTTCTTCCCTGGCTTGTTCCCAACATTTGAATCACTTTGTACTGAGTATCTCTGGGAAACAACATAAGCCTCTATCCTGCATGGAAAGCAGATTAAAATAATAATTCCTTGAATATTTAATCAATAATGATGAATCAATTATCCCATACTCATGTGACTGGATCGAGATGCTTAATTTGACTGGTGAGGCTTAAGGGTCAAACACAAACCTCTCCTTGTTAGCTGCCTGAGCTCGAAACTTGAATAGATGATCTGCATCAGGGTCTTTCTCTAACTTGAAACTAGCTGAAGCTAATGTCAAAGCCTCTATACTGTTGGTGGCATCCTGATAGAAGAGCCTTATGAACCATTATTGATACCATACATGAAGGAATGCGATATATAATCTGTCTGCTGAATCTTCGACAGGCTAGTTACGGAGGATACTTACATTGTTTTGACTAGGTCTGAAACTGTCGTGTGTACTAATGTGTAAATTTCATCATTGTAATCTAAATCATCAGTTTCACTAAAAAAACTGTACTTGTCTCTGTAGCCAACTAGTTCTAGACAAAGTTCTGGGACTCGGACTTGGAACTTGGCAAAAAAAGTCGGCTCAGACTTGGCAAAGAGAAAAACCCAAGATATTTAGATACTTTTAAGGATTTAAAACTTGTTTCATGCACCATTTATCAAATAAATGTTAAAGACAAAATAACATCATCAAGTAGAAGCTAATTTGATCACATACACAAGTATACATCGATCACATAAGTATAAACGTAAATTGTAGCTGAAGGAAATAGCACATTTAGAAATATAAATATTGTCAAATGTATAGAAAACTCATGGAATATGAAATCAATGACATCAAATGTTTTAAACAAATATCATAACAATAACTGCAAGTCTATGGCTTTGTTGAGTCTGCATCCCTCCTACAAATGCGTGTAAGGTAGGTCTTGGAGGATGCAACAACCACACTCTTTGCATGTGACTCCATGCCACCTTCACCAACATCAGCTGTTCCTATGTTTGCTTGTCTTCTCTACCATGGTCAGCCTCTCTATCTTCCTAGTCAACCTAGTCAAGGTCCTTGTCCCTAAAGACATGATTTGTAGCATCAATGACCACTCAGATATTGGATCGACCTCCGCTAGTGTGATTGGGGCAGAGTCATGGTCTAAAACCTGTCTATGTCTAAGACGAAAGTTGTAATGAACATATACAAGATCATTCAACCTCTCCACGAACAGTCTATTGCGCCTCTTGGAGTGTATGTCAAACATTCTCCAATCGTACTCATAACCCAAAGCACTGTTGTTTTTCTGTGCTTGTTTTACCACGGGCAATGTGGCTCAATCATTGTTACCCTCCCAACCATAGACGATAAACACTTATCGTCTCCCCCAAGCACTGCTGTTCTAAATAATGCAGATTAAAAATGCCAAGATAGGAAGATTCAATCTTCCTTTATACCTATTGGTGGTGTCCATTCATCAAGGGTCACCACTCTTCACATGTGGGCCCATTAATTTAATAATTATATTATTATTATAATATAGTTATATTAGTTATATTATCACAATAATAATATAATAATTATATTATCAATATAATTATTATATCACAATAATTATATTATCACAATAATATTATTAATATAATTATTATAACACAATAATTATATTATCACAACCTTTATGTGATCTATGTCAGCCTGGAAAAATCCGACCATAGCTACAATAACATTAACACTCCCTCTTAGCAAGGGAGGAATCCTTCTCGATATTTGAGTTATGTACTGATATCCACCATGGCTACTCCCAGAGGGTGGATCCATCATGGCTACTCCCATGAATGAAAATACAAATGAACACAAGTGCTTATCACAGAATCACTCAACGTGATGTCGTCATCTCATCATGACGTTCATCATGGCTATTCCTAGAGGATGAATAAACACAAGTGCTAAGTCATGGAGTCTCTCACATGACATCCACCATGGCTACTCCCAGAGGGTGGAACAAGGGCTTTGACCTCAAACTTCTCTCTCACAGAGAAGAATGCATTTACAAGGGCTTGCACCTCAAACTTCTCCCTCACAGAGAAGAATGCATTAACAAGGACTTGCACCTCAAATTTCTCCGTCTCAGAGAAAAAATGCTCTACAAGGGTTGACATCTCAAATTTCTCAATCTCAGAGAAAAATGCACTACAAGGGCTGACACCTCAAATTTCTCCGTCTCAGAGAAAAATGCACTACAAGGGCTGACACCTCAAATTTCTCCGTCTCAGAGAAAAATGCACTACAAGGGCTGACACCTCAAATTTCTCCGTCTCAGAGAAAAATGCACTACAAGGGTTTTCACCTCAAACTTCTCCCTCACAGAGAAGAATGCATTAAAGTACACCTCAAGAAATCACTAATGCTGGGACTCCCTCTCAACAAGGGCTTCATTCTCCACAATTCCAAGCTTGTCTCGAAAATGCACAAACTTTACTTTGGCGAGAGGCTTGGTGAGAATATTGGCCGTTTGTTCTTCAGTGCTAATGTACCTCAACTGAATAGTATTGCTTTGCACCATATCTCTAATACAGTTATATTTGATCTCCACATGCTTTGACCTGTCATGAAATACAAGGTTGGAGTCTGCATCACTCTTGGTGAATCCCAAGCTCACCAAGTATCCATCTATCAGGAATATCACGATCTAGGTGTCAGCATAAAGGCCTTCCAACTTACATACACGGAACTCCATCCCATGAATCATAGTCCTCTGACTGCTACAGTTTCTTGATCACTAGAGGAACCATCTTGACATGGTCTACTCCCTCTGAACCAATATGACTAAGATTCTCGGATGTCAACTGAAGCAGATCCTCTAGCTGCTCCCTTTGACACGAAAGCATACCCTTTTCACATGTACGATTTTATAGTATGTGGAATCAACTTTATTGAGATAGACGACTTCTCATACCCTCAGATACATAATAGAGATCCAAAGTTTGCTTATTCATCAGGAATGGCATTGCAAACTTTCAGCCGTTGCTTCCATCACTTTCCTCTTCCCAGGTATGCAGAGACAAAGTAATCCTCCTGTAAGTTAGGTAAACCATATTACAGCCTCCTGTACACTCTTGTCCATTTGTCATATCCCAGACATATCCCTGAGGAGGCTGATCAAGTACAGTCCATGAGGATTGCCTAATCAGGCGCAGAAACGTGAACAAGGGAGAATGCGTTGGCTTGAAACAGATCAAAACCCTTTCAACCAGTTGCATGAGTTCAACATCTTGGGGACCATAACCCATTTGCTTCAAAGCTCGCATAACTAAACCCATCCTCAGGAGTTACATGAATTGTAGAAACATCCCTTTCAATTGCATTCATGGAGTATCCACATTGATCAAACTAAAAGTCACAAATGTTAGAGCCAGGTAGAATATCAGGAATCCCTGAATTAAGTCATTTCACTTGCTGACTTACAATTGCTCTTCTAAAACAGAGAGGCCTGCTCACGGTCAAGTTGTGTCATGCACACCTCCAGAGTAAATATAGGTTTACAGTCCTCATTACATGCGCCGTCAGCTGCACAATTAGAATAACATGCCAATTGTAATTTTAATCTGAATCTCCCATTACATATGCTCTTCCACTAGAAGCGAGCATTCCAAAATATATCTAAAAAAATGATACTTCCTCTGCAAGGCTGCGAAGAGGAAAAGACTATGCTCCAGTAAAGATAAATGTCCCTCTGGTATACTTCACAGCCTTTACAAAGAGGGGCAAACCACCTGCGTTACTCAAAATCTTAGGAATTTAAAGAAGTAGCTTTGTGGTTCCACAAGTCTTCAGGACTATCTGCCAGCCGTGCAGTAGAGCCACAAACAAGTTCCTAGCATACAAGATTATTGAAAATAGAATAAACTACTCCTATTATCAGAATAAGCCCTTTACTATATTGGCCCAACCCATCGAATGATTCAAGAGATGGAAAAGTATAGGAATCGTTGTCAACTTGGAATGAGAGGATTCTGTGCCAAGAAGAATGGATTTATGTACAAGAGGAGACCGCTTCTTCAGAAGACTCTTTTGAACTCCCGAAAGAGAATTTGCAGAATTTAGAGCAAAGGTTTATGCAGTATATCATTTGTTACAGATCGTCGATTGCTGAGATGCTTAGTAAATTATGTTCTTCATTCCTTTCGAACTACATCCCTGTTATCTCCGTCAATACTCCTCCGTATCTCATACTCATTCCACCACAGAAATACCCAAGAATCTGATCTTTGCTCGTCACGGTAGGTCACAACAAAGGACTGTAGGAGTTGTTCTCCTCTATACACATTGAAGAATGACGACCCCGTGAGAGCTCAGAGTGTTCTCATTGTAGATATATTACAGTCTCTGTATATTCCCGGATGGTAATACTGAAAATATATGGTATCACAAATATTACTTCTGCGATCAGATTGACCCTCCAAATTAATGGTGAATGGAATGCCCGTTATCTGTGTGTGGGCAAAAATGGAAAATCGCAGGAGAGTGCAATTTTCTGTAATGTTTTCTTGTATAGATCCTTAGGATTTGAACAAAATTCTTATAATTCCAATCACAAGAGTGATTCACATATAGGAGGTTTTGTTCATATAATTGCCAACAAAATGATCCTTAATCTTTTCCTCCTAAGTGCGATGACCTTAACTATAGTCACCAGTGGAGTGATTCATCTGCTTCAATAATAATGCTCTATAGATTGCCAAAGCCAAATACCTATCTGATCCTTCACCTGAATTCAACCTTACTGGAAAATGACAGAAAAGAAAAATGGCTCACGACACATATGGAGGAGTTTTGAATTATTTGCTATGACCTGCAATAGTTCCGCCAAATATTTGAAATATTCCTTAGCTGCACAAAGACTATTTCTTGAAGATTAATCACTCAGCCATAATAGTATATTTCAACTGACTTCTCGATGAAGCAATTACACTGAGCCCGATAAGTGTTTGCTTTTATCCAACAATAGGAACATTGAAGTTTAACATTGAAGTTTCCTGGCAAATATTTATCCAAGCATCATAGTCCGTTCAGAAATATTTGCCGTATATACATTTATCTCTATTTACCAATGTCTTCACGCTAATGAGGACCCCCGATAAATATAAAAAATATTATAGTAATGTTTCGCTTTGTTAATCAAAATAATAATCTTTTATTCCTTATGACAAAGCTTAAATGGAAATCTCGACAATTATTAGACAAACCATAGTTCTTGTAATAGCTGCAGATATATCATTTTCTATGAACATTATGACTCTTCAGTTTCTATATTCAATGCAGCACATTCTCTGCCCGTGATGAGAGCTTGAATACGAAGAGGCCCTACCGTTAGCAACACTATTCAAAGAACTCATGCCAATGACTCCCTCTACATTTGGCAACATAACGACAAAAATAGCTTCGTTGTTGATCATTCACAACAACTCATAAAAATCTCTCTCCGATCCTAACCTCCACATGGCACTTCATCAAAATTTTATCAAAATACCTCAGGACAAGGTATGAGCCAAAAGATACGTTACTTTCTTGAATATTTCAGATCGTTCTCATACCAGCAAAAATCATACAGATTCCCAAAAGTTCGTATCCTCTTTGATACCATGTTGTTTTTCTGTGTTCTTTTAACCACGGGCAATGACTCAATCATTATTACCCTCCCAACCATAGACGATAAACACTCATCGTCTCCCCCAAGCACTGCAGATTAAAAATGACAAGAGAGGAAGATTCAATCTTCCTTTATACCTATTGGTGGTGCCCCTTCAGAAGGGTCACCACTCTTCACATGTGGTCCCATTAATTTAATAATTATATTATTATTATTATATAGTTATATTATCACAATAATAATATAATAATTATATTATCAATATAATTATTATATCACAATAATTATATTATCAATATAATTATATAGTGTTACTTGGGGACGCGTCTCTGGTATTTTTTTTCAGTCATCCTCGTCTCAGAAACGTCCTAGGGATAGGGGACGCCTAGGGGACTTTGACTTTGACTTCTAGGAAATTTGACTTTGACTCTCAAAGTAACACAAATTTGACATATGAATTCTGCGAATTCTTATATTTTAAGGTTCTATTATGTATAAATGCATGCTTTATCCATGTTTTCATAAGAATATTTAAATTTCTCTACATATTTTAAATTTCCCTATTGTTATATAGCCATCCCCTTTGTCGTCCCCAAACTTGGCAAAAAATTTTTACATCTCGGAGACTCCTTCCCCTATCCCTTGCCGTACCTGTCCTAAAAACTTGGGGTAACCTTGTAATTATATTATCACAATAATATTATCAATATAATTATTATAACACAATAATTATATTATCACAACCTTTATGTTATCTATGTCGGCCTGAAGGAATCTGACCATAGCTACAATAACATTAGCAAGCACTGCATGGTTGATTCAATACACAAATGGCAATCCTCTGAAGGTTTGGTGCTTATTTGTCACCATATATTTGAGATGAGAAAAATAAAAAAATCAATCTCATTTCCAATTTTAAGTTTCAAGTTTTAACATTTATTAATAATATGAAAAGAGGAAAATTTTATTACATTTTGAAACTTAAATTATGCCCTTAAATATATTTTTACCTGGTTGGAATGTTGTCCGATTATCTTTGCATATTTGACGAGAAAAGAGCTCTCCATGTGGATTAGTAAAGGTCTCTATCTCATGGACTATAGGGCTGGTATCACTAGTCGACATCTGCTCTATCATTGAGTAGAACCAATTAAGAAGCATCCGCCTTGAAATCATGGCGGATTTGGAATGCTAGATTGATGAAATAAGCGTCTGTGTGGAAGGGCTTGTGAAATTGGAGGTGCCATCTCCTATCAGTAATCTCCCAAATAGGGTAATACTAACCCTCAACTCCCTCATAGATGGCTCTAATGGCCTCCTTGGCCCTATCCATGCCCTCGTATATGTAACCATTGCGAGCTTCTCTCCATCAACAACTCATAGGAGAACTACCAAGGGCTTGGTGGACTGCAAGTGCAAATATTGTGAAACGTTAACTTAAGTAATTGTGAACGAAAATAAGAAAATAAAAGAAAAATATGAATAAATAATTAAAACATAAATTGGAATTAAATTTTACCTTCACAATCTTTGTACAAGGTGCCCAAAAGCCTGACTCATAAAATATGCAACTTGCCACATCAATCCCTGCAGTAGTCATAGCATAGGATGAGGAAGTCCACTCCTCACCAATAAGCATACACCTCAAAGCTGCCTTGGACTGAATCAAGGATTGTAATGTGATGAAATTAGTGGGAAATTTGTCTATTGCCTCATTAGGCTAAGGACCAATGCGTGATTTTATACAAATTATTTTTGGCCATTTCCATATATGTTTTGATCCACGGAAGTTTGCCAAGATCCTCCAATATGAGGTCGTGGAGTCCAAAATACTGTGGGGGGCATCTCCATCAAAAATCTACCAGCAACAACACAATTTGCTGCATTATCGGTCACCACCTGAACATCATTCTCATTGCCCACCTCAAGTAGGACTTCCTAAATAGCCTCACAAAGATGAGTGACGTCTTTTATATGTCCCAAGGCATCAATTGACTTCATGAATATTGCGCCACTTGAAAAAAAGCAAAACCAATGATCCAAATTTCAATAAAGCATAAATTAAAAATACTAATTACTAAATCAAATTCAATGCATTGAGGGAAGTAGAATCACCTGCAAAAGAAACAAGAAAATTGAGGAGTGTCCTTTTCTTTTATCAGTCCAACCATTGGTCATGATGGTGCAATCCTTCTTGCTCCATATCAAGTGCTGCTCCTTTATTGTTGCTTTTACATCAGCCACCTTTTGAGTCAATATTGAGCCCCTTAACTCATCTTTAGTAGGGACTTTGAACTTTGCCCCACAAATAGTTATAAAATTAATCATTTTTTGAAAATAAGGAGACCTAACACATGTCACAAATAAATTAAATAAGTAATGTAAAATGAAGAGTTCAACTTCAAATTTGAATTCAACATACATCTAAATATAAAAATCCATGTGACAAAGAATCAAACTATAAATTTTAAAACAATCAAACAAATAAAAGGTACCTAACTACATGGAATGGAATGTTGCAATAGTACTAGAAGTCTCCAATTGCAAGTTTAGCCACATCATGTGCCTCCTTGTTCCAACCCATGCTCTCAAGCCATGGTTGGGAATCAGTAGTAGTGCATGGCAAAAAATATGAATCCATCCTAGATTTGCGAATTCGAGGACCAATGGATACTCTCCCACGAACACGAACATGAACACACCAACACCAACACCAACACCAACACCAACACCAGCACACGTACTAGCACTAGGACAAAATGGAGGCATAGAAGAAGCCTCTCTAACAACACCAATGGACGCCAACTCCTCCCTTTGTCTCTTTTTTTCGTTTCTTTTTGCATCTCAAAAGTTTCTAATTTTACCTGCACCTCATGAACAACCTCAAGAGGTGCCTTATCACATATCACAACATCATGGATGGGAATGCGCGTAAGATGATACTTCAATATATTAATGCCTCCTTGAAAAGTTGTTTTGCAATAGTGACAATTTGTGCCTCCTCTTTTTTGTCCAAGTTCAATATCACAATGTCTCCAACAAAGGTCTTTTTTGATTGGGGTTCTAGACATTGAAAAAATGATTTGAATTGCTTAAGGGTGTTGCAATAACACATAATTACAAAAAAATTAACATTTGTGAATTGTTATTTATAATATTAAAGTGATTAATACAAAATAATGTACGTTTTTTTCCAAGAAGTTATGCAGGGTTTGTTCCAAAACAAAATATAGGTTTGTAGCTTTGTTTCAAAAAAACGTATGTTTGTTCTTTCTTTGATGTAGTAAAACAAAATATGGACAAGAATTGAAATTTTTAACAATGCAATTTTTGGTTAGAAAACACAAAAAAACCAAAAAAAATCAAGCTTACCTCTAGTCAAACTTAAAATCAAATGCAGATTCCTTTTAGTTGATCTTCGTGTAATGTCCCCAATTTGGTAGGTTCCAAGAATATGCAGAGGTTAGCTCATCATTGCGAGCTTTGTGAGCTAACGCCTTGATTTGAGGGTCTTAGTTAGTCGACTTACTATTTTTAGTAAGTCAGTGATGGCGGTTTCCATTTCTGGCAGGCACCTAGGCACTATATTCAGTTGGTGATGATATTGGCACTTTCAGTGGTATATATTGAGTTTAAGTTTATAAATCGCTTTTGGGCGCCTAGTGGGGGTATTAATCATTAATCCACATGGAATATAATCCTAAGTCTTAAAAGCAATGCTTTTAAGTGAAAGGTGTGTTGAAGAAGCCTTTTAAGTGAAAAGTGTCTTCATGA
>MU226405.1:359496-371406 GCA_018584345.1 Thuja plicata | reverse complement strand
TGGAATATAATCCTAAGTCTTAAAAGCAATGCTTTTAAGTGAAAGGTGTGTTGAAGAAGCCTTTTAAGTGAAAAGTGTCTTCATGAAGCTTTTAGCTTTGGAGTTATTTATTATTAATTCAAAGTTACTAAATGAAGACTTCTAATTGAAAAGTGTATTAATGAAGGCTCTTTAGTGAAAAGTGTGTGAGAGAAACTATTTGCTTTTGGTGTCTTGAAGAAGATATCTTTTATTATTATAAAAGCAATGCTTGTGCAAAAAAGCAAGGGATTCTATTGTGCCTTTGCTTTTGTTGATTTGGGTGAAGTGAAGAAACAAGGGTTTGGAGAATTTCAGCATGGCAGAATTGTGAATTATACACATGCTTCAACACTTTTAATTGGTGAAACATCCAACTAATTGTGCAATCCAGCAATGACTTTATACAGAAGCCATGTTTGAGCTTAATTGGTGAAGTTTTGAAGATTTTGAGTTTATCAGCTGCCGATCCTAAATATATTATTGTTGCAATTATAAATCAGATTACAAGCATTTGTTGTTGGAAAATTCATCTGCTGCTGTTATTCATTCTTTCAGAGGGTTTCCAGACATGTATTACCTGTGAGTTCATTAATTGTAACTCCTAGATTTTCTGGGTATTGTTGTTTTAGATAATAGGGGTTATTTAATGAACTAGTTTGTCATTATTTTGTGAAAATTCTGAGTATTCAAGCTCGTATAAAAATCTGGAATTTTCAGCTGTGTATTTTCAATGCAATTTCAGATTTGAGTTGGAAAATTATTATTGCAATATCTTCTATTTTGCTGCATTATATTGTTGTATCGAACATTGCAAATATATCAAAAAAACATCAATTGCAGCATACCAAACCATAACAAATCAAATAGGAATTCAAATCAGCAAGCTCAGACATTGTTTGCTAAGTGTTTGACGAAATGTCAAGGCACTATTAAATCAGAAATTACAGTGGTAAAGTTAGAACCAGCAGAGGTTCTTACAGTGGTATCAGAGCTTGCCTGCAAAGTGTTTGAGAAATTGTCAAACATCCAAAATTAAACCACAGTCTAGCGTTGTCAGAGTTAGAACCTGCAAGGGGTTTTTACAGTGATATCGGAGCTTGCCTGCAAAGTGTTTGATAAAATGTCAAACATTTGAAAAGTAAAGAAATTTGGTGTTTGTCAGAGTTAGAACCAACAAGGGTTCTTACAGCGGTATTAGAGCAGTTTCCTGCCATCCTGTTGGGGTGGAAATCATTGAGCTCACTTGTTTGTCTTGAGTGATTGAGTGACCAACACTCTTGTAGTTGTTATAGTTATGGAAAAATCTAGGAAATCAATTAAACAGGGAAACCCGTTGAACAATATGAGTAATCTCATAAAGCAAACAAATGCCATGATGAAAGAAATGGAGAAACTGAGGCAAACTCAAGAAAGGCTAGATGCGAAACTCTCAGATCCGACAACTGTTGAGAAGGCGACAAAATTTTTGGTTTCCTTTTTCAATAACTCCTCTTCACAAAAAAAACTGGAGGAGAGACACGAGATCTTTACAAGTGAGGCATCCAGAAATCTTCATGATGAATTTTCAGCAGCTACTGATCATTGTGGAGATGATCCTGTACTTAGTGGGTCGGCCACTAGTCCTATTTGCACACATGATGTGGGAGATTCTTTACAGGGACATGTGGATGTGACTGACTTGTTGGCGGATAGTGGTACTGAGTCTCAGCATCTTGAGCATATCAGAGTTAGTGTCACAGAATAGGCTGATGACATGTTCACTACCATTGGTGGCAACTTTACATCAATTGGTAGTAGTACTAGTGTTACAAGGTTTGATTTTCAGGACAACAGTCCCTTAATTGAGCCTGTTGATGATGCTGTGGATAGTGTGAGTGCGGAAGATGTTGTCGATGCCACTATGAATTTTGATTCTTTAGATGACGTTGTCTTTGAGGACTGCGAGGAGGATATGAGCTCTAACAGCTCTAATTTTTATAACAACAGTCGTAGTGTTGGGTCAGTGCAGGAAACAACAATCTTTTCCTGTATAGAGGATGAGAGCATGGAACTATCCAGTGATGACACTCATGATTTGAGTGTTACGGAGGAGTCAGGTGATGTAGATTCATGCCCTAGTGTTGTTGATTCACATGATGACATTGAGTCATGTATGCAGTAGGAAATAACAAAGGGGTCTTAGTTAGATGATGCTAATAATAGTGTTGTGGATACCTCTGATGTTTGGTATGAGGATGATGTGCGTTGCAGTGAGTTTGGTTTATCATTCTAGACATTGAGTTTTGACTCAGAGTTGTCATCTGATAGTGATGGGTCCCAGGATCCTGTTTTACAGGGACTCACAGATGATAATGAGGAAGCAAATGTGTGCAAGGAGTTTGATACAACAATGTCTTCCACTTCTTCAGAGGAGGTATTTGTAGAGGTACCCAGTGGCAGTACCTCGTTGGTGGACATGTGTGAGGTTGTTAGTGCACATGAGGAGAGTGATCATGAGGTGAGTCTGGTAGATACAGTTTCCTACCATAGTGCGATTAGTGAGACAGAGAGTGTACAGGGGAGCCAGGGCATGCAAAGACATCTTGTGTCCGGACAATTGAGGGTAAGCGATAGAGATATTTCTTCATCTCTTGAGCATTATGATGCTACTCGATAGTTGTTGGTTGTTTATAGTTGGGGTGCTCCTATGTCAGATGAGCACGATGGTAGCTATCTTTCCCCAGCAGAGATTCATTCGCTTCGAGAGGCTATCAGAATTTTGAGGCAGAGTGATGTACAGTTGTTAGCTGACAGGGAACACTTGCTTGAGCGGGGGAGTACCTGTTACGAGGCATTGTTAGGGAAAGAGGAGGAGGTAGTTGAGCTCACCCATGAGCTTCAGGCAACTTATGGGGTGTTAGAGAGCACCTAGTCGGTTCTTCAGGAGTCGCAGATGTAGTTGGGGAAGGTGACTGTGGAGTTGGAGCGAGTTCAGTCTACGCCAGCCACAAATTCAGTTCAGCTACATATAGTGGTGGTTGGTGGTGAGTCGGCTTCCACAGATGATAGTGATGGATGTGTTGGGGACACAGTTACATCCATCCTTGGTACAGTTGCAGTAGATACAAAGGTGAGTGCATCAGTGGAGGATTGCAGTGAGCTTCTTGTGGTACTAGGTCCTCTAGTAGTTAGCACGATGATGAATGATACATAACAGGTTGTTGAGAGGCTCGAGGTAGCAGTAGTGGATTCATCAGAGAGTTGTGTGCTAGTTCCTGACACTACTCCTTCCAATTCACAGGTGATGGGTAGGGTATCATTTGATTTGGAGACGGGCTCTCATGGTGATTTGTTTCCTTCTGCCGGAAGCAAATCTATTACTTCATCTCATACAGCTGATAGTGATAGGCAGTTGGTAGTGCCATGGTTTCAGAGGGATCAGCTGTGGATTGTAGGGGAGTAGGTTGATGCTTCTTCATATAATTTCTACTGCACAGTCATTTATGAAGTACTTGCTTGAGAGTTCGAAATTGCAAGAGGGACCTTTAGGGGCCTCTGAGGGTACTCTCATCCGGGGTTCTCGCGGTATTCGGGTTTTAGTGGGAAAGATTGTAGATACTTTGACTACAATGCTTCCTCACAGGGATTTTGTGGTTGGGTTTGCTGAGAGGGTTAACCAGGATCCTGCCCAACTAGTTACTCAGAGTCAGAGATTGGAGCCATCTCTTGATTCTCGGATTGATATTAATGAGCCTCTGACAGAGATTGGAGCATTTTATCGTAATTACACAGTGAGGAGCGCTCATCATTTCTCTTTTGACCCACAAGTTGAGGATTTGGTTGCACATTGGTGTGGGTAAGCTCCAGGTTTATACCATCCTTTATGGGATGGGTTTTCTCCATTTGCAGTTGATGAGGTTAGTAACTGCAAGTTAGCAGGAGGCTACTTACAGGGTCAGCATATCCATGATGGTTTTGCAGAGGATGGATAGCTGGGTTATGGTACAGTTGTTTTTGGGAGTACTTGTCCCTGTTGCACAGATGGACTTCATACACAGAGTAGATTGGTAGGGTGTGCAGGGAGTTCTGGTCTATCAGATGGTATTGGATATCCATTCTTCCTTGTTATGGATGGATGTGAATTTCGTCTCTACTGGAATCCAGGGTGAGGCAAGATTAGCACTGCGGATTGTGTGGGTCACTATGGTTGGCATGGTGACAGTGTGATCAAGATAGCTCCGTGGATGGAGTTGTCATCACAGGAATTTGCAGGTGATACTTGGGACATTAAACATACTTATTCTTGGGATCCGGGTGGAACGATATGTGCCTTGTTTCAGCCATTGCTTGAGGACAAGCAATCTCGGGGAGGGAGGACTGTAATGTCCCCAATTTAGCAGGTTCCAGGAATATGCAAAGGTTAGCTCATCATCACGAGCTTCGTGACCTAACGCCTTGATTTGAGGGTCTTAGTTAGTTGACTTACTATTTTTAGTAAGTCAGTGATGACGGTTTCCATTTCTGACAGACACCTAGGCGCTATATTCAGTCGGTGATGATATTGGCACTTTCAGTGGTATATATTGAGTTTAAGTTTATAAATTGCTTTTGGGCGCCTAGTGGGGGTATTAATCATTAATCCACATGGAATATAATCCCAAGTCTTAAAAGCAATGCTTTTAAGTGAAAGGTGTGTTGAAGAAGCCTTTGAAGTGAAAAGTGTCTTCATGAAGCTTTTTGCTTTGGAGTTGTTTATTATTAATTCAAAGTTGTTAAATGAAAGCTTCTAATTGAAAAGTGTATTGATGAAGGCTCTTTAGTGAAAAGTGTGTGAGAGAAGCTATTTGCCTTTGGTGTCTTGAAGAAGATATTTTTTATTATTATAAAAGCAATGCTTGTGCAAAAAAGCAAGGGATTCTATTGTGCCTTTGCTTTTGTTGATTTGGGTGAAGTGAAGAAACAAGGGTTTGGAGAATTTCAGCATGGCGGAATTGTGAATTCTCCAGAGGCTTCAACACTTTGAATTGGTGAAACATCCAACTAATTGTGCAATCCAGCAATGGCTTTATACAAAAGCCATGTTTGAGCTTAATTGGTGAAGTTTTGAAGATTTTGAATGAGGGTTTCAGCATGTGTTTGAAGGTTTATCAGCTGCAGATCCTAAATATATTATTGTTGCAATTACAAATCAGATTACAAGCATTTGTTGTTGAAAAATTCATCTGTTGCTGTTATTCATTCTTTCAGAGGGTTTCCAGGCATGTATTATTGGTGAGTTCATTAATTGTAGCTCCTAGATTTTCTGGGTATTTATGTTTTAGGTAATAGGGGTTATTTAATGAATTGGGTTGTCATTATTTTGTGAAAATTCTGAGTATTCAAGCTGGTATAAAAATCTGGAATTTTCCGCTGTGTATTTTCAATGCAATTTCAGATTTGAGTTGGAAAATTATTATTGCAATATCTTCTATTTTGCTGCATTATATTGTTGTATCGAACATTGCAAATATATCAAAAAAACATCAATTGCAGCATACCAAACCATAACAAATCAAACAGGAACTCTAATTAGCAAACTCATACATTGTTTGCTAAGTGTTTGACAAAATGTCAAGGCACTATTAAATCAGAAAATACAGTGGTAAAGTTAGAACCAGCAAGGGTTCTTACAGTGGTATTAGAGCTTGCCTGCAAAGTGTTTGAGAAATTGTCAAACATCCAAAATTAAACCACAATCCAGCGTTGTCAGAGTTAGAACCTGCAAGGGGTTCTTACACTTCGACACCTCTTGATGCCCCAAATGTGAGAATGCAGCTGCACCAAATGCGATTTGATGATGAATTTTTCCTCTCTTCTTGCCAATTGGCTTACAATGCACTCTTATTTCTCCTCAAGCTCTCTTTTCTCGTCCTATTTTGCCAATAAGATGAAATGGCTAAGTTTATAGTGATTCTTTTATGTTTTTTTGAACTTTATTGGCTGCTAATGCTGGTTGAGTTCATCTATCAGGACTCGCTTGAATTGGCAAGTCTGACGAGTTGCTGAAACTTGGCCGAGTTTGAGTTTGGGCCCCCCAAACTCGCCGAGGGTAACCCAACTCAAGACTTGCTGAGGCTGGGCGAGTCTCGGAACTTTGGTTCTAGATGCCCTAATATTTAAGGGGTTTATCTATTTTCCACCTTAGAATTGATTATAAAAGTACAATGAATATAAATTAGAATATCCTACATACATCAAACTTGGGTCAGGGGCAGGTTGCAATCTCATGTAACCATTGTTTTATATCATCTCTACGACTGAAAGAACACATTATATGCTAGTAGTGTTTATATTAGTAAAGCATCCAATTACTATTACTCCATAATCAATTATTGATTATTTGAGATTTTAAAGCAATATTGCTATTATACATAGCTTGCAATTAACTAATTGCTACTTGCTCCATGTTTATGCCCATTTCCTTGTCATCACCAACAATATTATCTCGATGCCCTTGATTTACAAATTTATCTATTTATGTGGTATCCATGGCTTAGAAAACTCTCTACCTAAAATTATTTATCTGCTTACCATGTTGTGAATGATCTTTTCCAACGAGAGTTCTAACTGAAGAGCATGCCTTTAAGTTTAAATCTATATATTAATTGCATTATCCAATTATACTTCAAACTCGAAAAGTAGTTTTAACTTTTAACATATGCATTCACGAGCCTTATTTCTTACTTCCATGAAAAAATTTGTCATCCATTCGCACAAAGCTTACCACAATGAAACTTTTTCAAGTGGGCATTCAAAGATTCACACTATATACCACATTAATATAAATGAAGTCGACTTCTACCAAATCTCTCTCTGTAATTATTACATATGTATATTCTGTGAAGCACTTGACAATGCTATTTGTGAGGTTCTTCCCCATGATTTCCATTTGAAAGGTAGCTTGCTGCTTCCCGATGTTCACTATGAGTAGCATTGGGTCAATGACTTGTTTGTCCTTGGGTGGCGGCTCTACTTTCATGTCTTTTTTTGGGTCTTCTTGTCGTCGCCTTTGGTCATCATCAACTATGTTGGTAATTGCCACTCTCAGTTGTGGCATGGTTTGAAGAAGCTTTGTCATCTTGATGAGTGCGGTTGTCTATAGCACCTGCCAAAATGTCCTTCTTTGTCTTTGATTGTAATGACATACTTGCAGTTCCGTTGGAGGTTCTTTGTTCCTTCGCCATCACTTGTTCTACTTTTGCTTTGGCTTCTCGAAGTCGTTCTTTTTCCATATGAGGGTTTGGGCACACCACCTTCTTTGTCTGTGCTCTCATGATTGCCAAAACTGCCTCATCTTGTTCCTCCACGTCCAACGTATTAATACCCTTTTCCTTTAGGCATTCAATGTCTTCGTGGTCACCTGGTCCACACCATTTCCTCAATAACTGTACGTTGTCTTTCTTACTTTCTTATTCTGTCAGTCTCTCGCAAAGTGTCCCTGTTCACTATGTTGTTGGCACAATATGATAGGATGCCCTTTGTAGTTGAAAACGCTTGGTGATGCATTTTGTGGTTTTGATGGTGTGGACTTTCCCCGTGTGAAGAGTACTTGTGCTTCTAGTCTTCAAATTACACGGGCACTCCTTTATTGAATGAGTTATCATTTGACAAATCTCACAAAACATCTTTCTAGGAAGATTACCTTTTGCATGCCCCTCAATTTTGCATTTAGTACACCATAGTTCAATAGTTTATTTATTTGTTCCCTTCTCTGCCTTCATTTCTTTCATCATTCTTCTCATATCTTGGTGTAGGGCTTGAGCTATTTTGAATCCTTCGTCACTGCTACCTTCGGTGCTCTTGTCATCGTCGATCTTCTGTTTTCCTTGGGAGGATGTTTTGGATTCATTCTCAATGTCCATCGCTTGATTATAAGCATTGACATACTATGATGAAAATACCACTTTAAGTTTCTTATGCAGTGAGGAAATCAATCCCTCAATGTTCATCCGCTTTCAGCCCATCGGATGGCTAATTATTCAATTCAACCAACAACTCTTTGAGCCTACGATTGCAAGCTTTTACATTCTCGTGCTTTGCCTATTTGGTGTTATAAATCTCGACAACAATATCATTGTCATTGTGTAGCAATTTAAACTTGTCCTTGAATGCCTTCTTCAATGCGCCCCAAGAGATTGTGGATTCGTCGTAAAGCTCTGTGAATCTGTCAATGGCTATAGCCCATAGCATTGTTGGAAATGCCCTTGGCCAATAGTCTTTGTCCTCTTGACTGCTTCACATCCAAATAGCTTCGTACATCTTGCAGTGCCTTACTGGGTCCTCTGCTCAATTTTTCATGAACTTAGGGAGCTTTTGCTTGTCAACGTTTGCACTTGCTAAGGGAGTCACCATCTTTCTCGGTCAGTACACACCTTGTGCCTTGGACCTGGTTGGATTATTTTGCTCTTGATGCTCCAGTGCTTCACTTGCACTCATGGCTACGTACAAGTCCTCTACATGTCCACTCTTAGTGTCCCTTGCACTCCGGTTACCTTTTGCTTTGTTCTTGAACTCTCTTCTCCTTGGACTCTTCGTTTGGGTTCCTCACCCGAGATGGATAGTTCTTGGATGTGGCGAATATTATTCTCAAATGCTTTGGTTAGTTCATGTCCAGGGTCTCTTTCTTCTTCTTTGTCCTTTAATGGTGTCTATACGAATGACTGTCTTGCTTGCTCGGCAAGGTCTTGGTGTGTTTTGTCAAGGAGTAGTGAGTATTTGACAATTTCTTCCTACTATCCCTTTGAGAGTTCTTTGGTGAAGGTTTTCATTTCTTCTCAACTACGACTTTGACTGATGCTTCGGTTTTTACTTCGTTCTCAGGAAGGGTTCTGACCTAGGAATTGTTCGATTGGATTTTCCTCAAATGTTTCTTGTAATCTTCTTCTACATTCTCTTTGTTCTACAATCCTTAAAGATTGCCCGATCACTTGGTCTTGACCACCTTGTGGCCTCTTTTTCTTGGAATCTAAGGTTATGAATCAGACAAATCTGATCCAATTTTTTTTAAGGTAACGGTGCCCAATGTTTACTACTATATCTGATAGCTTGAATACATGAATTAATAATAAAGATGGCAATGATATCAGATATAGAAGTAAAATATATCTCTATTTGTACTTGAAATATTCCAAAAGAAGACCATAGATCAACCAAGGATCGGAGTTGATCCGACCACATCATACTATATTCCTTGACAATATACTATATTTAAAGCAACTCTTGCCAAGTCAACCACCCGACGCTTATAACTGCCTGAAAATGACAGAAACAATTTATACATAGTTGGATAGCCAATACTATCAAAACGTAATAATAGACATTGTACGCTGACTACAGTTACTAATGTCAGCGTCATTTCGTTTTGGTCCTTTCATGATGCTTTATATGTACACGCTCAATATGTTTCTGCCCAATATTGGTCCACAATTCAGAACCTTGGTGATTTGCAACTAGTATTAATAAGACCCTGAGGTAAATTCGCGTTGCTCAAAGCTTAAGAATGTTTATAGGCTGAAATGATATGCAGTATTTACATGAATTTTATGAAGAAGAAACCTATGCAAAAATATTAAGGATTGAAGCAACCATTTGTCTCTATAGTGACTATGAGATTTAAATTAGAGATTAGTTGTGGATTGGGATATCTGGTACAGCTGCTACAACCTCAAGAGGCTCCACATTGGCCATCTTGTGTTCATGGATATAATCATGTATTTGGATGTGCCAACCTTGTTTGCAGGCTTTTGCATGATAACTTGTGCTCTTTAGGGGTGCATGGCTCTTTGTTAGTGTATTGTGTATATGCTATTGGTAGATTCAGAAAGCCTATAATGTACAATATTATTATATTATGCTATTGGTAGATTCAGAAAACTTATAATGTGTAATATTATTATGTTTTCCAGTTTAGTAGGTACCTACTTGTAACTGTGATAGCTGACATATATTTCAGAATTGCTGAAGAGAATAAGAAAAATGTCGGCCTCTTCATTCTTTGGAGCATGGTGAACTTAGGCATGACATGATAAAATCCTTTCAGTGAAACTTACCATAGATCCTTTTCCATGCTAAATATTGGTGACCTGAGCCTCATGAAGGTTTGGCCTTTGGACACAATGTTAATTTCGGGCTTGGTGTTACCATTGAATATACAGATTCCATTGGGAGAATGATGAGGAATGAAAGGCTGTACATAAACAAATTCTAAATTCTACAATCTGCAACCACTCAATGAATTACTACTTTCAGCAATTGGCAGGATAGAAGTTGAAAGAATGGACATCTATTTTTGTTAATTTGAAATTATTCTTATTCTATTTGTCCTACATTACATTTTTTTGTGGATTCAAACTTTAACTTGTATAATAATTTGGAAGCAATAGATCTGGAAGGAATGTTTTAAACCACAATAATACTCACTAGTTTTCCTTGAAAATACAATGATGCTTATTGTCTAGCTTTTGAAACTGGCATCTTCATGTGCAATAAACAAGACTAACACATCTGCCATATTCTCACAGCTGATGATCCAACCTTGCAAGATAATGCTGAACTACGGAGGAAAGCGTTGCTCCCAATGGTGAGGATTTTGCAAATTTAAGGAGTGAGCTGATAATTAGCTTTAGTGTGTTCATATAACTGATGATTGCATGATATATTTGACAACAGAATCAGGTCCAGATGGTGCTTCCTGCTGTAATTGGGGACTATACGGATTTTTTTTCCTCCAAGTACCACACACAAAACTGTCTAGCTATATTATTTGGCCCCGAAGCTCCTATTCCTCCAAACTGGTAATTGCATTTTCTATCCAAGACAAACCTGTGTAATCAGATAACAAAACATAAATATTTATTTTTGAGGGAGATTTGATTATTGATGGATGTGGAAGTTCCCAGAAAAAAATGAAATGAGAATTTGAAAACTACAAAACACAGATGTAAGGATGCATTTTGTAAAGGGATGTTATTGGGAAGAAGGAAAAAGTTATTGCCTTTTATTCTTGCATTTTTAGCTCTCTCTCTCTCTCGCTCTCTGCAAATATGGTTTTGTCATGGAACATTTATTAATGTATGTCTTAGAATATGTCTGGATGTAAATTTGGAAGAGTGAAAGAAATGGAACAAATAAACAAATTGAGAAAGGAAAAACAGAACGCAAGTAAAACAGTGATTTATAGTGGTTCGGCAGATGCCTACATCCACTCTTGAAGCAGGGGAATCCTTTATTATCTCTATTGTACTATGTACATCACAGCAGCTTGATAAGCTTCAAAATTATATCTATTAAAATATAGCCATTCAGCTCTTAAAGAGCTTCCGAATAAGAACACAAATGGTCATCCAATGGAGGGAAAGAAGTGTCCGTTGGGCTTCACACACCCAACAATCTCCCACTTGAAGGCCAATGACTGCTGCAACAAAGACATTTGTGATGACCCTATTTTTAGCAGGTTGTGGCAGTGACTGGGTCAGCTCATCATCACGACCCTCGTGAGTAGATGCAGAGTTTTGAGGGTCCCAGTTGACAGACTTACTATTTTTAGTAAGTCAGTTGGTCAGTCCCATTTCTGACGGGGCAGTACCGGCAGTGGCCAATTCTCCAGACGATATTCAGTTATTCAGTTTCTTGGATTAGGGACTTACTATTTATAGTAAGTCTATACTTGACAGTTGCCATTTTTGGCAGGGCAGTGATGAGCATGTTGGTCAGTCAGTATGGTAGGTGTTGCAGGAATCACCATTAGAATTATATTTAATAATTACTTGTATTAATTAATAACAATATGTTATTAATTAATATTAAGACGATATAATAATAATAATAATACTTTATTATTATTATAATGTTTTGGAAGTTTATATTATAAAG
>MU226405.1:333164-353061 GCA_018584345.1 Thuja plicata | reverse complement strand
CATGGGACATGTCTATTCATTATTATTTATAAGAAAGGATATGCCTCTTCCCATTAATTATAATTTAATCAATCTTATAATGTTTCATCAATCAATTATTAATTAAGAATAATATAATAATATAATAATTTAATATTGAATATTAAATTTCATATGATTAATAATAATATGACGTATATATATTATATTATTATTAATCAACATATATTATATGTATTCTAATGATCATACGACTGAAGCTACAAACATTAACATCTACAATAGAGGTTACCTCAGTGGGTCCGAAAACGTCGGAATGAACTTGCTCCAATGGTGTGTTCTTGTCATGTTCTGTCTTCAAGAAGCTGACCCGCTGCTGTTTGCCATAAAGACAATGCTCACTAAATTGTAAATCAACATATTTCAGACCTGGCAATTGTTCCCTTTTTAGCATAACATCAGGTCCTTTACGACTCATGTGTCCGAGCCTTTGATGCCAAAGCTCCAAGGTGCTGTCCATAACTGACATAGTAGCTCCCACTTCACCATTACTTTCTAGAACATATAAGCTACCAACTCTATCTCCCTTTGCAACCACCAACGCTCCCTTGGTTACTTTCCAAGTATCGGGATAAAAGAAAGTATTGCAGCCTTGAGTGTGGAGTTGATAAACAAAAATCAGATTTCTTTTTAGTTTGGGAACATGACAAACATCCTTTAACAACCATGTGCCGCCACCTTTTAATGGCAACAAAACATCTCCTTTTCCAATGATTTCACAAGCTTTATTGTCACCTAAAATAGTAAAAACACACTTCCAAACTGACCTTCTTGGTAATTTGTGAAAGCCTCCGTGCAAGAAGAGGCATGGAAAGAGGCTCCAGAATCAATCACCCACGAATTTGAAGTGGTGTTGCTTGTTGATAATATTAAAATACCATCATCTTTGTCGTAAGCGGTATTGGCTTCGCTGTCCCGAACTCTTTCTTGTGCCTTTTATAAGAGCGACAATTCTTTTTTGTGTGATCCAATTTGCCACAAAACCAACAATCCCCATTTCTGCCCCTAGACATTGATCTTTTTGCAGATTTGGATCTCCTTTTGTTGTTGAAATTTCTGTCTCTTTCATGGCTCCTTCCTCTATTTTCAGTACTCACAACTGTTAAGGCATCGCCGGATTGAAGGCTGTTCATTCTTTCTTCTCATATCTTCACTGAGAAGAGTAGCTGAAACGTCATCAAAAACCAACTTTTTCTTGCCGGATACCGAAGTGCTAGTCGCTGTCACAACTCCATCCCAGCTGCTTGGTAAAGAGCACAACAAGAGAACGACTTTGTTCTCATCATCTTGTGTCATACCCACGAAATTTGCTTGGCTGATCAGAGTAGTAAACTCGTTGAGGTGATTTGCCATAATTCCACCTTCCTTCATCTTGAGTTCATATAATTTCTTCATGATGAATAGTTTTTTTGCAGCCGATGCCATTGCATATGTGGCTGTAAGCTTGTCCCATACCGCCTTTGTTGTCATCTCAGATGTGACATTGAAGAGAACATTATTGGACAGAGAAAGAAAAATTGTTGCCCTTGCCTTCTTGTCCAAGATTTCCATATCTTCATCCTTCAGTGTAGGCAGCTTCTTTGATTTCCCCTCTATAGCAAGCAAAAGATCTTGCTTGATTAATAGTGACTCCATTTGTACTTTCCATAAACCAAAATTCTGGCGTGAAAATTTCTCTACCTTCTACTCCTCCATAATTCTGGAAATTCTTCAGCGATTTCCAATCAGCTTCACCTGTGATGAGCCTGCCTGGCTCTTTTTTGTAAAATCACCCAAATACACTTCACAAGATAATATATATCTAAAATTCTCTTTGAAACAATATATATATATATATATATATATATATATTTATAAACCTTTTTTGGATATTTAAAATAAACATAAAACAATTCGCTAGGAAAGATTCATCTTCTATGAAGACTATTACAAAACTATGTCATATATATATATATCAGCATTCCATCTCCTTAACAATAAATGATACTAACCAAAGAGATCGTTGTGCTACCTTATGATGTTGTTGACAAACTTTGGCCACGTGTTTATCTGTATGTATCAGCCGTGGCATCAATATCCAAATTGCAGATTTGTGCCACGCACTTGCATGGAATGTAGAACCCGCAATGTCTTCAAACGGCTGGAGATATGATGGTTGACGCCACAATAGGATTTTGAAATCCCTTCTCAACCCGCGATACCAATTACACAATCACCATTCGCAGCCACTTAGATCAGCGTAACAAAGCACAATCCGTCTCCTCACAGCAAGGGAACAGTATACACAATTCACCAGACGTACATCCAATTCAAAGTGTGGAAGACTTGATCGAATTCCCAATTCGATAAGTTCAGAAATTTCAAACCCTTAACAAATTCTCCAAAGCACTAGTTTTTAATAAAAGCATAGAATGAATCTCCTTCTTCAGTTTTCGAAAATCTTATGGCAAAGAGGCATCTTCCTCAACAAGGTTTCGAAAACCAATCTTCAACTTAACACTTCGCATAACTTACAAATCCTCCTTCATTAGACTTAGGATATAAATAATATAATGATGTTCACTTTAATAAACATAAAGTAACATTAAAACATAGGACATCATTAATACCCATAATATTCTTATAACTCCAACATTAAATAGGAGGATTGAATATATCACTCTAATCACCTCCCACAATACCCCGATACTGAAGCACTGGAATTCACCATCCCAAAATAGCAACTGGCTCTAAATGACTTACCCAAAATAGTAAGTCCTCTCTCACTGACCCTCAAAACAAAGCATTAGCCCACGAGGGTCACTATGATGGGCTAACAAACTTGTCTTCCTGACAACAACTGAATCGGGGACATCACATCACCCGAGCTCTGATACCAATCGTAAATTTGGAAGAGCGAAAGAAATGGAATGAATAAACAAATTTAGAAAGGAAAAACAGAACACACGTAAAACACTGATTTATAGTGGTTCGGCAGATGCCTACATCCACTCTTGAAGTAGGGGAATCCTTTATTATATCTCTGTTTTACAAATATACATCACAGCATCTTCATAAGCTTCAAAATTATATCTATTAAACAATAACCGTTCAGCTCTTAAAGAGCTTCCGAATGAGAACACGAATGGTCATCCAATGGAGGGAAAAGAAGTGTCGGTTGGGCTTCACACACCCAACACTGGAAACGTTAATATTCATTATTTACTGGTTTTTGAAAGAAAATTCCTTGGTTTTGTGTGTCACCAACAACATTTATGAACCCGCTATACCTCTAACTAATGAATGAGAGCTATGTTTGAAAATACCAATTTCGCATTCAAGAGGAAGTGCAAGTAAAGTAAAGACAGTTTAGCTCATGAAAGTTTTTTAAGAAAATTTATGTGCTTTTTGAAATTATGCATTATCAAATCTTTTAGTGCAGTAGGTGTATAAATATAGGTTTATGTGCTCAAGGGGAGGTAGTGCTAAAGCTTAAATCCTCCATTTTAGATCTTCCCAGAAATGTATAAAATATGCTGACAAACTGAGATTTGTAGGACCTTTCCAAGTGCTAAGAGGTTGCTAGGCATGCAGTTTTTTCTCCCAAGTGGGCTTCTCAACTATGTCATTCACATTTCAAAAAGCATATAAATGAATGTGGTGGTTTTGACAAATTATGTTTAAAATTTTAATTTCTTATTAAGGCATGATGCTATCTGAACTTCATTGTTCACCTAAAACAGTCTCTATAGCCTTATTTTGATATTGTTATGTTCCTTTCTGTACATCTTAGCATTTCATATTTATCTAATTTGCTATGTTGTGATCTTGCAGGCTGTCACTTCCTGTTGCTTACCATGGGAGGGCATCCTCTGTTGTTATATCTGGAACAGATATTGCGAGACCCAGGTGATGCTTGGTGGTATATTATTTTTCCGAATTTATTAAAGTTTCTGGTGTCCTAATACATGCCTGGAAAAAAACATGTACTTATGTCATTTTATGTTTGGTTTTAGTTGCATGAAAATATTGATCTTAGTACTATAAGTGGATAAAATTTATACAAAGGTAGTCATACTTTGCCATTTTGGAGGAAACTAAGGCAACATCCTTCTTGAAAGTTGTTTTTCTTTCTTTATTTATTTTTTCAATCTTTTTAATTTTTTTGCTTTGCTGGTGCTATTAATTTCTCATGAGTTTGAATCGTAGTATTGAGAATCTGCAAGTTTCTTCTAGACTCACATCCTATTAAAATAAACTGTGTTCTATTTTTTTAATAATTAAGTTATTAACCTTATCCTATTACTGAATGGAAATTTTCCTTTCAGCACTGAAGTATTATTTACAGTTTGTCAAACATGCACAATTTATATTCTAACATGTTATAGATTTGTGCATATGCAGACCTCTATCCTCACATTTTCCTCATAAAGTAAATAAAATTGACAATCTTCAATCTTTCATTTGATAATTCAAACAACATAGAGAAGCAGCTCTTCTCCCAACATTGTTTCACATGAATTTAATATATATTTTTCTATTGTTATTAAAGGTGCTTATATATTATTAAAAAGACATGTAAAAGTTAAAACCAATTGAAATTTTAAGAAGGTGGTTTCCGAAATGTTACAACACTAAGAAAAGTAATATCTAGAATGAAATGCAAGTAATTGTGGATTTGGAGAGTAATGGTTGATTGGCATGTTAAAATGGGAACAAAATACTTTTGGTTGATACTAATGGTTGGACTCTTGAGATGCTCATGTATCGCTTATCCCTTGTGACAAAGACAAGGTTTACTTGATGTTAGTCTCTTCCTCATTTGAGGTTCTTTATGGTCCTATTGTTTGAATATTGGTATTAATCTTTCAATCAAGCTGTGTCATGCTCCCTATTTGTATATGTGTATTTTTTCCTTAGTCTAACTCATGGTCTTAGCTCAAATATGTCTATTTTGTACTTGATACTACTCTTGGTTTTAGTGCTAGTTTTGAGGTTCAATTGAGATTAGCTGTGCTCCTTACTAATTGATTGATTATGGGATTCAATTGATGTTTTCTCCTTGATGATACAAGATTGAGTTCAGCGAAGTTTACTCATACTTCTAATGCTGATGATGAATGTCCCCAATTATGAGCAAGGAGTGTTGACCATAGTTCATATATTGGTTTCGAGTTGTCTAAAACAATGTAGTCGAAGTTGACAAGTCACTGAGATTTAGATCAATAGGGGATCATGCATTTAAAGTATGTAGCACTCACAAACATGCATGTAAAGTGAAATATTCAGATATCAAAAGAAACTATTGAATGCTCCAGATCATCCTAATTGGGCTCAATTTCAGGTGCACTACATAATTATCCTTTCATTTCCAAAATTTACACTTACCAAATCAGTCAATATCATTTCTTTAGACTTAAGATCTTAATCATCTAGTTTCTCAAATCATTCAATCAATCAATCACTTATAAGTAACAAAGGAATAAAATCCCTAAGAGTATAATATTAAATTAGCTCTCTCGAGCAGAGTGCTTGTCAATCATACTTATCTTTTGGTGGCTTCGTATTCTAAATGTAATCAAAGTGGAAATATGTCTAGTTTCCTAATTTGCATGTGTAAGCTAGTGAATCCTATTTTCCTACCTTATAGAAATGCCATTTCCAAAGGTCCCTTTGGTCTCTTATTTGTAAGGCGTTGCTTTTCGAGGGTGGTAAAAAATGGGTGGCTCTTTACCATGACACTAGGATTAAATGGGGCAACAAGGGGCTTCATTCCTTGAGATCTTCGATTTGCTAAAACATTATTTGTTTTGTTGCTTGTTGCTTCATCTTCTTGCTCCTACTCATTGATATATGCTGTCACCTGTTCTGATGGCACATGTGCACCATCTTTTGAAGGGAAAGCTTCGATGCCTTGTCCACAAATGCCACACAAATTGGCCATGACTATGTGATCTTGAATATTTGATATTGCGTCCCCTGCAAATCCAAATAACCCCTCACCATTTGTAACTTGTTGTATTATATCAACATACTTCCAAAGAGGAGAGCTGGGTATGTTTTGAATTTAGATCAACCTATGGAGCTAGAACAAGTTGCTATTGCAATTGCCATGGCAACAAGTTTCTAAACAACACATTCAAAACAAATAGAAACTATATACATATCTATATTCGTTTGTAAAACAAAAATATAGAAAAAAAACTTTCCTCCTCTCAAAAATCTTCTTTTGATCTTCTTGGCAGCTAATGGACATGTGCACATTCGTAGGAATAGAAATGTAACTGCTTTGGAACTTTCAATGGTCAATTTCAACTTCTTTTGTGAAACGACAAGAAAGAACGAAAGATTAGCAAAAAGGAATGATAAATGTCTTTTACAATCAAATTACAATCAAAATGACATTAAATGAGTTTGTTTTAGTGTTTTAAATGCTTTAGATGAGACTTTTCAGTTTAGGTATTTGTTTTCGTGTCTGATAGTCAAAGTCAAAGGTGAGAAATTATTTAAAAAAGAAAAAAAAAGAAACCTTGATGATGGATCATGGAGTGTGATCCAAAATGTTGTTGAAGAAAAATACTCACACAGTCTAATCCAGAAGTCTTCAAGCAAACGTTATGGACTGTGGAAAGTTTCATGTTTTAAAAAAGAATCCTGCCAAAAAACAGGCATTTCTTTTTGGTTTTGTCCGATCTTCTATGGGTTCACCTAGGTTTGTCTAGGACATCACTCCTTGTCAGAACCCCCAGGTGGACTGAACTAAACCATGCATTTGGTTTGAACCAGACCTAGATCCGGCTGCACACTCCAGGGAATTGGCATCATAGTAAATATGCTTCAAATATTATTGAGAGCTTCTTCCTTAGTCTAGAAAAGCCTGTCCAGATACCTGGAGGACTGCTTGTGACTAAATATGTCTCCCATACTGCTCTTAGATTTGGTCCGAGTGAGAATCCATTGCTTGTCAAGAATGTATTATGTTTTTCATGCTATCTAAATGTTTCGAAGGACAGGATAGAGGTTGCTAGAGTTGCCATCTTTCATATTTAGTGTTGCCCTTGTCTAAACTTAATATTTCATTTTCGGAAATTTTAGAAAGGAAAATTTCTAAATTGAAAAATACTAAGTTTTTCCTTAGTAATTGCTATGATTGTTTTGTGTTTTAATCAGGCAGATCTGATTTTTCATTTGATCCCAGATAGAGCTGCTTTTATTTTGTTAAATAGTGTGTTTTCTGCAAGAAAATCAGGGGGATGGCAGTTCAAAAGTGATAAAAAAACTATTAGAAAGCTACCCAGTTGTTATTTATTTAATTTACCAAGGTCCTTAGGACCATACCTTTTCCTCTATGGAACAATGTTCAGATCACAGGCTTTATAAATGCTTTATAATATGTGAATTACCTTTTGTAGGTTTAATCTTTTACAGCGATGCCAAAAAAAGAATATAATATTTTGCTAAAAAGCACAAGGCTGGACAGCATCTGGCATTAATAGTGGTAGACGGTAAAATATTTTTTTGGCATATAATGAAATTAATGAAAGTTAACTGCATAATAGGCATTTCACTGGTAGACACTAGTCGTACTTATTCATCGCTGACAATTTAATATTTTCTTCTTCATAAGTTCTCTGGGTACATATTTATCTACTCATTTTTTGTCTTGAGTGATGGCAGTACCCATTAGATGGTCATATGATTTGCAGAGAAGCATAAAATGGTGCTTATTCAGAATTTGTTAAGGATCACAGACTTGAAGAAGCCAACCCTCTTATCTTCTGTTGGTGTTTTCTAGTCTCTGGCTTCAAACAAGATCTTATATTGGATTTTTCTTAGTTTTGAATAGAATTTGTGTTACAATTCAATTTTTTTCATTGTTTGTTAGAAAGGTTTCCCAACACCGATGGAGCCTCTGTCTTCTACATGTTTTCCATTTTGACATCACTCAAATTTCTACTACCAAGTATTTCAGCTTTCATATTGTCATATAGATTATGAGCTCTTTCTACTCCCAGCTCTTCCAAAGTTTTTCCCTTTCAGATAGAGAGAGATACACGGTTTTTTGAATCGTAAAAGGCAGCTATAGAGTTCTTCATCTTGTGGATAATCTTTTTCAGAGATGTGTCCAAGCTTACATAATGGCTAGAGGGGGAGTGCTATAGCCTGAAGTCTGTTTGTGGAGTTGCTATCATCACAGCTGGCCAATTGAGGGTGTGTCATGTTATTATTAGTTTGAAAGTTATTCATTGAAAGAAAGAAATAATTATACTTATATTAACCTAAACGTTTAATCAGACTGGTTAGTGAATCAGTATTAAAAATGTGTAGAGGGGAATGGCTATGCACACCCTTTCTAATCAATGGATTGCGCTGCAAATTTTACTTTGCTAATTATAAATTACAAAATATGGAAGAGGATAAGAGAAATGCTCTTTGAGAATTATCGTCCAAGATGAGAAACATTTATTCCGTTGGTTTTATAGCTTGATGTCTGAAAGTGGCATCTTGTCATTGGTGCACGTGTAGAGAGCCAAGATTGAAGGGATTTGAATGGTCAAAATGGATTTGGAAGAGGATAAAGGGCGAGAATCTAAAAGGTATTTTTTATGAAATTTAAAAAGTCATTTTTTTGAAGACATATGGAGGGTGAGGATTTTTTTGAAGTAATGAATGGATAAGGTTTGATGAGAGGACTTTCGGAGAAGTGGGATAGAAACTAATTAGTTAAGTAATTGGTTTTAGTCAAATAACTAATTGAGGGGGGTTTTTGGGAGAATTAATAAATGGTTGTATTTATTTATTTTATTGAAAATAGGAATGTGAAAGGCGAACTTAAACAACTGTTATTTAATTAATTAAGGGTGGATTATAGAGGGAAGGTGGATACATGATAAATTTATAAATAATAGATTTGAATTCATTTAATTAATGCTAGAAGGGTGATTGGGAAGGTTAATAAATAATTGTTCTTATTTAATTCATGCAAGCAGGTGTTAAAACTGGGTACAGATAGGATGTGAATGACTTTATATCTGTTGCTAACAACTTGATGGTTTCCATTGGCAACATAATTTCTTGTACGTGGCTTACATATATTTCATTAGGCTCGTAGAAACATCTTTGCTTTTGATAGGAAATATAGGATTTACCTATTAAGGAGATATTGTGAGGTTGATTAATTTTTGGAAGTAAGCATAAAAGGTTCCTTTTTCTTAGATCATTTTGTAATTGTGTAAAAAATGCTGATTTTTTTTGTTTATATGGGATTCTATTTAGTCATTTTTATTTGAAAAGTTTCTTTCTAGAAGGCACTAATTTCTATTTCTTGCAGAGGGCAATTACATCCTGCTGGCAAGCCTTTACCAGGATTTGGACCATCTGCAAAGCTTGACTTTGAGTTAGAAATGGTAAGTTTCTCGACAATCTCTAAGTGATCGGGAAAGGGATTCTATATGATGGTTTGGGGTAAAATATTTGAAGTGGTTTTAGTTTTTATAATGAAAACTTGTAAGTGCACGAGGGAAATGCCAGATGTCAAGTTTATATCCTACTCCCCCACAATACTTTTATCTAATCCTAGACAAGAGTGGACAATGCAGGATATCTTTTATTTAGTTTTTAATGCATGGGAAATTTTGATTTTATATGTTTGACATTGGATGAAATTCATGCATATAATCTTTTTCAGGTTATATAGATTCCTTGAGATTAGGGTAATTCATATTTTACAGCTTACACATCAGTACAGATGCAATATTTCCCAGTTTATTTCAGAATACTTTTAAAAATTTATAGCATACTGATAATAACTTGCAAGTGATTTTTTCTTTTCAGGCTGCAATAGTTGGTCCTGGAAACGATTTGGGAAGAACTGTGAATGTGAATGATGCAAGTGATCATATCTTTGGGCTGGTTCTGATGAATGACTGGAGTGGTACACATCTTCTCTAAATTCATACACATACATTCAGACGCACACACATGCTTGTATATATCCTAACGTTCACAGAAGTTGACAATTATTGAAGGTAAAATATGAATTTAGAATTTTGCATAATGCAAATGATTTAATGATGTCATTGGCAGCAAGAGATATACAGGCATGGGAATCTATACCTCTTGGACCATTTTTGGGGAAGAGTTTTGGTGAGTACATTTTGTCATCTTTCTTATTTCCAATTGAATGGAATTTGAATAAGCAGTTTCTAGCAGATGTAAAAAATATAGTCTTAGCATAGAGTTGACTTGTATTGTTGGCCTCACACTTTTAATTTGTAGCCGCAATGCTAAATTGACTAGAACCAATGTTATGTTTATTCACAAGTTAGCTGAAAGAGTTGGAAAGTGGTGCAACTATCAACAAGATAACTGCATAAAAACACAGAGAGAGAGAGAGAGTGTTTACCTTGGGGAGACCCAATAGGTGGGAAACCTTTCAATGCTCTCTCAAAAGAATTGTTTACAAGAGTACCATTACTCAAAAAATGGGCCTTTTCACCCTTTATGAGCTTCCAAATCCATTGTTCCATTCTTTAATGATGGCCACGATACATGCTTGCACTTAGATATCTCTTTAGATGATCAGCTGTGGAATAATTGCTTGAATCTGTAAGTTTGAAAAGACAGAAACAGTTACAATTCACATTTTAGATGCTCTGGGAAGACAACATGAACCTGCTTGACTGAGATATCATTGTTGCTGCCAGATTGTGGAAGATCAAGCCTTATCTGGATGGATTTAATTCTTTCTGGTCATTGTTAGATAAGGTTGGCACATGCCAAACTAGTGCAAATGGACTTGGTTGTATTTGGACACCTGCCAACCTTGTTGTGCCTCTGTGGAAATGGGTTACTTTTCTGGACAGGTTTGATATTTCTATAACAGTGCCAAATTTGAAATGTGCTAAACTTGACATTTCTAAGTTTATTTGATCTTACCAACATTCTTGGACTTTCTTGCTGACAACCTTAGATTTTTGACATCCTCAAAGTGTTTCCGTCAGTCGTTCCACTAGATTAGGAACACAAGTCCATAATAAACAAAATATCCTTTGAATAATAAATAAAACCACAAGATGAGAAATCTAAGGGTAAACTGGCTTTGAAGAGGCATTCTTCCTAGCCACTTCAAGTGAATTCAATTAGAGCTTACCAATATGCAGAAAAGATTTGGCGATTCAAAAATAGCCAAATGACTAAGACATAGTATAAGAAGAGTATTACTATTCGTGGATACAAATCGAGAAATCCGGGATCCAAATCATGAAATAGGGTATTCATGGATCCAAATCATGAATAACCTTCTTATACTATGTCTTAGCCAAGGACGAAGCTAATCATAGCCAAATGAATGACAATTTACATATCTGTGAGACTCTTTGCATGCTCCATATCTCCTTAATTGAGGGCAAGAATGCCCCCTTATGTTATCTAAATGATGGTTGGGTCCTACAATGATCCCTTTTTACTAGTGAACTAAACCTCTATAGTGTCTCTTCTTCTTTTTTCCCCTTTTGAAGCGGTTCCTCACAAAATCCCCCGTTTTGCTACAATAGTAATGTGTCTTCTTCTCCTCCTGGCCATTGTTGTGACATGTATTTGAAGATGTTGGTTTCTTCTTTCAAAGTCAATCAACCGTAGGTTTCTAATGATATTAGCACTTTGAATAGTCAATCCCTCATCTTCCTCGTAGAAAATTCTGTAAAGGGAGAACATTAATTTGGCGTTTCTTGCTAAGTTCACCACCAATATAATTTATTTTGTGAAGCAACTCTGCACCAATTCCTTTCATTTGTGCTTCAAATACTCCAATCTTGGGAGAAGTGTGTGTGTTGACAACATAATCCTTAACATGATTACCATCAATGTGATCATCCTCATGATTAACGACATGATCAACAACATAACTAGCATTGACACAATGGAAGATCATGATTAGAGGTAAACACATCGATAACATGATAATTAGCAGAAATGGAAGTATTCACAAAATGTTTTGGATGCTTCATGTTGAATTCACACGTCTTCCATAATTCTAAAAACTTCTTTTGTGAATTGAGTTCCTTTACCTTTTTAATCTCTTTGTTAGATTCAAATAATTCCTTGCTGAAGACCTTCAGCTGAAATAAACATGCAGCTAAAGTGCAACATGGGTGGCACATTCACGGAAACATGTTCTACCTTTTTGTGGAACTCATCCTTCTTGCCAGAAGTGACATGTTCAGTCCTATGAGTAATCTGCTATATTTAACATAACAGCGAAAATCGTTAGGGGAAAAATCGGTAAACCAAAAGTATAAGATTTCTTGAAAAAATCTGGGAAAAAATAAGGAAAAAATCGGATTTTCATATAAACATAAAATATTGTAGAAAGAGACGGATCAATATTTTTTTGTAGAAAGAGAGAAACTATTTGTTTTTAAACTCAAGGGCATTTCCATAGTATAAAGATATAGAGAGCAAATAAAAGAGTTTAACTCATGAATTGTAGAAATTAAGTTTTGTCATTTATATTCATATTTTTTATTATATAGGTAAATAGTCAGTTAACTTTTAACAGGGCAGTCACCAAATGGTTGTCTAAGTCCGAGATCAAATATCAGCTAAGTCTATGAAATAACTGAGATCAAAATGAATTGTAGAAAGTAGATTTTGTTGTTTATCATATTGCTGATTACATAGGCAAATATTCAGTTAACCTTTTAAGACGGCAGTCACCAAATAGTTGTCAAAATCTGAGATCAAATATTAGCTAAGTCTATGAAGTAACTTAGATCAAAATTTATCAAACTTTTTAACAGGGCAGTCACCAAATAGTTGTCTAAGTCTGAGATCAAATATTAGCTAATTCTATGAAGTAACTGAGATCAAAATTTATTAGATAGGAATCTAGCTACTCTTAGGAATTTAGTAAAAGTTGAAGCCATTTTGAAGTGATCTCCAAGACTTTCATTGCGACTCAGGCAAGGAGTTTTGTAGGGATAGTTATTTGAGAAAGCTTATCAAATCATATTCCATAATTGCAATTGGTATGTCCTTTATATAGGGTGGAATTCAACAAAAGACATTTGTATAGTTGAAGTAAAAGATTAGTAAGCCACTAGTTTTGGCAATAACTAGCTTGCAGCTACTATTTTAGGTGGAGGCAATTCTTAATAATAAAATTAAATATATTCATTATAAATTAAAAATCACACACATATATATTAAAAATTAAATATGTAGATTATATATTTTACATTATTATTTTTAAAAAGTTTAATATTTATATATTAAATTAAATTTTAAAACTATTTTATAATATTAATTATAAACTATAGGGACTCGCTCTTTCCCTGTCATAGTGCAATATATACTAGTGCATAATAGTTTATAATATTAATTATATATTTGTTCGCATTAGAATCCTTGGGGCGGAGCATGCAAAGAGTTCGGGTCATATCGAAGCCGCGATTTAGAGCAGATTTATCAGCTGCTTCGATACTATCTCACATGCCCCCCCCACAATTTAGGATGGTTGAGGCCCTTTCAAATTCAATTGATGATTGCCATTGCTCCTTTGGCTCCTTTGTTTAGGGGTTTCCAGAGGTCGGAAAGAAAACCAAGGGACAAAATAACAAATTGTTTCCATGCTGATCCCGCACTGAATTTAATTTCGTCTTAGAATTGACCTTATTTCTAAGAGATTCAACAATTCTGTGAGTTTTCCTAGGGTTTTGTAGGCTTTTGAAATGATTTTTTCACATTTTTTTGCCATTTTTAAGAATTTTAACATAATTTCAATGCACTTTAAACTCAAAATATCATTGAATATTGGGTCAATGTAATGTTCCTCTCTAATTAATGAGACTAATATTTTAATATTTTAATTAAATGCTAAGTGTTCCCTGCATTAGCATTTAATTAACGTACAAATATTTCACTTATATTTATATTATTTATTGAAAGGGCGAAATATTCTTTTTTGTATCATGTTAGTTTGGGAAATAAAGTAATATTAGGAATTAAAAGAATTCCCTGGCAGTTACATCTGGAGGTCAGGTTGAAGGAGATGGGGTGTTTCAACTAGGGGAGACTGGGAATTCCAAATTTTGAACGGAAGTTTTGTAGATTTGCCGATTGGTTTCAGCTTTTAAAGAACGCAGACTCTTCAAGGGGACATTTTCTTTAGGATTGAAAGACATCCGCATCCTCAGGATAATTAAAATATTTCAGTATATTATTTTGGAGCTCACAAATAAGTGAAATATTCAAGTTCGGTCAGTATTTTTGAGTTGATTGTTTGATGCCTTTTAAATGAAAGAATAAATTTGCTATTGTGAAGCCTAACAGCCTTCGGAGAATATTGTTTTAATTGATTGGAATACAAACCTGGGCGTTTACTCATCAACCAACTAGGTTATCGATAGTATAATAAACAAGACTGAAGCCTCCTGCTGCTGTTACTGACATGTAGGCTAAACATGGTGAAGAAACGTCCGTGGCTGTTATGAATTCCTTCCTTGGTGCAAAGTTTGTAGTGAAAGAGTAAATCGAGCCAAATAAGGTTTAGCATTGAAGTCATTTACTGAAAAGAATTGAACAAAGTTTTGCGCGGAGGTTTGGGATTGTAGAATACATTGTTATCTTGGATGAGATTATTGTGTCTTTTTCAAGCTGAGAATTATCAGGGGTGAATTTCTATCAGTGTTTGAAATGCATGTTAATCGTTAACATTTGGAGTGTTGATGCCATGTGAATTTCAATTGCTTTGGACCTTCTCAAAAGTGAAGTCGAGTGTGCAGCGGACATTCACATAAAGGTCGGGCCTGTTTTTTCTAGATTTGACATTCTTTGAAGTTTTTGGTTAATGAGAATTGTGAAGTCTTAGGCTCAGTGTACAACATTATATATGCACAAAGAATTCATCCGGGGTATCTTCAATTACCGGGAGTAAATTCTGAGAGTTGAAGGCTGGACGCCCACACTACTTGAAGATGGAGCTGAGAGTCGTATACGAGATTCTTGAAGAGTGGAACATTTCGATTGATGGTGCATTGTTACCATTAATAGCATGGAAGGATGGAGAGTTACGTGTTGTGAAGACATCACAGAGCAAGTTAGGAATGTTGTACTACATAGGAGCCAAATTCAAGCAGCATGGCATTTAAATCCATATTTCGGGCTCACGGTGGTTGCAGAGCACTTGGCTCCTACCAGTACAAGTTTCTCTAGTGCTTAGGCAAATAACACGTGTTTTCCGTTAATGAAATCAAGGTCAGAGTCTATCATTTATCCAATATATGAGTCTTTTGTAATTTTCTGTAGCATATGAAATGGCTTTGTTGCTTTAAACTTTGTCATATGTTGTTTCCCAAAAATGACTGAGAAACACTATTTTGAGTGCACCTAGAATGGTATTTTGTCACTACAATCTGTTAAGTCACGTGTGCAATATCGATTTGAGCAGATATCTCTGTTTTGGTTTTGCTTAGTTGTGAATAAGATTGCATTTATCTTTTATTGAACTTATACTAGCAAAACCTTGAAAGTTCAGTGTGATGCGAAAAGGGTTTGCTGAAAAATATATTCGTTGAAGATTAGGAAGTGCAAAGTTTCTTTCCAAAGAAAAAAAAGGGTAGCTCTCTACAGAGGTATTAGAGTTCAGTAATGAACCTTGCAGCCTGTTGGGAATAAGGTGATGCATACTAGCACTCATAAATATTATTTCAAAAGGATTAGATCAAACCCAAATTTAGAACACCAATTAGTGATTGAGTAGATTGAAAATTTTGGAGGGACAATGGGTGATAGGGATGCACATAACAGAAGAGATCCTTTTCGAGGTGGTGAAGAAGAATAGAGACAAGCAGTGTTGAGAACATGCTAAGCAATTTGGCTAGAGCTCAAAGGGAAATGATGAATATGATGACTCAATCACAGAAGCAAATGACTCAAATGATCACTCAATTGATATAAAACAATGGCAACAATGGGAATGCAGGGCAAAATGGAAACAATGGGAATGCAGGGCCAAACAGAAACAATGGTAATAATGAGAATAATGGACAGAATTCAACAAACAATAGGGATGGACAACCAAGAATTTCTAGTTCTATAGTCAACTCAAGATCACTTATGCCAACTTTTAACCAAGTGAACAATCTTCCAGCTGAAAATGAACCAATTGAACAAGAGTATCATAGGCAGGTTTGGGCAGATTGGCAAGGCCTTTGTGATGACTTTCAACTTGAAATTCGTTTTTTGAAATATCTAGTTTTTAGAGAAAAGAATAGATCACGAAGAGGAGGTAGTAGGCTTCAAAATCAGGAATTGCAAAGAAAGGTTAGCAAACTAACCATCCCTTACTTTGATGGTTCGGGAAAGGTCACTACTAAATCATAGGTCCCAAAATTAGACAGTTATTTTCAATTTAAACCCATGGCTGAAGATGAAGCCATTAAATATGCAACTTTGCATTTAGAGGGTAGTGCTCATGAGTGGTGGTACCATGGGCTGATTACTCTTGGCCATGATCAGATTGCGTCGTATGGAGTTTATAGAAAGGCTTTTTAACAAATTCGATAAAAAAGATTCAGAGTTAAACTTTAAGGAATTGGCTCAACTTAAATAGTGGGGTTTAGTGGAGTCATACATTGTAGATTTTCAGAAACTTTCAGTGATGGTGACTGATACATCAAACAAAAGATTAGTTGTTCTCTTTGTGGATGGATTATCAGAACCTTTGAGGGGTTGGGTTAAAGCCTTCCACCCATCTACCTTGCAGGGAGCTATTAAAAAACCTAGGGACATGGAAACTTCTACCTCTAGAAGTAAATTTCAGTCAAGAAGCTTTCACCACAAAAAAGGAAAAAGATAAGAAACACTCTCATAAAGTTTCAAATCAGAACAAGAAGATACTACCTAGATTGGATGATGATCAACTCAATGAGGTTAGAAGGAAGAAACCGTGCTTCCAATGTAGAGAACTATGGGACCCAACTCATATGTGTGCAATTAAGGCAAAGCAAAACAAATTGAATACTTTACAGCCCTTGAATCAGGTTCAGAAAATTCAGATCAACGAACTGATTCAGAGTCAAGTGAGTAAGAAACTTCATCAGAAGAATCTGTAAAAGAACAAGAAAGGGGTAGTGTCCTAGCACAATTATCTAATTGGCAGAAATAAGGATATTTCAGAGTTAGAGGAGTGTTGTGTGGGCAGCGAATAGTTACTCTCATTGACACAGGTAAAACACATAATTTTATTGATAAGGGTGTTGTGGCAAGAAGAGGATTGAAAATAGAAGATTTTGAGGGTTTTAAGGTAATGGTTGCAGATGGTTTCACTCTCACTTGTACTAGGAAGATTCCAAATTTATGTATTCAGCTAGGAGAGTATGAGTTGAGAGATGATTTCTATGTGGTGAGTATTGGTGATACATATGCTTTGCTTGGTATCTAGTGGTTGTGTTCTCTTGGTGAGTTCAGAATGAACTTGCAAACTATGGAGATAATGAAGCGGATGGTAAGAAGACTCTACTTAGGGGCATAACTAATGGTGTACCAAGGGTAGTATCCTTCAAGAGGATGGAGAGATTGATTAGACTTGACCAAGTAGAGTGGGTGGCTGATTGTGTTATTATGCCTTCTGATTCGGGACAACAAAAGAGGACTTTTCATCCACATGTTGATGTGTTGTTGACTAAATACAACAAGGTGTTGAACAATATTCCACATGGGAAACCACCAGATAGAGGTACTGAACATATTATAGAACTTGAGGAGGGAGAAAACCGGTTATTACTACTCCCTATAGATGCTCCGAAAGACAGAAAGATGAAATTGAAAACACTATCAAAGAATTGTTGGAAATGGGACACATAAGGCCTAGTAAGAGCCCTTTTGCTTCTTCAGTAGTTTTGGTTAAAAAGAAAGATGGAACAATGCGAATGTGCATTGATTACAGGGCATTAAACAAGAAGACTATCAAAAATAGATATCCAATTCCACGCATTGATGAGCTGCATGGTGCTTGTTATTTCTCCAAGATTAATTTAAGATCGGGTTCCCATTAGATTAGAGTTTGTGAGGAATATATTGAGAAAACTACCTTTTGTGGCTACTTTGGACATTATAAGTTTTTATTCATGCCATTTGGGTTGACTAATGCTCCAGCTACCTTTCAGTCTTGTATGAACAAGATAGTCAATAAGTAGCTTTGTAAGTATTTTTGCAAAAGAATCATAATGTGAATTTGGACTAACAAAACTTCTTTATCTTGGCCTTATAATCAGCTCCAAAGGTGTTAGTGACAAGTGTTGATCCTTAAAAAATTAAAGCAATCATTGACTGGTCTCCACCTACCAACTTAACACAGCTTAAGGGATTTTTTGGGTTGTGTGGATTCTACAAAAGATTTGTGGGTTTTCATAGATTGCTGTCCTGCTTACTGATTTGATAAACAAGGGGGCTTTTGTAGTCTGATTTGGCGCAGAAAAGTTTTTACCAATTTAAGCAATTAATGAGTACATGTCTCGTGTTAGCTATTCCTGATTTCTCAAAGCCTCTTGAGCTTGAGTGTGGTGCATCTAGTCAAGGGTTTGGTGCTGTTTTGATGCAGGACAAACATCCTATTGCTTATGAAAGCAGGAAGTTGAGAGGAGCAGAAAAAAGTTATTCAATATATGACAAATAAATGTTGGCAATAATGCATACATTAGCTAAACTCAAACCTTATCTTGTGGGAAGTAAATTCACAGTTAAAAGTGATCATGATAGGCTTAAATATTTTCTGAATGAGCAAGACTTGAGTGAAAGACAAAGGAAGTGGGTAAGCAAATTACAAGCTTACGATTTTGACATAGTTTATGTCAAAGGAAACCAGAACATAGTGGCCGATGCATTCTCAAGAAGACCTCATTTAAGAAGACCTCATTTATGTTCCTTGGTTGAAATTACAACAAATTGGAAGCAATTAATATTAGCTGAATACACAAAAGATTCTTGGGCTTCCAACATTTTAGAGGGTGCTACACATGATGATAGATACACAGTTGAGAATGAGCTCATTATTTATAAGGTAGAATATTTGCAGTGCCCAATTGTCAATTCAAAATGGTAGTCATGAGGTCTTTTCATGATATTCCAATGGCTGGTCATCTTGGTTTCTTCAAAACATGTAAGAAAATCAGGGAGAGGTTTAATTGGAAAAGGGCTTAAAAATGAAGTCCTAAAGTAGGTCCAGGAGTGCCCAACTTGCCAACAAAATAAATATGAACATACATATCTTGCTGGTTTATTAAAACATTTCAATGGATTTTATTACCAAATTACCCAATGTGCAAGGGATAAACTATATTTATGTTGTAGTTGACAGGTTGACTGAATTTGACCATTTCTTCGCAATTTCAGCAATGTTTATAGAAGCTCAAGTGGCAGATTTATTCTTTAAGGAGGTATTCAGACTACATGGGTTACCTCGATATATAGTTAGTGATAGGGACACCAAGTTTTTAAGCTTGTTTTGGTAGGAATCGTTCAACTTATGTACAGCCGAACTTGCTTCATGTAATGTCCCCTTCCTAGGTGACAAACAGATGAGCAGAGGGTTGACGTTGTTGGTGCCCAAAAACACTGAATTGAATTTCCTTTGGACTTGCCAATCCAATGATGGGAAATCCAATTATTTTTGGCCAACTAACGGGAATGATCAATTATGATCCTCTTCCCCTACGCTTCTGGCTCTGCAGGACCAAGGCGGGTGAACCTTCGCCTGAATAGGCTTTTTATGGCAGATAACCTGTGTATGAAACTCAAACTTCCGTCTCTCAAAGTATGGCAAGGAACTTGAAATAAATATAACTAAAATCAATATATCATGAACTGTAAATTGAAATAC
>MU226405.1:322592-333064 GCA_018584345.1 Thuja plicata | reverse complement strand
CTGTAGTCCTTGCTAAATAGAAGATCCCCATGCATTTGATCAACCTTACCAGTAACTAGATTAAGCTCCTCTACTTGGATTTCTTTATGTACACAATCTTCTCTATACTCAAGATGTTGTTTCTCTTGACATAAAGGATTTGGAGATAACTCACATTCTGGAACTTCCTTCTTATCAAGAATTTGATCAGATAGGATACTCGGATAATTTTTAGAACTAATCATCAATACATTCTCTTCATTATGTATGTTTGGTTCCATCACATCTTCACATGTTTGATACAACTTCTTCTCATAGGATGAAATAATGCATGTCTCACTTTCTGAATACACTTCCCCATACATATTTTTAGTTCCATCATCTTCAAAATAAACACATTGTAAATATCAAAGAAGAAGGGAGATAGAGGGAAAGCCTCCATTGCCTGTATAGGGGAGCGATCTTTGACTTTGTGTTGAAGATCTAGGCCACATCTCCAGCTTTGGTAAATCTGCAAGATAGAATGGAAAAGAGAGTCAGTTCAGAAGAACTGAGCAATGGAAAACTTTCCTAATATGTCTACACTACTCTATGCTCTACAAAGTACTTATGCAGATAAAACATTAAAAGATGCAAAGGAGGAGGAAAACAAAAAGAAAATCTTTTTTACACTAATATTGTTTGTTTCATGTACAGATACAGGTATGAAGACCAAGCAGGTTGTTGAAGGGACACACATACATTACAAGTTTCAAACTTTCCAACTGAAGTCATGTAGAGGTGAAGATTGATTAAGTTGTAGAGGGGGCATACATACATTATAGGTATGGGACCTTCCAACTAAATTAATGGAGCTACTAAAGACTGGCTGTTGAAGGGACATGATGTTTTGTCATGAAACCTTTCAGCCTCTAAATTGATCATTCAGTGCTACAAGAGGTTTTTTAATTCATTTCAAAAGGTTTTTAGTGTTGCTACAGGAGGTTTAATTGCTACAGGATCAGCGCTACAAGACCATTGTCATATTCATATATATGTTACAGATTGATACATGAGGAGAATCTGTAGTTATAGATTGAATTCTAAATTACATAAGTGCTGCTACAGGATATAAAAGAATCAATCAATCATGACAGTGAGCATCAGGTATTATTCATACCAAGGGGCAGTGATATCTTGTAATGTTTTGATAATACTTACAATGAATTTATTGTGGAGTTCATTCAGCCTATACTATGTTCATTAAGAAATAAAGGGGTCACTATTAGATCAAGCTCATGAAAACATTATTAGAGATGACATTTTAAAGTTATAATGGGCAGCAACTAAAGAATATATACATACATAACATCAATGGCAGTTTCAAAACAGCATAATAACATTGTTTTAGCATTCTCAAAAGAAGGTTCCTATCAGCGAAGATAAACAAGAAAATGCTAAGTCTACTCCATCATAGACTTTAGATACTCAGGAAATTTTCAAAACAAAAGAATCAGTAAGGAATGATAGAGATATTTCACAATGATTGAGACCACTACAATACAACAAAATAGAATGACAATGCTATTAAATGAAGCTGCGATATAAAGGTCATATGTATTACCCAGGTATGCTGAGAAACAAATTGCCAGAAATTACAATCATTTTCATATAAAAGATGCAGCTCAGAAAGAAAAAAACAGCATGAAGTATAGTGCAGCAATAGAGATGTCAAGCTTCTTAATCTTCAGTTTCTATTGCAAATAAGAAGAGTCACAGACTCAAGAAGAAGAAATAAAACGTTTTCCAGCTGCAAAAGAATAAGTGGATGAGCATGAAGTAAAAAGCATTGAAGCAAAGAAGTTCCAGTTTCAGCAATCTAGAAGTGCAGAGAGATAAATTTAAACAACAAAGCTCGGTTTTCTTTTTCCTTAAAGAAATTGTGTTGTAAAAAGAAATGAGATGAGCTACACTTACTCGCATAATGGAGAGAAGATACCTATTGTAACTAAAGAGAAAATATATTCTAGCCATGCATTTACAGAAAAACAGAAGATGATGCTTGCAAAAGAAGAGAAAGTTTGACAACGAGCTACAGTTGTAGCAGAATGGAATATTACCCGTAGAAGCCGCGAGTTTTGAGGAAAGCTACACCAGTTTCTACGGTCTCTATCAAACCTTCACCAGTTGATTATTAAATGTCCATGGAATTTCCATTTAAACCCTTGTGGCAGTAATAAACAACAGGTTTCAACATTTCAAAATACATTCAAACCCCATGGTGGCGGCTGCAGGCAAAGCAAACTGCGCTTAAGTTTCAGAATATGTGCCAGAAGATCTAATTTCAAGTCAAGAAACCCCAAGAGCATCATGGCGGCCTTCCAGACATCAAATTTTGAGTCAACAATGTATAAATATCAGTGGTTTTTTAGATATTTTCTGAACTAGCGAGTCTCGAAATACCTCCAGTCAAGTGGAGAAGCTGATGGAAGTGCACAAAAATCCTCTAGAATCAAGCGTTTTTCACAATCTCATCAAACCCTACATCCTTCATGGCGGCGGAGTAGCGGAGCAGCAAGAGCAAGCGATGCAAAAGTGATATGTTTCAAATGAATATGTTTAGGGTTCACCCTATCTTATCCGTGAGTTAGGGTAGATTTTCTTTTGCCTTATATTTTTGTTTTATTTTAAAGCTCGCGTTAGGAATAGACGTCAACCTTAGGTAGTGGTTTGGGTAAAACAAAACTAAACACAATACAAAATATTTATTAAATTCAAGGTTATGGATTAATAAATATCATTTCTTTTGAAAATGATATTTATTAACTTACAAGCTTGTATTTAATAAATGTTTTTAGTATTGTGTTTAGTTTTGTTTTAGAAGGAGATAAGTTACTTCTAAAATTTTAATTTATGTCATGTTTATTTAGGTTTTCTTTTAAGTTAGTTAAATTTACTATTAATTATTAAAATATATTTTATTATACTTAATTTAAAACGAATAGTGTAAATTGTTTGTCTTAGAAATTAAGTATGATAAAATACATTCTAATAATTTTAACTTAAATTTACTTGTCAAAGATTACTTAATTATATTTTGATATATTTAATTTTGAGCAAATAATTTTATTATTTGTTTTTTTTTAAATATTGGAATATTATTAGGTAATAATTAAATAAGTTGTGGTTTAAATATTTATTTATTAATTATTAATTAATCATATTTCAATATATTTAGTTTTGAATGACTTTTCATTTTTTGAAAAATTTAATATATTGAGATATAATTAACTGATAATTAATAAATAAATAATTAAAGCCTTAGGGGGAGTTTTCTTTTTGCACTTTTATTGTGATAATATCAATAGTTTGTCAATGTTATAAGACAAATATTGTTAATTATTTTTAAGTGCATTGGAGAGCTGTCTTGTATAGGAGTTGGTCTTGGGTTAAGTTGCATCTTTCTAGGGTTGACCATCAGTTGACTTTCTATCCCATGCTCGTTTCAAGGAGAGGTTTTCAGTTCAGACTCAGTTTTGGGCAGTTAAGGCTTGTTCACAGCATCTTGGAGCTCTTTGGAGGTGGTTTTTGAGTTGTCTATTAGTTCATCATCAGTTTGGAGACCTTTTCTAGCAGTTTGCTCACAGTTTCATGCAGTTATATCCCTATTTTGCTGGGATTTCTCCTTACATCTGACCCCTACAGTTTTTGCATGATTCTGGGAGATTAAGAGCAGTTCTGGGGCAGTCTTGGGAGGCACTTCAGTTGTGCCTGGCTTGGAGGAGTTTAGGGTTCAGTTACACTTCAGTTTCCATCAGTTTTACTCCTGATTTTGTGGGGTTTTCTCATGCATCTGACCCTTTTTCTTTCATGGCCTATTTATTGTATTTTTCACCTCGTTATTGAGGACCTTTTTTTTGGCTTGCATGTTTTGCACATTACAGACTTGTGAGTAGATTGTAAGAGCATTTTGTAGCAGAGATTTTACAGCATTGATTATATTGATACAACGGTTCCTTCTCATTTGTTTGAAGTGCAATATTGTGGATTTTCTTGCTTTTATGTTGTGTTATCCTTCATTTAAGCTATATTCCTTGTTGCATATTCAAATCTTGATACTTGTTATTACAAGTCTTTGCTTGTGTCCTAGTTCTTTGCAGAAAATTGGTGAAATCTAGTTTCCTTTTCGAAGCAAAAGATTTCAGATCCTTGCATAGAATCATTGTTGTAATTGCATGTTTGTCTGAGTATTGAGAGCCATCAGTATTTTTGTGATTCATGTTGATTCATTCAAAGTTACATACAAATTGTTTGGTGTATCACCTCATTTAGTTTTTTTAGGTATTCATATTATCCTCCTACCCTTTTTCCCACATACACATTTAGTTATAGGTGAGCACTATTTAGGAACCGGCCTATCTTCCGGAGATTCTTCTCTCGTTTTAGGACAACCAGCACCCAAGAGAGTTTCCATGTTTCGACAAGATAGCTAGATTTCATATCAAGCTAAAGGCGCAATCCTGATTGACAACAATTCCGATTTTAGGGAATGATTGAGAGTTGGTTCCGGGGTGTCTACGGATCATTCCAGATGATTTGAGACCATCTCCTAAATTTTAGGGAGGGGTCCTATTTTTTAGGGAGGTCTTTTAATTGTTTAGTTGACCACTCGGAGGACTGTGGAGTAGAGCAGGATCCCTTTTGAGTAGTTTCAATTGATTGGAGATAGTCTCCTACTTCTTAGGGCAGATCCCTTTTTTTAAGGGGGAATTGTCAGTTCGCCTGCAGGTCTCAGACATCATTAGTGATCAGGTGGCTTCAGTCAGATTCCAATTCTGATTCTAGATGAGCATTTTATGAATAAATTGGGAAATATTTAGATATTTCCTAAGTTGAGATTAAATAAATTAATAATAAAGTGAGTATTATAATCACTTTATATTATAATAAGTTATAATAATGCCTTGGTATTTGTCCTAGGCAGTTAAATAATAAAATATCATTATGGAGGGGCCATTTTAGTAATGAATAAGGAGACCCTTCCTAGTTCGAATTGCTAGGGGGAAATTTTAATTAAAATAAGTTGTAAAGTCACTTTATATAAAATGAAATAAAAACCCTAAAAGGTTTGATTGAGGTGAAGGGAAGAGGAAAAAAGATAAAAGAAGGATTTGGGCCTCAATTTGCATTTATTCAGGTTATTTTCTTCATTAGCATTTGTGGTTTTAAGAGCTGGAGCTGTAATGTCCCCATTTTTCACGAGCATCAGAGTTCGTAGGATTAGTCTATTATTTGACCCTCGTAGGCTAATTAGTTGGATTGTGCGTCTCAGTAGGCAGTGCCAGAGGCCAATTCCCACTCCAGAGGTCAGTGATGTTAAGGATTGCTCTTCGTTTGAGTCATATTGAAATAGTTACTACTTAGGGAAAGTTAGGGTTACTGTATTTAGCAGCGCACCTGAACAGTTTGGTAGTAGTATTGAGTTGTGGGGATTTCGACAGATTTTCGAGTTTGGGACTTACTACTTATAGTAAGTCAATTTATAGTCAATTTTTAGGGCACCTTGGCGTATGGGTCAGGGAGTGAGCACCTAGGTTTGGAGCGAGTCCTTCAAAGAATTTAATGAGTTATTAAAGTCATTAATTAAAGCCCGTTTAATTAATGATTAAATATAAAGTTTATATTAGAAAGTGTGCTCAAATGCATTAAATGTTTATTAAATTATAAAGTGACTTGGTGCTTATGTTTGGAGGGAAATATAATAAATTATTGTATTTCAAATGTGCATCAAAAGCAAATACAATTTGAAATCTTGTGAAGTGTGAAGGTGAAGCTCCAGGTCGAATTGTAATAAGGATTTATAAATGCCTTCAATGAGAAATTCGAACCATCTATTGTGCATTTGATATTTTGTGAAATTGTGAGCTGTGTTGAGACAAGGGTTTCAGCATTTGAAGGCTGGAAGAATTGAGAATTCTTCTAAGTTCTGCACGTTGAATTGGTTATCTTTTTGCCAGTGAAGTGTGCATTGAGGTGGTATCATTCAGTGCCATCACAAAGATACAATTTGTGGTAGATTTGTGAGGAGTTATTCAGCGTATGGTTTAGATATAAATTGCAAAGGTGGAAGATTGTTAATATTTGCAGATCGCCTGATCTAGGAAAGCCTGCATTTTGAATCAGAAGTTACTACTGCAATAAACAGCGGGATGGTATACATATTACAAGCCGAGGTTGGGGTTTATGAGCCGATCACAACACTATTTGGAGGCTACCATTAATACTCCAGGCTGCTGCGGTTCCTTTCTAGGCTCGACTCCATATTTTTTGTGGCTGTGATTTCTACAAGGGCTTGCGTTGATTCATAGTAGGGACGGCTTTATCGTTTGTTGCCAGCGATACTGAATTTGAGGCTGGAGTTACAATAGGGAAGACACACTTGTGTGAAGGTGCCATCTCATTGTCTAAAATCAGCGTGGATTACCTGGAAACAGTACTCACTGAGAGCTGCGATTCTTTACAGGAGTATGTCTTCAAATATTTTATTCCAAACTTCCAGGTTCCTTATATTATTTTCAATAAATATTGCTGCATATACATTTGCTTGACAATATTTTTCATGGAAGAATAATGAAATAGAGTTGCTAGTAGCAATTGCATTGCAATTAATTTATTTTCAAGCACTGTATTTAAATTTCATATACTGTTGAAAAATCCAATAAGCAAATATCCAGGAAAAACTTAAAAATTATAAAATTGCAAAAATAATTTCATTTGAGGCAGTTGAAATCAGTGATAGATCATAGAACCATCGGGGTTCTTACAGGAGCTAATTGCAGCAACAAGTCTGATTGTTTGAGGATGAAAACCCTTGAAGAAGAGTAAATTGGATGAAACCTCAATTTACTAATGTGGAAGATCTACACAAGGTCTTCATCTTGACATTCTTGTAGCACTTTCAAAATTGTAATTGTAGACCGGAATTGAGAAGATGAATATTATTGGTTATAATTTGCAGATCGACAGTATAATAAACAAGACTAGAGCCTCTGCTGCCATTACTGACACAGACTAAACTTGGAAAAAGGTTTGCAGGGAAAGAGTAATATTGAGCCAAACAAGGTTTAGCATTGAAGTCATTTACTGAACAGAGTTTTGCGCGAAAGTTTGGGATTGGAGAATACATTGTTATCATGAATGAGATTATTGTGTCATTTCAAGTTGAGAATTATCAGGGGTGAATTTCTATCGATGTTAGAATTGCATCTTGATTGTTCCCATTTGGAGTGCCGATGTCGTGAGAATTTCAATCGCTTGTGTGCAGCGGACATTCACACAAGGATCGGGCTTGTTTTTCCAGATTTGCCATTCTTTGAAGTTTTCGATTAATGAGAATTGTGAAGTCTTAGGCTGAGTGTACAACAATATATACACACAGAAAATTCATCGGGGGTATCTTCAGTTACAAGGAGTAAATTCTGAGAGTTGAAGGTTGGACGCCAACACTACTTGAGGACGGAGCTGAGAGCCATATACAAGATTCTTGAAGAGAGTAACATTTCGATTCACATTGCATTGTTACCACTAATAGTGTTAAATTCCAGAGATCGATTGCAAATGTAATCACATTGCTATATTGTCTGTATTTTTCAAATGCATCGATCTCTTTGTATATATACATGACAAGGACACGAAGAGACATGTCCCTTCATGGGACATGTCTATTCATTAATTTATTTTATCAATTTAACTATTTAGTTATTATGAGAATAATTATAATCTAACTTTATATATATATATATATATATATATTTATCAATGTATATATATAATAAATCATTTCTCATAATAATCATAGTCAGTATTATTTATTTGACCGATGCTACAAACATCAACACTCCCTCTTAGCTAGGGAGGATAAATGTCAACACTAATATGACACTTGACACATCAATCATATGATGTAAGCAATAAAAGCATCATCCTCATGATGTAATCAATAGAAACATAGTCTCAAGTTGTGGATTGCCTCCATCGGCGATTCTATCCACAAGCTCTCAGGCGGATTGCCTCCATCGGTGATTCTATCCACAAGCTCACGAGCTTTAGAGTGGATTGCCTCCATCGGCGATTCTATCCACAAGTTCCCAGGTGGATTGCCTCAATCGACGATTCTATCCATAAGTTCTATCTATTATGATCTGTTTCAGCCATCACAAGATGTCTATCACAATAGAAGGTCAAGTTATTGTAAGATAATCACCTTCCAATAAGTTTTACAAATACAATTGATAATCATTTGGAAGTCGTCACTTCCTCATGATGTACACAGGGGGTAGACACATTAAAAACACGGAGTCACACACATGGCATCCACCATGACAAAGCATAGAGGGTGGAAACAAGGGATTTCACCTCGAACTTCTCTCACAGAGAAGAACTCATTGAGAAGATATCAATCTGTTGATCTTTTCATCCAAGATTGCTTAAGATAAATTGTCAGACTCCCTCTGAATCTAATATCAATCTTCTGAGCTCCTCGTCCAAAGTTATCTCTGAAGTGTCAAACTCCCTCTGAATCTGATATCAATCTTCTTTTTCTTGCAAGAGCATCTCCGGAAAAGGTCAAGGCAAATATCTCTTATAGTACGTATAGAATTACAGATGACAGAGAGACTATAATGAGTAGATAAATTTAATATTCAAGGATAATAGATACTTATCTGCACATCAACATCCTTGACACAAGTTGCTTCAATGAAGGTATACATCAAATCAGAAAAAACCTTCTCAAATTATTTGAGAGATATCTCCCCTTTTAATCATCTCCCCACTAAGGATGGTTCAAATGGGAATGTAACATTGGTTATTATTCCCCCCCACAATGCACAATTCCTACTCTTATATTGTTGAACAATTCTCATGTCTTCTTGTGAAATGACTTGATTGCTCCAAGAGAGGCGACACTCTATAATTAATTCTTTCTTTATAGAAAGAGACACCCTTCCTTGAATACTTTCTTCTTTGTTAATGCTTGACCACGATCATAACAAATTAATATATCTCTTTAATGAAAGCCGCTTTCAGGAATTTCACATAGACCCATACACAGTTAGTCATAACTTTTGAACCCCACACTTTCTTTCCAATCTCTCCAGTGAGATTCTTCAAAATTTGTTTGTCACTAACATATCCAAAATTCAGCAAAATCCAACGGTGGATTTGTGAGATATGGTCCCTGTACTGAGATTGTATTTTCTGAGACAGTGACACATTCACCATCAACAAACTACTCTCTTACATTTGCAGTCTGGCTCTGATACCATGTTAAGATTTAGGATAGCTGCAAATGTAATAGCACTCTATGTTGTATGTATTTTCCAAATACATCGATCTCTTTGTATATATACATGACAAGGACAAGAAGAGACATGTCCCTTCATGGGACATGTCTATTCATTAATTTATTTTATCAATTTAACTATTTAGTTATTATGAGAATAATTATAATCAAATATATATATATATATATATACATATATATATATATATATATTTATCAATGTATATATATAATAAATCATTTCTCATAATAATCATATAGTCAGTATTATTTATCTGACCGATGCTACAAACATCAACAAATAGCATGAAAGGATTGAGTGTTACATGAAGTGAAGACATCACAGAGCAAGTAAGGAACTTTGTACTACACAGGAGCTGAATTCAAGTAGCACAGCATTTAAATCCATATTTGGGGCTTACGGTGGTTGTAGAGCATTTGGCTCCTGCTTGTAGAGGTTTCTCTAGCCCTCAGCGAATAGCAAGTGTCTGCCGTTAATGAAATCAAGGTCAGAGTCTATAATTTATCCAATATATGAGTCTTCTGTAATTTTCTGGAGCATATGAACTGTCTTTGTTGCTTTAAACTGTGTGATATATTGTTTCCCAAGAATGACTGAGAAACACTGTTCTGAGTGCACCTAGAATAGTATTTTGTCACTACAGTCTGTTAAGCAACATGTGCAGTATCCATTTGAGCAGATATCTCTGTTTTGGTTCTGCTTAGTTGTGAGTAAGATTGTGTTTATCTTTTATTGAAGTCATACCAGCAAAAACTAGAACGTTGAGTGTGAAATGCAAAAAGGGTTTGCTGAAAAATATATCCGTTGAAGATCAGGAAGTGCAAAGTTTCTTTAAAAACAAAAAACAGGGGTGCCTCTCTACAGTCAACAATTGGTCAACGATTTTTTCACGGATTGGGATTTTTCAGGGAAAAAATCGGCTAGTTCTAGGATTCGTGATTAATCGGGTATAATTGCATTTTTTTGAAGATCATGGCTTCTCTGTGTTGTAAGCCTTGGTCTTCAGTATAATTTCCATGGATAATTCCCAATGCTGAAAGTTGTGTCCTCCAACATACTATATTCTAGAGATTAACATCATAAAAGAAACTTGCAAATGTTGATAAAAACTATACAACTTGGTATAGATTGAAACTAGGTTTCCAATAG
>MU226405.1:266722-289331 GCA_018584345.1 Thuja plicata | reverse complement strand
CCTCGAACACGTGGGAAGCACTGTAGTCCCTGCACCGTTGAGACTACGTCCAACGGGGACATTACAACTTTGTACGGTCTACAATTACCTGTCACCTCCGTGTGGTAATATTCCCATAGGCACCGATACCCTTCACCGTACAACCCAAATACTCTCACCGTACGACCCATATCCCCTCACCGTACGACACCGTTTCTTCGTACAACAACCAATCTCTGCTTGTACGGTCACTCTTCTGTCGTTGACCAATCACCCCCACTTTGACGCGTACGGTGTCTGTCCTCCACTGTTGACTGAACGAAGTACAAAGTCACCTGTACGGTTACAATACCCGTACGGTAACACTTCCGTCGTTGACCAATCACCCCCACTTTGACGCGTACGGTGTATGTCCTCCATTGTTGACTGAACGAAGTACAAAGTCACCTGTACGGTTACAATACCTGTACGGTAACACTTCCGTATGGAGCTGCACAGATTTACAATCTTGCCTCAAATAGCTATGCGTTACTAATATGTGGTAGAAGTAAAGATAAATTTTCACTCATGCAAGAATTGAAATGCTTTAATGATGAAATTAATCACCAAGTATCAAATTATGACAATATTTTCAGATTACATCGAATATGTCTTCAACAGAAAACATTACAAATTCGGACCGAAGGCAGACTAGGGTGAGGAGCTACTTCCACCGAAACTGCAAATGCAAAATAGGGAGGATCTTGCACCTCCGAAACTGCATCAATGATGAACTCAAATTGGAATTCGCAAATACAAAGAAAACATAAGATTCACCATACCTACAACAATGCTAAACTCGGTCATATAAATGGGCTCCGGGAAGTTTCCCGAAGGGTTACAAACGGCTGACACTAACTATTATTCTATAACTAATTAATAAAAAAGGGCCTGTAAGATAATATTAATTTCGGGGCCACTCAAATAATTAATTTGAGCTATTTAATTATTTCGCACACATTACAATATACTTCAAGTTGGCGCCAAAGTTTATTGGCCATTCCAAATTTACAAGAAAATCGGTCCAATTGCTTATGAGTTGAACATACTAGGATCAAGCTGCTTTAGTGTTTTTCATGTATATGTCTTAAGAAGAAACTGAGAGTGCATACTCTTGTCCAAATTGCATTATTGATGCTTGATAATGAGGGAAAAATCTTTTTTGAAACTGATTGAGACTTGCAAACTTGTACAAGGAATTTACATTGCAGATATGCTGCAAGCTACATAATCAAGTGGAATAATTTGCCAAGAGATGAATCATTTTGGAAAAACAGTCCTTATATATTCATAAACCTCTCTGCCAATGCTTTGGGTAGAACATCTCAAGCAGAAGGGGCATGTGATAAACCTATTATGTTCATTAAATCCTTATTGTAAGGATATGTCTCTACACAAGCTTTTAACATGTTCAAATCCTACTTCATGTTATAACATCATCTGATCATTGAACATTATTGTTTATCATGATACAAATATATTTCTCTACAAGAAGCCTATTGTCTCATACATTAGTTGTATCGTCTGAGGGAAATTGTGGTTAGAAGGACAGCAACTCGAGTATTAATACCTCTGAAGCCTAGCCATTTGGTCTAAAGGTAGGTAATTTGTTATTGGAGATGATATTATTTTTAGGATTATCATGTGCAAATCAGATACATTTTACTTTGCAATTTATTTATAAATAAATTAACACACAAACTTCTCTTATCTTCTGTCACATGACGCAAATGGAAAGTTGTAGTACCTTTTATGACAGGGATCTGCAAAATTTATGGCTGAAAATACAGCAGAATTATACCCTTATAATATTCACTTAATTTATCATCCATTCTGCTATATATACATTTGTTTGGTACTCCCCTTAGGGCCCGTTTGGGTGCTGGAATACCAAATGCTGGATAACGTCAATTCTAGAAGATGCTGCAATTCTGGAAGATACTTATCCTGAAAATGATTTCCAGAATATGGACTGGACCTGTTTGGTTCTACTGTACTGAAAATACATTTGTTTGGAGATGTAGCAGTATTTTCACTGTTCCTTGCCAAGCATTCATCAGTGGCTATGCCGATATAGCTGCTTCAAACAAGAGTGTGCACCTGATAAATTTGGTGAATAGGATTTCAAAACTTTCAAAGAAATTGTACTCGGCTACTATAAGACCGTTTCAAATGCCTTTGCCCCATTTTTTGTCTGCGAATGGTGTTGGGGTTCGAAAACAGAGCATGTCTTCTATTTAGCAAAATCTCCCAAAGAAAGAGATCCCAGGAAGCGCCGTGATTGCAGGCTATGCACCAAATAGCAATGGAAAAAGCTCTAAAAAAACTTTCAATCAAATGAAAATGGCAGGCGTCAAGCCAAATGTACAACCTTTGTCAGCATGCAATCTGCAGGTGTTAACAGAAGTGCCGTGAGCAGAAATACTCACAAAATTGAACAACGACTGTAATCTGGCGGGTGCAAAGCTAGACTCAACAACCTTCGCTAACATTCTCCAATGCACAAGCCAGGGATGAGAGTTCTGAGACAACGTATAGACATCCATCAAAATGCACGGTTGTAGATTTTCTGAACGAATGCGAATCGTGGAGGCACAAACAAGGTTAATGGACTGTTCACAGCTTCCTTACGGACCCGACCATATTTAAAATTTGGTTATAAAAATTAGAATTGGAATTCGAAATTCCAATTCCACCTATTTAGGTGGATGATTGATATGCTCATTTCGGGGCAAAATTGGAATTTCGTAATTCCAATTCCATTTTTACTCAGGGACCCAAACATGGAATTTAGCTTGCTCAAAGGGACTCCCTACTGTAATTTATTCTATTTACTATCCTCCTTGAGTAGTCATCATGTGTGGACATAAATTATTATTGTGAAAGAATTAACTTTATTGTTTTTGGCTATGGAACAATATTTCATCACTCATAAATTGGCTAATATCTAATACTTGCTACATGATGATAGTACAAATAATTTATGACAGAACTGTATCTGTTTTCTAAGATCCACCATCTCTCTTTCTTTTGAACATCTATATTTATAACAGCTGGTATAAATGCTCTAGTTTCTCTTGCCTACAGATTTTTGTGCATCATATTTATGGTTGAATATGACCATCCCTTGCTATGTATATAAATTTATGTTTCAACTGCTACAATGCTTTTCACTGGAATCTTGGGGCATATGTGTTGCCTGTCCTATCTGATTTATGTGTGATTCATGTGATTTTTTTGAATGGATGTATCTAGATTCTATATGTTGTTTTCTGTATGCATTATGTTCAGTTATCTTATGCCCTGTCTTAGGGTAACTGTCGCAAAATTCATTTTGAGAATTAGGAGATACTGTGTGTTATGGGCAGTCCCATCTGTATCTTTACTAAACAATAAGATTGTAGGCTAACGACTAGAATTTTTCTTGAGAGAAACAGCTTAAAATTCAAATATTTCAGCCAAAATGGAACTTTAGATGCTATACTTTAGAAAACAACTGCTGCAGAAAGTCAACTCTGTCAAAGCCACAATTTCTGATCAAACTTACTTGAGTAGGTCAAGCACAGCAAATTCTGAAACTCATTCTTTAGATTTGGTCACTTTAGCCCTTAAAATTATAGTTGTCATTATCTCTTGATCTCTTGAGTACTAGCTACATATTATTCTGTGTATCATTTAATGCATCTTGAAGATCTTGGGATCTGCACATGTCTAGGACGATGGTTGGATGGATATTACAAGAGCATCTTGTTGATTTTCAGTGAGAACACCAACTCATTAACTACATGGCAAGTGAATGGATTATACTTTTTAAGAGGTAAGGTTAGAGAAGTGCATTGGTATGTGTTGTAAAGACAGCATTTAAGACAACTATTGTCGTAAACACCTTCTCTAACCTTGTATATTCTTCTATGTTGTCTCCATTCTTTTTCTTCTCTTTGTCCTTCTTCCCTATTAATTCTTCTTTTCTTTTATCCCTTATATGTTAGTAGCATGTGACCATCTGATTATCTCCTATAAATAAGAATTGTGTATTCAAGAAAGGTAAATACCAATTAAAGCTTCTATTCTGGTCTGTACTTTCCATTGATCAAGAAGGCCCTATGAGTATTGTCAATGCAACATCCCTGGCAAATATATTTTGACGTTTTTATTTCTTTTTTGGTTAATTTCAATCTCAATTGTTGGCACATAAAGTTTGATTGGGAACCTATGAACAACATTAGCTTTTTTTTCTCTTTTTTTTTGTAATGATTGCAATCCACTACTATGGGGGTCAAGGGGTCAGAATTAGAAAATGGGTTTTCATCACTTTAAATGCTTACATTAGCTAAGATGACACCTATATGTCCAAGACCTTGGCGTGATTGGAAGGCGTCATGGGTTGCACTAGATTTGGATGACAATACAACTTTTCTTGTCCAAAAGAACTTAGGAAATAGGTGTTTGATGGCGTGGGTATTCATCTCAATGAGAAGTTTGATAACCTGAAATCGGACATAGAAATTATTTCTGCCATTGGCAACTAAGAAATTGATAATAGCACATTTCTGACCCTATCCACACAAGTACCAAACATTCTCAGCTGTTCGGCTATCTTGTAGGGCAGAGCTCTAGTTATATTGAGCAATATTTTTCTCTCCACCAAATTCAACAAGAATAGGATTCCTCTTGCAACTTTGCATCTAGACGTGCAGCCCACCAATAGTATGTCTGGTTTAAGAAGTGATCTCTTGGTAAAATCTATACTGGGAATAAATTCACCTACAAGATCGCAACCTACTATGATAACATTTGGGACATATTATTTTCAATTGTCTATGCAAGTTGCATCAGGACAGATTCGTTGAGGACCACACCTTGTCATAAATGCATATTGTTCATGTGAATTGATGATCTTGATGATGAAAAATTGCTTGAGCTTATAAGGAATGATGAAAAGACCCTTCATTTTTTGGAGATATTTGAAGCCATTTCCTTGATGTGATAGTACGAAGCTTAGCAGTGAACTCCCAAAAGACCAGTTTTCTGTCACAAAAATAGGTCAAAGGTAAGGGTACAACTGTTCTTTTTCTTCCTCCACTAGTAGAATTTCCCTAAAGAAATTTTCAGAATGTTGAGCAAAGAGTTCTTGTTATAAATGTAACAAGAAGTGGTCTGAAGGGTGTTAGTGTACCACAAACACAATGTTTATCTTAAAAGTTACATCTAATGACATAGATGAAGTTGAGGGGATTTTACATGATATTCCAGATGAAGAGGTTCAGATTTGGCTACCATTTTTGTGCATGCCCTAGCTGTCAATTTCGCACCTTACTATATCCGAAACTTCCTCACCAACTTAGGAAATAGTGATATTTTTATTGACAAGAAGGTAGCTAGCTAGTTAGATTATGTCCCTTATCTATTGAAGAATTTTTCATCTTATTATTAGTAGAGACAGTTTTATGTGGAGGAATTTGTCATACTGTTAAACTAGCAATGTCCAAGTACCAGCTAGCCAAATCTATGCATGCTATGATAGAATCAACATTGTACTAGGGGTTTTAGTGATTAAAAGCCTTGGGCATCTTCTGCATGAACTTTGAGGAATTGATTATCAAATGTAAGAATTGTAAGACTCGCTAGCTAATAGGCATGCATGCCTCCCATTGCATGCATACAATTTTGTGGAAGGGCATTCAAGGAATCATTGCTTAGCTAAGTTGTATTCAAGCCACAAGCAACCCCACCCAAATGCAATTTGAGTTAAACAAGTATTGGATAAGCATTCAAATGTTTCTGCTGATCTCGTCGAAGGATTGCCGTTGATTTGAAATCATGAACATGCTATCAATTTGAATCATGGGATTAGAAGAATGAAATTGAGCAACTTGTTTGTAAGCTTCTTGTTGCAAGAGTCATCCAATCGAGTACTAGTGTTTATTGCACTTGGATCATTTTAATCCAAAAGAACATGTCATGGCAGCTATGTATTGATTATTGGGGGTTCAAATGAATCACCATTGAGGATAATTTTCCTTTTGCAATTGTCATTGAGCTTTTCAATGAACTTAATGGAACAAAATTCTTCTCCAAGCTTGATGTTTGTTTTGGGTACAATGAATTGGACAGTGCTGCCCAACATAGACAACGCTGGACCAGTAGATCCATCAGCAGTGCAAAATTGGACACAAGGCAAACTATTCTGAAGGGAAACAAGAATGGAACAGCTACATAGAACAACATTGTAAAAACAGTACTTATCAACATTAATCTTTAGACTTGTGGCAGTCCACTTTGGGAGTCCTGACCAGGGGAAATAATATTTGATGAGAAATCAATTAAATCGCCAAACTTAACTAAGCCACTCTCAAATATTTACTTTAAATAATCACCAAAGTCTGCCCATGAAATATTACTTTATCTCATAAAAATCTTCAAACTATCGGCGCAAGATGAGCGATAGTTTTAAGTGCAGAATTGCAGAAATGTCAATCACCAGACTTTACGCCAAATTCTGAAAGGCAATATGATTATATTTCAGATACAAAGCTGATAACAATATCCTTAATTTCTGAATCAAACTCACTTTGCAAATTTGTCTCCAATGGAGACTTCACAAATTTGTAAACTTGTTAGCAGATTAGGGTGTGACTGATTGGCCACCAAAACTGCAAACTACCTTTAGCCTCCCAGCTTTTGGCAAAACAAAGAATAGATCCAAAGCTTCCATAAGCATGTCCAATACATCACCCGGAGCCCCCTTGAAAAGATCTCTAGGAAGCGTCTAGAAGATAGGCTAACTTGACATAACTGAAGAAATATATTGAATAATGACATAATAATAATATTTAATTATTATTTAACTAAATTAATATTAGGTCGTTATTCGATTATTTTATTATTTTTTTTGATGACTTAATAAAAATCAATTTAATTAATTGTCACTTTAGAAATTGGGGACATAACATGTGGCACTCAATTTTGGTATTTTCTTGTCCACAATATTGACTGGGATAGTCACATACATCACTTGCCATGGTCTATTTTGGTATTGAAATAATTATAGGATGGCAACCCCACTGCTTTTGCAAAATTTTCCAATCTGCATTTAGCCAAATCAGCTTAGGAAAAGTAAATATTGCCTCTATCATGCAGTCAAAAAATGGAGGTAGTATTGTTTAGGTGTCATTTCAAGGTCAAAATAGACCTTCCCAGTTCTAATTACTTCTTGGAATAGTGTGTTTCATTTGAAGGACAAAATAAATGGAATTTAAAGATGCAAGGGTATGATTAAAAAGTTATATATGTGAAGTGCAAAAATTGCATCAATCGCACTCTCACACTCTCCATGTATTCTTATTGACCGAGCCTATATGGATTGTTCAAGCTCAAACATAATGGCAAGTTAATCCTTCTACTCAATAGATCTTTCACAAGTACTTGCTCGTCAAGGTAGCTTCACTCTCCATGTGGGAAGCAAATGTCCTCGGGTATAAAAATTGAGTTTTTTAGTTTCTAATTATATGTTAATGCTGTCCATTTTAGCAACATTACATTCTTCTTGGACAATAGGGCATAGAAGCTTCCTTAATTTTTTTTATCAAATCAAATACTTTTTCTTTTGGCAACTAATGTCCATAGTTTGTGGTTGAATATGAGATTTTTTGGTGCACCAAGGGGAAATAGTTAACCCCTCTTGGCCTACTTTAATCCTTGGTTATCGTTCACCATGGGAAGAAATTGCAATGGGAGTTATTATAGGATTGGTGCACTTTAGTGGCAAAAATGCTAACTTGTGGTGGGAGAGCGACACCCATTTCTTAGCCATCTCCTCCATCTCTAAAGCATACTAAGTTGTAGAGATCTTTCTTGGAGATGTCCACAAACTCCATGGCGGTTAAAAAACATTCTTTGTGTGTGATTGTGATCCCAAAATCACCCGTAACTTTTGGAAGGACTTTTTTCCATTCAAAGGTGCTCAATTTATAGTGAATTCTTCCTACCATCCATAGGTGAATGATCAAATTGAGTTAGTGAATGCATGTTTGGAGAGACGCCTTCAATGCTCTATGGGAGACAAGCACTTCCGATGAGTTAAGTGGCTATCGCTGGTAGAGTGTTGGTATAACAATACCTACTACACAATCACCAAAATGACTCCTTTTTGAGGCTCTTTATTGGTACCTCTTTTCTAAGATTGATAATTATGTTTTGGCTTCCTCTAAGTAGGTCGCTGATCACTTTGAAAAAGTATTTGAGACCTATGTTGCTCTCAAGGATTATATCCAACTTGCTTAGATCTATTAAATAGTATGCTGATCAACGTGGAAATGCGCATTTTGATTTTGGAGATTGGATATGCCTTAGACTCCAAATTTACAAGTAGTCTTCTCTCAAACTCAAAGGGCAACAAAAAGGTTCCCCTAAATTTTGTGATCCCTAAAGGATCGTATAAAAAATTGGTTAAGTTGCATTTGCTAGTTATCTCCCCCTGCTTGGATTCATTATGTATCCCATGTCTCACTTCATGAAGGTGGTCAGGCAAAATATTACCATCCAAATTGAACTATAGGTCTTGGATGAAGAAGGTAGGCTAATTATGGAACTAGAACATATTTTGTATAAGTATACTCATTAGCTTCATCATTGTGTCATTTAGATTACATTGCCATATGGAAGAATTTCCCTCTTGAAAATGCCCATTGAATAACAAAGGGCTTCATTCATCAACATCCAAAATTAGCAAAGCCTTGAGGTCAAGTTTCTTCCAACAAGGAGGCCATGTCATATACCTGATTTCCTTTTTCACATTTTCGTTTATCGTCTCCCCTCTTTTATTCTTCTTTGTTCTTCCTCTCTTTTAATTCTTCTTTCCTTTTTTATCCCACATTCATTAGGCAAAATGTGACTATCTTGTTATCTCCTATAGGTAAGTTATGTTTATTCAAGGAAGGATGCCTAGCATTTGAGCATTATTAGGATAAGAGATTGCTCCCTCAAATTGGCAGTTGAATAGGAGGGTCCCACCTTGAAGTGCAAATATAAATTAAAGATTGGATTCTTGTTCGCACTTACCATCCATTAAGAAAGATCCCTACTATTTAAAGTGAAGTACTATCTGCTTTGTGCTTACTCAAAATTGTTTCTTATTTTTTTTTGTTATCTATCTAAATCAATAAACATATTATAGTTTGTGAACTCTGCGAGTACTCTCCGTTTTGCCCAGTAGTCTATCTTTTATGCTAGGTGAGTTTTGACAAGTTTAACTTGCACATTTTTATAGATATAGGAAAAAAATAGGTAAAACGATGGATAAAATGCATTTTTTCAAATGTTTTTGCCATAAAAACCATGCATTTTCTCTTTTAAGATGTCAAGTTTTAATTTAATACATTTTAATGAATTTTGCAAAAACAAGATGTTAATTTAAGATATTTTAATTTTCAGTACTTTCTAAGTTGTGAGTTTTTCTCTTGTTTTTGTTGAGCATTTGCCAAGTCAAAATTTTTGGGCTTGCTGAGTACTCTCCAAGTTCGATTCTGTGAACTATGAAACATACTATAAATCCCTTAATCCATTTTTTGGCACATTGATAGTAGCAATTATTGGCATAGTTCTTTTTCATAGGTGTACACCATGATTCTATGTGGTCTTTTCTCCCTAAATCTCTTCCTAGATTTTTTGCAAAATTGTTCTTTGCAATTAAAAAAATCTTGGAGAGGATTAGTGGAAATGAGTGTTGGAGTTGTAAAGCTTGTTAGTACGAGTATATGCAATTTGATTGGAAAACAATATGGAGTGGTAAAGATTCAGCCAAGTAAAGGATTTTATTGTAGTTTGTTTATGTTTTAACATTCTTAAGCACAAAAATCTATTTAAATGCGGCATTCATGAGCCTTCTAAATGTTATATTTGTGAGAGGAGGCTTGAAAGCATGGATCATCACTTGTCAGAATTATGGGCCTCATAGGTAGATTTAGTGTTATGTTAAGTTATTAACATTGAAACTAAGCTACTTCAAATGAAGATAGCCTAATTGAGCAAAGGAATCCTCTTGTGTTGGACTGGTTGAGCTAGCCTTCCCTTGGTTGGTGGTGCCAACCTCACCCCTCCCTAGGGATTGGGGTTGGTTGAGTTGGAGAGGACTCATCCTTAAGATGGGGAAACTAGTAAATCTCTCCCACCATGGGTTATATAGAAGGAAATAAATGATCTTTTGTTTTAGGAAAGAGGAACTATTGAGCATACTTGAAATCCGTTCTTGATTGCTAGGTAATAAATATTCACATTTGTCATAGAAGAAAAAAATAGGAGAAAGGCTAAAAAGGGACTAATCAAGAGAGGAATCATTGAAATGGAATTTATTTTGACTCGTTGAATATAATTGTGTCAAAAAACCTTTGTTGTTTAGGGGAAACTTGGAATTCCATAGGAAACGAAGTGTGTAGGGCTGACATGGGAAGGTTTTTTATTTCCTTTTGAATCTTTAATGATAACCTCTATATTTTGGGGCAGTATCCACCTCATGTTCAATTATCTAGCTAAATATTGGAATATACTTATATGGTGGTTCCATGCAAACATAAAATTTTACTGTAGACAGTATTCTTAGATATTCCATATTTGAGAAGGTTTTTTTTATCTTAATGATTATTACAAGTTTGTGTGCCTTTTGAATTATTTGGAAATGAATAATTTTTTCTGTTTTAGTAACACCATCTAGTTATATCATCATTTGATAATTCAAATGGGAAATTCTTGGTAAATAGTTTGTAAAACAATGGATATATTTCCCATCTATTACTTGGTACACTTAAAGAATCTCATAGAACTTTAAGGATCATTTTTTAAGGCAATTTTCATGTAAATATATTCACCAACATTTGTTCTTCCTCGCCTCCTTCATGTTAAATTTTATGTACTCCTTGGATGCTCCCCTAGCTTCTTCCCATTATGGACATCATCATTAGAGCTGCTAGAGAGACCATCCACCTGAGATCTAGAGACAATATATATGGACCACGTTGGTCTTTTTTGATGAACTGGTAAACCCCAAGTTGGCTTTCTTCGCAAGCATTTCTTGTAGATGGTGGATGACTTTATTCACTGCCCTCACTTTCTTCAATGTCAGTGGTTCCACAACTTGGGACTTCCTCTTGGCTAGTTATGAATGTACTCTCAGTAGTTATGGGTTGAAACTAATCATCACATTCTTTGTTAGGATTAGATCTAACATTTCCCCCCTCTAGGAGGTGAAGACCAAGAAGGGAATATTTCATTGCCGTTACTTTCTTTAGATATTAAGACCAGGAGTGCTTGGCGCTTTTTCTTTCTGAGATGTCACCCTTCAATGAAGATCCCTATAGGGGGGAGTCTAGAGGCTCTAGGGCCCCATATTGATCACATATTTTTGCCAATCAACTTAGGCGATAGGCGACACAAAATGGCCTTCAGATACCATTGCTTCACATGTCAAAGTTGATAGGTCAGTTAGGTGGTGCTTCTCTTAGCCCAATATTACCACTCATATTACTCAAATTCCCCAACCTACACTCCCTTGGCATCACAGTTCTGTTCATTAATGTCAGTGTGACTGAACCCCATTATGGTGACATGGATCTACTACTTACTAGCCACCACCCAGACCATAGGGATAGACTTATATTACAAGCTTCTTTTTGACTTTGGGGGCTACACCAGCCCTGGATGTCAAGGGGGTTTGTAGACAAAGTGCTTTGGTTCCTCCTAGGGTATCCTATTCTTGCCTTCTAAACTTGGATACTCCTTGGTGAGCATTATCTCTTACATTGACCAATGATGGCTTAGACATTTCCTCCATTTCAGATATAGACATGGATATTTGATGAGGTTTGCTTCCAGTTTTCACCAACACATGCTTCTAGGGCTCTTATTTGCCTTTCATTTCTATTTGTTAGTGGCGCAATGCTTTTATTTGTCTTATGTGCTTTTATTGTTTTGGTTCTAGGATTCTCTCTTCCTAGATCCTTCTATTGTTAACTTTTGTAAACTCTAGTCCAGTTTACCTACTTTTTGTCATCTTCAGACATTAATATAACTTATTTTCTTTTTATCTTTCTTTCACATTCTTTGTGATTTCTTTTTGAGTTCTTTGCTCTTTGTTTTTGTGAAACTTATGCATGTCAATCCTCATTTCCTATTATGTATAGAACACTTGTTGTAGCAGTTATTTTTGTTCTTTGGACCTTTAGCTTTTGTCATACAATTCTGCATACTCTTAGCACTACTTGTTTTGAGTTGATGGCAAGTTTTACTCTCCTGGAAATCTTAAATTTGTCAGGAGAAGTCTGATTTTTTTTTACTTTAATGGATCTTTTGCCTTTACGTTGATCATATTTTTAACTTACCCAAATAAAGTTGTGCACACAAACATTATACATCTTGCATTAATGGCATAGAATGACTTTAGAAGAGTGCAAATTGATATCATTTGCTTAGAAAACTAGAAATTAACAAATGTCCATAAGAAATGATGGATCACTTTTTTTGCAAGTCTTAAATAGGCAGTTTGACTTGAATAGAAATGTAAATTGACTATAACCTATGCAGCTTGTGAAACCAAACCCTATCCCAGTGGATCAGATAAAATTGAAGAAACTCCCATGGATATGATATCCTACCATACACCATTGTCATTTAACTTGCAGCATACTCTTCCTATGGTTTAAGTGAACAAATCTGAATAAAATTATTCAAGTAGATTAAGAAGTATTTGTAACCTTCTTTGTGGTCTTAAGATGTTTCATTATCTAAACTCCATTTTTTTGTTGTCTAAATAGACTTGGAGGCCATTGGATGCATTTTTTTTTCTTGTTAACATAATTTTCTTTATATCTTCTCAAGATGAACATTTTTTGACATTTGTGTCAGATATTGGACGCTTGAGCAACAGATTGCACATCATACTATTAATGGTTGTAATTTGAGGTCTGGCGATTTACTAGGATCTGGAACTATAAGTGGACCTGTAAGTAATGTGCTACAATCACTTTCAAAATTTCATTAATTCTTGGCAGATTTGAGTTAGTGAAAACAATCATACGTGTTTGTTGTAATATTGGACTTAATTTTGAATTCCAATAGATAGAGTAAGAAACATTAAGTGGGAGAACACAAAATGGAACATACAGAACTCAATTTTTGTAGTGCAACCACATTTACTTATCCATTGGATGTTACAGAATCCTGAAAACTTAGGTTGTCTATTGGAGCTCACATGTGATGGGAAGAAGCAACTGAAGATTGGAAATAATTTGAATCGCACTTTTTTGGAAGATGGTGATGAAGTCATTTTAACAGCATGCTGTCAGGTATTTAATTTTTCTTCATACTTTTGAGTTTTTCCTTTCTTTTCTCCATCTCTTGAAATACAATGTTAAGATAATTTTGATTGCAGGATTGCTCTGTTTTATAATGATACTAAATGTTTTTTATAACAGTGTTTTTTTGTTTAACATCCCTTTCTAATGAGTCATGATCAAATGAGCTCACAGATATTTACTATTTTTGTTTATATGATGAATATTCTATTGACATCTTCTATCTTCGTTGCACTTGATTGCATCCCTTTTTGTTTTGGAGTGGGGAGGAAGTATATCACACATAAGTTGATTTATGGTGAACTATTTTCCCTGATAAGATGATACTGGTGGGCAGATTTACTCAGAGGCCATTCTGTTTATGATGCCATTCGTCTATATTGCTGGAATAGCCAACCAAGTTAATTAGTGCACTGTTCGCAATTTGGTTATGAGTGTAGTGTCTGGGAAACAATTGAATTGAACAAGATAAGTTGACATGAATAGCATATTTCCTGTTTGAGTTAATTCTCATTTTTAGGTCCAGTAATGTGCTTTTAAATATGCAGTTGATGATTCAATGGACATTGTGTGAGAATGTTATGATTAAACAACAACCGAAGGAATGCTTGTTTCACTCCAACTTCTTGTTCCTGCCCATCCATGAGGAGCAAATTAATAGAAGAAATTGAATAAATATGAGTTGGATGCTTGTAACTTCCATGCACGGAGGCTTTTTAGTAGCCATTGCAAAAGCTAATGTTCAAAATTTGTTTGGTTGGCCCATGCCATAGTGATATCACCATAAAGAAAAATTCTCAACATATATTATGCTTTCTTCCATTTGGAATCTTTGTAAGGGGGATAATATGCTAATCATCATCATACTAATTTTTCTCAGCTATCTGTGTTCCCTTTTACATCTTGTACAGTTTTGGTTGTGTGTTCTTACATGGAATTGCTAGTATGAATATAAACTTATACTTGAATGGGTTTTAGACAAAATTGAATTTTTAGGTTCATTTTTCTATTGTAGAAACTAGGAAGAGATTCAATTTTTAAAAAAAAATTCATATTGTTCTTAATTGGCTCAAAAGATTTTATGATGTTCAGTTGATCGTTATTGTAGGGCTCATGTGAAATTTTTGTAGATCCCACTGATCATTATTATCTTTTTCATTCAAATGTTAAGTCTTGCATGTTATGCATTTATGTTTCTCTTATAGATCCATTTGCGACCTAATTATTACATTCCTAGCACAAAGTCTAAGGGATGGTTTTGTATTGTACTACTATGTTTTCCATGAGTTTCACCTTCAAGCTCAAGGTAACCAAGAACAAAATCTGCATGGAAGTATTCTTACTCAGCATGTATAGAACAAGCATGACCATGCAAATGATATGGGCATTGAACAAATAGATGCATTTTATTATTACGAAGATATAAAATATGTATATAAAAAATCAATGTATGCAAGAAGGATCAAATATAAATTTTCTCTTGCTTGAATTCTTTCCATGTCCTTTTGTCACACCTTTGACTGATTCCACATTCATTGAAACTTGTGGTTTCTTGTTGAAATTGTCCATGTTAGTAGACAAAGGTGGATTAAATCCATCCATCTCTCTCAATGGTGACATACTTGTTGCAGAGCATTCATTGCTAGTTTATGCAAACTCCATGAAAAGGATGTCTTTTTCCCCATACTGATAAACAGGCTGCCCATGGTTTGTTCTTATGAGTAAATGACTAGGATGATGGCTTCATGGGCTCAAAATCAAAACCATCATATTCACTCATTAATTGTTTGGTGACCCTGATTTATTCTAAACAATTGGACACTGTATCATCATATGCTTAAATGTAGGTAAAGTGAGTTCCTTGTGTCAAGGGGGAAAGAGTTGATGTCTTTGCTTCTCCTTAAATAAACCATGGTGTAACATAACTTGTTTTAGAAAAGAAATTTATTTAAAAATCATTGTCAGTGGCTCTAATCTTCTGGACCACAGGCAGGTGATGTGATGGGATTTTCTTTGTTAACTTATCTTATGGGAACAAATTTAGACACATGTTTGGATTTAAACTATGTTTATGCATTAACACTGCTTCTGTCATGAAAATGACAAAAGTAGTCATGATTCTTCCTCTGACAGTGCCATATTTTTCAATTATAGTGTATTGTGTTTAGTACTATATATGATGAACTATTCCTTTTCTACGAAATTGTGTGTTAAAGCCACTGTTCCATGGACATTGTCTTTTGGGATCTAAGTGATGTCTTTGGGAGTTGGGACTCGGAAGGGATGTCCCCATTTTTCTGAAAGTTTTGGGATGTGCTTGAGATGTCCCCTAAAATGATGAATATCCTTTGGCTTCCCTTGATCAAATGAATAAAACCCTTAAAGGAGGACCACCAAGGTCTCTCTGCCCCCCACACCCAACACCAATAATATTTTCAAATCCATGCCCATTGTTGTTTTATATTCACCAAAAGAGTAGACGAAAAGAGTTCCTGGGAGTGGGTTCGCGACTGAGTTCACACTTGAGCCAAATTTGTGAAGTCTTGGTTGGAGACAAATTTAAATTAAGAAAATATATGCAAAACTAAGGTATTTGATGACTATATTTTATTTGGGAAATAAGGTTATTGTTTCCATGTTATAATATCTGTGGAATATATTTGGCATGAGCTTTAAGACGTGTTTCAGGAAATAAGTTTAATACACTGAATATTTTATTTGCCATACGGAGCTTAATACTGATATGGCTGGCTATTGAAATCAGTGATTACTGTTCTATTGAAGCCGATTAAATTCTGCATATTTATAGTTTTGGATATTGGATAGTGGAAAGTGGATATTTATATCTTAAGTGGGTCCCCATCAATGCCTTGGTGTCTTTCTCTATAGTCTGGCGATTGATATTTGAATATTTAGAATATATTGAAGGGCTGGCACGATAAAGATTTCGGGCTATACATTTGCTACTAAAGTTGATTCCAAGAAATATTTCTCAAGTTATTTATATTGGCGCTTTAGTTTCCGTGAGCGCAATACATAAGACTGAAATATTTTAGGGAGACTATAGGAGGAAGGATAAATATTAAATATCGGCTTGAAGATTCTATATGCATTGGGCAATTTTCTAATATTTCTAGAAACATTAATATTTGGGAATGCTTGTATAATGTCCCCATTTTCGTGAGTGTCAACTTTTAGAGGATTAGCCTATTTCTTGACCCTCGGGCTAATGGAGTTGTTCATAGGGTCCAATTGGTAGAGTTGAAGGCCAATTCCTACTCCAGAGGTTAGGGATGCTCATGATTGCTCTTCGTTTGAGTCATATCGACACACTTACTATTAATAGTAAGTGTGTTTTTGGGGTAAGTCAGAGTTTCTATCTTTAGCAGGGCACTTGAGCAGTTTGCTAGCAGTATGGAGTTGTGGTGACATTGACAGAGCTTCTAGTTTGGGACTTACTATTATAGTAAGTCAAATTATGGTCAGAGCTATTTTTGGCAAGGGTACCTGGACTCGTGGTATGCACAGTGATTAACTCATTCGTCAGTTGGCTCAGTTTCAGGGATTTATTATTTATAGTAAGCCAGTGGATGTAAGAGAGGGACCCTTACTATTTCTAGTAAGGGAGTTGGATGCACAATGGATACAATGGTTAACTCCCAGGTTCAGTCGGAATTGAGAAATAATGATTAATGATGGAGTTATATTGTTATAATTATTATTTCAAGTTATACTTTAACAATAATTGATTATTAAGTGCATATCATTTATAAATTAAGTGCACTTTATTGTGCACCAAAAGGATGAGTTTTAGTTGAATATTATAATTGAATTGCAACAAAAACAAATGGTATCAAAAGCTAAGTAATTTTTAAGTTATGAAAAGAGTACTTGTGAAGATATCTCGTGGAGAATTATAAAAAAGCCAAGGCAAGGGAAAATGTATTCATTCATGACTTGTGTAATTTTCTGTTGTTTGTGTGGAGAAGAAATTGAAACAAGGGTTTCAGATCTCAAGCTTGAAGAATTGTGAATTCTTCTAAGTTTTTCAGCATAGTGAATTGGTGAAACACCCAACGAATTATGCCAGGCGTTGGCTTTATCCAAAGGCCAAGAATGAATTTATTGTTGCAGAATTAAGGGTTTGAATGCTTAATTGTTTACCAGAATAGTTTGCAGTGATAGAAGGAATGAACAGCCCAATTAATATCAAAACTATTGTATAAAGAAAAGAGGATAGTTTAATGCAGATCACAGTCAATTGAAGACCTTCCTTTGGTGTCCAAGGAGCAGCAATTTACCTACAGGCCACAACATATATATGGGAGGCAGCAGTTCAGTTTGAGGGGCCAAGTTTGCCAGTGTGGGGGAACGTTTGGTGTGGAGAGAGCCTCCAATATTAAACTGCAGGCCTTGGTGTTCGTTTATACACATTTCCAAAAGGTTGCGATGCAAATTGGGGCATATTGTGAATGCATGTGATCAGTTCCAGGTTTTTATTTATTGCAATTAATAAATTCTCAATGCATTTGATTATCATTGTATATATATTTCAGCTCCTTGAATTACAATAAGAGGTATTTCTTGTGAATTGCCAAGTATTTGACAAAATGCCATGTTGAATATTAAACAAATTTGAATGGTATTTCATAGTTGTTTGCAAGTCTATCTCGTTTAGAATCAGATTAACGGTGAAACCAGCTTTATTAGTTTGCATGCAAAGTGTTTGACAAAATGTCAAACATCTAAAATTGAATAATTCCAGTGTTTTTCAGAGTTAGAACCACAGAGGGTTCTTACAACTTGATACTTTGCGGTGAAAACGTGGAATGGATATTTAATAAAGTGTTGTCTAGGATAAATATTATTCTCACCTTCCTGGCCACGCCAATGTTCCTGGTGGCAGAAGTATATTGGGTTCAAAGGCAATCCTGTCATTCCGAAGAGGAGACTTGAATACTGTTTGAGTGTCGTTTTTCTATCAGGCTGGATTTTTAGAACTACTGGATAATATCATAGGTCTAAGGAGTTGATTGGATGGTACTATCCATGAGGGCTTGAAGTTACAATTGGCAACCTACTGATGTTTCTTGCATATGTCATGATTTGTCATTATTTAACGCACTTTGTGCATTGGAATATTTCAGCACTCTTATGGAGTTGAAGAATACTCAGTTATTTGGTGTCCAATACCTCTGTAGGGTCGAGCTGAAGACTGAAAACTTATTACCTCACAAATTCGCATCATCCCAGTGGTGTGAGCTTACCTCACACAACTGTTGTTCTTAATTGCTGAGCATAAGGGAATCTGCATATCAGTGGACATTCACATATCATGCCTGCAATATTTGAGGTTTGAGAATTCTATATATTATATGCTATTTAAGTCTATTGCTATTAAATGTTAAATTTGTACAAGGAATTCTCAGTAATAAATTCAAAGGATATTGTCAATCTTGTCAATCTATGTAAATATCATGCAAACAACAAATAGACATCACGGAGTTGATAAATTTGCAATGACATTTATGTCAACTATTTGATGAAATGTGCTGAGTGAAAAAATACAAGTTTGGTGGTAGAATCTAGTCGGGGTTCTTACAATGGTATCAGAGCCTAGATCCTGCTAGCTTGTCGGGTGAAATCAATTGTGTACACTACAATTTGGATTGGTTTTCCAGTTTGGGTGGCTAGTTAAGTCATCTTGGGAAAAAATGTCTAGCTATAAACATATATGGAAAGACCTTGAACAAACACAATAGATCAATCATGAATTGCAGCATTTAGATGATTCACTTTCAAGGAAATTTCGGTACTCTTAAGGTTTCATCTCCATCTACAAGTACAAGTAAGAGACCTCATGCCATGGCAACAAATGATGCAATTATGAGCAGCTACCATAAGTATTGCTCCCTTCCTAAAAAGATCAGTGACCTCCTTTCCATTGCACAATTTATGGGTATACTAGATGAGGATGATGATTTGGTATCTACAAGTTCATATCAACAGCACAAAAAGAAAGAAGAATTAATGGTGCAAGAACAAGGAAAGAAAAAGGAACTACTTGAAGGTCATATGCAGCCTACAAATGACCACAAAGAAATCAGAAATTCAACATCATGTGGGAATCATACGGAGGTTGGAAACAAGTGCACCAATTCACAATCACCATGTGAGAGTTTGGTTCTAGAGGAGCTATGAAAGGATCAACCGCTTGGGGCTGTTGGTTTTTGACACAAAGATGACTATGATTCTGATTTTTGTGGCAGCAGTTATACTTCCATGCTTCATCATGAGTTGGCAACTAATTCACAAGAGGATGTCAGTGTTGGAGTGTCTCCTAGTATTTGTATTCAGGATTTGGATGTCAAAGGTGAAGCATGTGCGATGGATTCATGTCACAAACAATCACCTTTGGTATAGTAGACCTTGGAAGAAAGTTGCTAAGTCACAAGTTTCTTGGTTGGGAACACGGAGGTTGAGTTATCTAGAATGAGTGATCACACTAGTGCTTTTGAAGATGCCTCCCAATCAGCAAATGAAGATGACTCTACATCATTTGATGCTTATTTTAGTCCTGGTGAACATGGAGTTGATGAAATCAGCTATCTATTGCAGCTATGCCAAAGGAGGAAAACCAGTACGAGACTCCTCGTGGATCAGCACCTACTGATGTTTGGGATGGATTTCTCTCTGAACAAAATTCTGTCCTAACTTCTTCTAAACAATTAGATATGGAGGTTGGCATTTGTATCAATGATGGTGTTGATACTAACCTCATAAATAAATCAGATTTAGAGTTGCGTAATGCTGATTATCAATCTGGAAATGAAGATGAGTATCACGATGTCTAGGAAATTGAAGAACCCATTGCAGATAAAGGTAATGTGAGCAAGAGTCTCTTGGTGGGTGAATTAGAGGTCATCATTGATGAGCCATGTGAGGAGATGAATTCTCCTGATAGTTTATGGTTGCTTCTAACGCTGTTCCTCTTCTTTTACTTGGGGATAGTATGTCATCATCTCATGTGTTGGGTGATTGAGGTGATGAGGATGATTTATTTTTGGATTGAAAGTTGTCTTAGTTCCAAATCAACAAGAGGACAAAAAGGAAATCGTGGAGGAAGACTTTGGAGAGAGTTAAATTCTTCAAGGTCAATCACCCACCTCATTCGTTAAATCCAATTTGGTTCATAAGACAAATTTGGAGAATCAATTGAAAGTGAGCAAAGATAAGATTGTTGCAGCATTTATCATTTTGATAGCACTCACAAGTTGATAGAAACCATCTATGGAAAGGGTCCACTGAGAGGAGACAAAAGGGTGTTGAAGAATCTTCTCATCCAGATTTTCAAGTGATCAAAACAACAATGGAAATAATGAAATCAGATTATTTAAGTTTACTATCAGATCGTGATCATCTCCTTGACCTTGCTGTAAGCTATTTTGAAACATTGAAAAGAAAGGAAGAGGAAGCGTGTTGATAATTATAGCATCGATCAAATAAAATATGGTCTTTCCTATAATAGATAAATTGAGAAATACATATAAATAAATATTAATGATTATAATTGATATTTATTACTTATATTTATTTATCTAATATAATAATCATAGTTATAATATAATAATGATAATAATTATCATTATTATAATATAACTAGTCTTATATTATAAAATATGCGATGACTATCAAGTCGACCACTTCATGTATATCATGGTTGATATGTTTATGTTTCCCGTAAGTCATAACTATTATGTTTATGACGGTTGTTTAGATGTCGGCGACTTTAGTCTAAGTCCGGCATGAGATAATGTTGATGGTTTTAATATAAACCGTGCGCAGTATACTAAATCATGGGTGATGTAATTGTCAAACGATATTGACTAACCATATTATAATTACGTTGTGTCAAATAGGATACAAACTAATATACCATAAGTATCATACGTGGCATTTGCTGTTAAGAATAGTCACGCCTATGATAGGCGTGACTCCTCAAGGAGTCACGTCTATCATAGACGTGATTGTCTTTCTAATTACAATCGTATATATACCTTGAGGAAAGCTGTTTCTAACTCATACTGAAATTGATAAGTGTGATGTATCTTAAACAGCGATCAATGCATATGTATTATAATGAAACAATACCTCAAACTTGTGAAAACAACATGGTATTAGAGCCATGTCAAGGAAGATCCGATCGGATTTATGAGGAATGATAAACTAACTACCATTAAAATTTGAAGGTGAATAAGATAGAACTTCAAAAGCTGTGAGGTCTGTGCTGAAGCAGAAGATAGGCGTATAATCTTTTGAGAGGCCCGCTTAACAAACTCTGTGGAAGAGACCCGCTTACCATATCGGCTAGTTTATAAATTGTTGCGAGACAAAATAAGGAAAAGTGAATTATGATTATCACCGAATAATTTCTAGGATGAATGGAAACGAAGATAAAAGGAAATCAACGAAGTAGGGGTAACATAATTAAAATGAATTGAAGAATACATAAAGTTTTGGACGGAAAGGGGGAGTCTATTACTCGCGGGCATTGCGATGAACAAACTGTTCGATATCGGAAACGATGATATTCATGGACACCTGCAAATAGACGGTGACAAATAATGTTTTTTATCAGGAATTCATTCCCCTATGTTGTGTGCACGAGATTATTGGAGAATCCATCCGCTCCTTTCTTAGAATCCAACCCGATTACAAGGCTCGGGAAATTACTAGCTAACTGTTGTGAGTGATAATATATATGGATATCACCGCTGATATTTCAAGTGGCAGATACTGATATTTAAATGATTCAAATATTTGAAAGATTGGCTATAAGTTCACACGACATTAGTAATGTGGAGTGTGTAGCTGAAGCTACACACTCAATGGGATTGGGGGAATCATAAAAGCCTTCAAGTGGAATTTGAGGGGCAGCCTTGACAATATTTTCCTCATTGATATTTGCTGTGGAAATTGCGATTGGGGTTTCGGAATTTTGAGCAACTAGAATTGTGAATTCTACTGTGTCTTAGCACTTAGAACTGGTGTAACACCCAGTAATTCGTGCCATCTATGATGGGTTCAATCAGATGCCATATTTGAGATTAATGGCCATACTCAAGCGTTTGGACATTGTGGAAAGTAGCTGGAGGATTTGTGTCAGCATTGTGTGACACCTACAAGTGCCGTTTTGGTTTGTGAGGACATATTATGGGGTTAGAAGTCATCAGCCTTCTCAAACTTTG
>MU226405.1:248747-263463 GCA_018584345.1 Thuja plicata | reverse complement strand
TGGTCTTTCCTATAATAGATAAATTGAGAAATACATATAAATAAATATTAATGATTATAATTGATATTTATTACTTATATTTATTTATCTAATATAATAATCATAGTTATAATATAATAATGATAATGATTATCATTATTATAATATAACTAGTCTTATATTATAAAATATGCGATGACTATCAAATCGACCACTTCATGTATATCATGGTTGATATGTTTATGTTTCCCGTAAGTCATAACTATTATGTTTATGACGGTTGTTTAGATGTCGACGACTTTAGTCTAAGTCCAGCATGAGATAATGTTGATGGTTTTAATATTAACCGTGCGCAGTATACTAAATCATGGGTGATGTAATTGTCAAACGATATTGACTAACCGTATTATAATTACATTGTGTCAAACAGGATACAAACTAATATACCATAAGTATCATACGTGGCATTTGCTGTTAAGAATAGTCACGCCTATGATAGGCGTGACTCCTCAAGGAGTCACGTCTATCAGAGACGTGACTGTCTTTCTAATTACAATCGTATATATACCTTGAGGAAAGCTGTTTCTAACTCATACTGAAATTGATAAGTGTGATGTATCTTAAACAGCGATCAATGCATATGTATTATAATGAAACAATACCTCAAACCTGTGAAAACAACAAAGCGGATAAGCTAATCTCCGAGCTTGTGGACACCAAGGATTCCTTGGAGGCAACTCAAGTAGCTCTTCAAGAAGCTAAAATCAGAGGGAGGAGCATTGTGTGGAGCTGAGTCTAGTACATTCTACTTCAGCTCAATTAGAAAATCTGCCTCTTGTAGCAACCCTTTCAGATGGACAACAAATTCATAAGGAGAATGAGAAGATGGGACAAGGGAGTGAAGAAGTTGATGCACTTAATAATGAAATCTCAATGGAGACATGCTCATGTGAAGTTGGTGATAGTTACCATGAGATAAATACCCCATCCGAATTAGCAAATGAGCGTGTTGCTGATCTCAAATCAGCATTGGAAGACAAGGTGGCATACCCTATTGGCAATAATGAGGGAAAAACACATCAAGAGTTTGTACTCTTGAAAGAAGAGGAAGATTCATATGGACGTGTGACTTGCAGCCATAAGGGAAAAGCTGACAGGGAATACATTTGATTTCCAGCAGGTTACACCTCTTGGAGCAGCTTTTGAGGGCGAGTTCTCAACAGAGGAAGTTGCACAAGCTTAGCTCGTTTTGATATCACAGATAAATCCACTGAATACCTCATCTGGATTGTTCATTTTGACAAGGGATGAAATGGGCCTAGGGATGGAGTCCCAACATTGAGTTTGCAAACGCTTAGAGCACTAGGAGTGATAAAATCAGATTACTTGCAATTGCTTTCAGGTAGAGATCATGCCATCACATTTGCAAGGCAGCTAAATAGAGCATTTGCAGGGAAAGAGGCACAAGAAGTTACTTCAAGCTATATATATTGAACAAGTTAATGATGGAGTATATGATGCTGGGAGTAATGAAATACCCGAGGACAAAAATGGTTCTATTATAATTGGGGAGATACATGATGATAACACAAGGGTAGAGTAGGATGAGTGTGATTCAGCTGCGCTTAGTAGGCAGATTGTGTATGATAATGCATTTCATTGTGATAACATCGTGAGATATGCACATTCTTTTTCATTCAGCCCACCTACTGATGACTTGATGTTCTGAATGACACATAAGACTGGGGTGGATGATTGGTATGAGGTGCTTCTTCCTACAAAGGAAGGGATCAAATCTTGTAGGCCTTCCTATTTGCTTCTTTGGTATGGTCTCTATTTTTGCGATATAGGATAGAGAGGCTGTGATGTGGCAGTTTGATATAATACATATAACCACTACAGAATGGCATTTACTTGCAGCAGTTGATTGGAAGAGTTGGAGGGATTTGTATCATCCCTTCCCTGATAGAGGTTGGCTTATTGACGAGCTCCCATCATCCTTTGACATTAGAGGTACCTGCGGCTTCAACTAAAGTGAGATTTTCAGTTGGATAGATGATCTTCTCATTTATGATAGCAACACATGGTAGATTGACTTGACTGATTATGCACGTGGGACGATTTGGGATCTTGGAATTCACATGATTGGTGCACTGTTTTCAATGGATTATGATGAGTTGCTTCACAACTCTAGGCATGGTGATGTTTACATCAAAGTAGTGCAACAGATCGGTGGAGCAGTGTTCCTGAGGTTGAAATGGGATCCAGACATTTGGTTTCAGCATGCAGGTGTGAATTGCTTCAGGGCAAGCAATCTTCGAGAAGGGAGGACTATAATGTCCCCAAATTTTGGTGAAATAAATTAATTATTTTAAAGTTGTCCAAATAAATTGAATATTAAAAGGATGACTTTATTTTAATTTATTTTATTAAAAGTAACTTCAATAACATAAATATTATTAAAGTTCACTTTAATTAATAAAGCTCTCCAACGTGTTGGAGAAGCTACTTCATGAGGGAAATTCTAGAAGGTTCACCAAATTATTCTATAAAGAGGGGTTTGCAATGCATTTGATATGTTCAGGTTTATCGGATTTGTTTGATGCTTTGCATTAGCTGAATCTTTGAGGATGCAAACCTTCAATAGATTAACATAAGGGCTGGACGAAATTCACACTTGTGCCAAATTTGTGAAGTCTCTACCGGAGACAAATTTAGGTAAGAAAATATTTGCAAAACTGAGGTATTTGATGACTATTTTATTTGGGAAATAAGGTTATTGTTTCTATGTTATAATTTATGTGGAATTGCTTCCATGTTATTTGGGAAATAAGGTTATTGTTTCCATGTTATAAGTTTATATTACACTGATTATTTTATTTGCCTTATGAAGCTTAATACTGATATGGGCAGCTATTGAAATCAGCGATTATTGTTCTATTGAAGCCGATTATATTCTGCATATTTATATTTCTGGATATTGGATAGTAGAAAGTTCATATCTTTTTTGGTCCAAAAATCTTCCTTGCATAAAAGCTTAAGTGGTTCCCCATCAATGCCTTGGTGTCTTTCTCTATAGTCTGGCGATTGATATTTGAATATTCGCGGGCACGGTAAAGATTCTGGGCATACATTTGCTACTAAAGTTGATTTCAAGAAATATTTCTCAAGTTATTTTCCGTGGATTATTGTTGCCGTGAGTGCAATACATCAGGGCAAAATATTTTAAGGAGACTAGAGGAGTAAGGATAAATATTGAATATTGGCTTGAAGATTTTGTATGCACCGGGCAATTTCATAATTTTCCGGAAACATTAATATTGGGGAATGCTTAATGCTTTGCGGTGAAAACGTGGAATGGATATTAAATAAGTGTCGTCTGAGTTAAACATTATTCTTGCCTTCCTGGCCACGCCAATGTCCCTGGTGGCAGAAGTATATTGGGTGCAAATGCAATCCTGGCATTCCGAAGAGGGGACTTGAATACTGGTTGAGTGTCGTTTGTCTATCGGGCTGGATTTTCAGAACTACTGGATAATATTACAGGCCTAAGGAGTTGATTGGACGGTACTATCCATGAGGGCTTGAAGTTACAATTGGCAACGTACTGATGTTTCTTGCATATGCTGTGATTCCTCATTATTCAACGCACTTTGTGCATTGGTGTATTTCAACACTCTGATGGCTTTGAAGAATACTCAGTCATTTGGTTTACGATACTCCTATAGGGTTGAGCTGAAGATTGAAAACTTATTACCTCACAAATTCGCATCATCCCAGTGGCATGAGCTTACCTCACACAACTGCTGTTCTTAATTGCTGAGCATAAGGAAATCTGCATATCAGGGGACATTCACATATCATGCCTGCAATATTTGAGGTTTGAGAATTCTATGTATTGTTTGCTATTTAATTCTATTGCTGTTGAATGTTAAATTTGTTCAAGGAATTCTCAGTAATAAATTCAAAGGATATTGTTACTATTTAACCCTGCCAATCTGTGAAAATATCGTGCAAACAACAAACAAACATTACGGAGTTGATAAATCTGCAATGACGTATATGTCAACTGTTTGATTAAATGTGCTGAGTGAAAAAATACAAGTTTGGGGGTAGAATCTAGTCGGCGTTCTTACACAATGTTTGTTAACAGCATGAGCTTTGTCCTGCTCTTTTCAAGTCAAATTCCTAGCAACTTGCCTTGTATCTTCATTAGCAATTGCCCAGATCTCAACCTAGTCCCAAGAATTTTCATTCACTATGGAAATCGAATTTCACTCGTGCTTTACAAATTTGTCCTAACCAAGGTCGGAATTCTGACCTAAGTTGGAAATTAATTCCTAGTCAGGTCAGAATTCTGACCTGTCTTGGAATTTCCGGATTGAGGTTGATAAAAATTTTGCTATGTTTGGAACATTTTGCCACGAAGAGTCCAGATTTTCACCATGTCTTGGATCAGATCTTTAAATGTAGTCCTTGACTATCTTCTCACCATGCCGAAGGTTTGATATTTGTCTAAGAATGATGATTAAGATCAAATGTGTTTGGAAAGTTGCTTAAAAAACCTCATAACACTGCCCAGATTTCAACCTGAGCTTAAGAATTTTCGTCAACTAGCAAGCTGGATTTCATGATGCTCTTGGAAATTTGTTCCAGGTCAGGTTGGATTTCTGACCTAGCTTGGAAATGTGTCATTGAAGTCATCTCCTGAATTTGCTAAGTTTTGGAACTTCATCACACCAAGTTCAGAGTTTCATTTTGCTGTTGGATTGCAAGTCTGATTTCACCTTGTTTTCCTTGGATTTTCTTTCTTTCAAATGCAAATCAAATCTGAGGTTGATTGAAATATATATAAGAGTTGTTTGCAAGTTGTAGATTTGTCATGACAATCAAGTCGAGTCACTCAATAGATGTCTGACAATTTTGTTGACAGCAACCTGACTTTCACCCTTCCCTTAAGATTTCTCATCAATTTGCAGATCAGACTTTATACAAGTCTTTGGATTGTATATCAAGGCGGATCAGACTTTATACAAGTCTTTGGATTGTACATCAAGGCGGATCAGAAATTCCAAGTGCATTAGGATAACCTTGCTCAATCAGGTTGGAAATCTGGATGTTGTTAGGAATCCCTATCCAAAGGGTTGCTCAAATTGGTCGAAAATCTGGCCTCTGTTAAGAATTTTCAATGAAGGGGGTCAAAATCTTCCAAGTGTTTAGATCACCCTTTCAAAGGAGGTTGGATGTGTCATGGATTAAAACTCCATTGCTCATTGGCTTGCACGCCTAGATTCCTTCATAAGGTTAATCTCTTTCCAAAGTTACGCAAAGACAAGTTCAAGATCTTGATCAGAAATATCATGTTCTTGAAGACAACAATACTATGATTGAGCAAATAAAATCTCTATGTTGCCGAGATTTTTCTCTTCACCATCATCTAAGACTTGCAAATTGTTGCTAAGGCAGGATTTACCCTAAGCAAACTACTAAACGACTAAGCAAAAAAGGTGGGGGTCGTCATTTGCAATGGGTGTGTGTTTTCAACACAACAGCCACCTTTAACATTAACTTTTCTCCACCTAAATTTTGTGTTATGTGATGCAATAATGACGTTTACTTGTTTTTTCTATTTGCTAATTTAAACTCATTTAATCTCTTCATGCAATTCCAAGATTAAGAACACTTAATTTTTAGAGTTGCTTAGGAACTTCAGATTTCCATATTGTATTAGTCTAACCTTGTATCTCACCAATTGGTATCATAGATTGCTAATGAAGCTTTGATGTTAAACCATTAGATTAGAGATTGAAAATTTCCAACACACTGGCTACTCTAAGAGATTTCTAGATCTCCTTTGATGTTGGGGTCCTCTAGCATTCTTTCATTCTTTACATTGCTTTTTGAAACTGGGTTTCTTCAAGTAGATCCTCCCTTGGATAGTATCCACTCCCTCCATACTCTTGTACCTTTTGTTTTTGGGTACTCACTCTGTTATCTATGATTCTTCTTAGGTCCTTTTGCATCTTTACTTGTCCTTTCTTCCAATTTGCCTTTCTAGACCTTTTGAATAGTTGGTCATTCTGGGATGAGATGACCATATTCATTGCAACCTCTGCGCTTGAAGGGTAGACTTTCATAGTCCAAAGCTTGGGTCCATTCAATATTTCCTACTTTTAGAGTAATGCTTTTTGAAAGGGTGGAGGTTAGATCTTTTTCTAAGAAAATCTTGGAATATGCAGATAAGCCTTTTACATGATATGGTCTTGAATTGTCTATTGCTACCCTTGGATATTTAGAAATCATCTTGAAGACGTGAGAGAATTAAAACTCTTAGGGAGAGTGTATATTTGGATCCAAACAGGTGCTGTTGTGGGAATTTCTTCCGAGTTAAAAATCACATGCCAATGTTTCATAAAAAGACTTTTATTTTAAAAGAAGGTAGGTCCTCCATCAAAGGCACCATCTCTATCAGATTCCTTTGTAAGAATGACTACAAAATATTACTTGGCACAGGATTAGAGTTCATTTTCCCCTTTTGTGTTTGATTTCATTCAGGAGTATATGCTTCCAGAGAGAGTTGGGTACCCAAAAATTTGTAAATCAGGCTTCTGCCTTGAAAAGTAGACATTTTTCTGCAATTTTAGTGCATCCAAGTTCATAATAGGAGGATCCTTTATGGTTGGTATGCATGGATTTGAACCTCTGCCAGATTGCTTCATCTTCCTTTTCCCTCACGTTGCTATCCTTGCATCAATTGTTTTTTCGGACTGGTACATTTGGATATAACCATCATATCTTTGAAAGAATTAGATACGAGAAGGCCTCCCCTACTAAGTGCCATTGATGGGAAACTAGTAACCGAAGACACTAGAAACATGCATCAACTCTTAAAGAAAGTCAAGCAGAAGCCAAGATATCAACAAACCCTTGCAGACCGCATTTCATCTGATTTTTAGAATTATGATTTTTCCATGCATTTTGTTTACAATTGCTAGAACCCAAAACAAAACAAAAAATTTGGAGACAATTGTAAATTCAAATTAAAAAAGTGAATCTTATCAACCTATGAGAGTTGTTGGGTCCATAGTCCGTATGCCTGGATTTGACTCAAACTCAGTAGACCAAAATATTCTGACTTGGGAAACTTGGCAGCTGAAAAACAAAATACTTAAATTTTTTTAACATAAAATCTGTGCAAAATACAGGTACAAAATGTATCAAATGAGTCTGTAAAATGTTGAGGAAGTGTTTCCTATTAAATTTGAATACAAATAGTGTACATAATTGCATCATCATGGGAATACAGCCATCTTTAAATTCTCATCCATTCTTCAATGATGAAACTTCTACAAGAAAAAGTGATTGGACTTATCAGACTTTCATGCTTCTTGCACACCAAGCAAGGATGCATACAGCTCTCTGAAGTCTGATTAGTTATATATTAAAAACTGTTTGTGGCTTAGAAAAACTGGACATTTCTGCATGTATTGCGCAAGACAAGGGTACACGAAGATCCCAATTCCTCAAAACATTCTATTTGTTAAAAGACTAACACGAAGTAAATATCCGATTAAACATTGCTACTGTATTTGATCAAGCAAGGCAGACTTTCCCTCCTGTGCACAATGGAAAGGTGCATTGAGATCCTGATTACCCCAACCACAACAAAAGAAAGTTTCAAAATGCAAATAGAAATAAAAACAATTTCACACTCTAAATCCAATGCTCAAATGCTGTGTGAGCTTCAGCTGTGAACGTCTAGGGCTTAAATAGGCAAGAAAACAGGGTTTTTGCAGTATCAAAATTGTGTCTTAAACATGTTTTCATTTACAGACCATGTGTGGTGAGTTTTAGGGTCGGACTCACCAAGTACTTGTGAGTACTCCTGCGAGTTTGACCCTAAGACTCATCAAGTAATCTGCATTCCCAAGTTCCAAGTTTTAAACTGTGAAAACTTGTCCCACAAAAAACATGTGAGTTAGCAAACTATGGTGGGCTCTTCTACTATCAATGGCATTCTACAGACCTAATTTCATAAGAATTGTGCTTCATTTGTTAAAATTCAAATTTAAGATCAATTTAATGGTATGCTATATTCTAGTTTAGAGGTTACAGAAGTTAGTTGAAGTTGGAACTCTACAGTTAAAGTGCTTTGGTCCAGACAAGTAATGTAGTACTGTGGTTTTGTGGAGTACATAACACATTTAATCTATCATTTTCTAAATGGAACTATCCTTTCCACAAATGGAGAGTGAGCATGGTAGTCATTTACTTTTAAATGTTTTTAATCTGTCAAACTTTAAAATCTAAGTTTGCTACAACAAAGTCAAAATTATTATGGCTGAACATAGAGGTCGGAGCAAATGTTGACATGAATAGAGAGTAGACTCTGGAAAGATTTTTAATTGATTGCTACAACAAAGTAAAAATTATTATGGTTGAACATAGAGGTCGGAGCAAATGTTGACATGAATAGAGACTAGACTCTGGAAAGGTTTTTAATTGATTGGTGTTTCTACGTAGTTTCACTTGGTGACATTTTTTTATGTACAGGGTGCTGGGTATAAAGTGGGCTTTGGTGAATGTTCTGGGAAGGTTCTTCCAGTAATTCCTTGATAGCAATAAGTATGGTCAGCTCTCATTAAGCACTACCCTTTGGAACATGATTTCTAAGGAAAGTTTAAAACTTATAATTGAAGCTAAAATATCTTAATGCACCGTGTTTTTCAGGATGCCAGCTATCGAACTCTCTTCATGCATGTACCAAGTCTAAATGGAGCAGACTGTTTCTTTTTGGTGAAATGTTCCACTTTATTTTGAGGTTAAATTTTGTCAAGCAAACAAGATATGTGATAAATAGAATTGCTGGTTTGGATATCTTGTTCATGTTATTCTGCATGATTGCACAAATTCTTGACTAAACAATTCGTCATCAGATTTTCAAGTTTCATTTGACCGATAATAAGATTTCATCCTTTTTCCACTGAGACAGCTTGAGATTTTTTGACCATTTGATTCAACCTATTCACATGCCTTTCTTGCCTATATGGTATTTTACATGAGCAATGTGTATTGACAACGTTCTATTTATATATTTTAATTTTGTGGAATTTAAAAGAAAATTGTAGCATTTAATGCTCGAAGGATTATTTGTTTCCACGAGTAGTCATTTCTTCTATGATCATCTTGTATGGTCATAATAATCATATTTTGTTATGATACCGAAGCATGTACTAAAGTTTCCTACAAATAAAATATGTTGTATCACTAAACAATTTTAGAATATTAGAATATATTTGTAGGCAAACGAAGTTATTCAACATATTTTGCCCTTAAGAAATTGATATATGATTATATTATGGATATATTCAATAGTTATGAGATTCGGATTAGGCTTAGACTCAAGCTCATGGAGACTCAGCAAAGTGAAAAATTCAAGAAATTTAGAGATTTTTAAAGATTTAAAACTTTTTTCATGGACCTTTTATTAAATAAACTTTTAAGAAATTTCCCGCCTGTTTCAATTTCGAATGTTGGCTTCGGCCTCCGCTCTGCCAGGGAATTCGGGGAGCACGGAGGTGCTCTGTCCCGACCTGTTCCTAGTGCTATCTCGCAGGGATGGCAATGACAGCTGTTTTGTACCCAATGTAGTGGATTCCTCGTTTACCTCTGTGGTGGTGTCTACTCGCCCGCAGTGTCAGGGAGAAGGGGATTCTGGCCCCAAACCTGTGGTGGAAAACGAAGAGGGTTTTGTGGGGGAATGGAAACTTGCAGTGTTGGGAAAAGAGTCTCCTGACGCCTCTGTTCCTCCTAAAATCTTGGTTGGAGAGTTTGGCCTTGAGATTGCGGTCCCCGATGGTGTGGTTGACGACATTTCTGCCTCTCTTCATCTTGCTCTGGTGGGGAGGTTTGTCGCTTTTAGGCCCACCATAGATATGGTGCGCAGATGGTGTACTGCCAGATGGAAGATTAAGGGGTCGTTATCGGTCTCAGCTATGCCGGGGGGACTATTCCTTTTTAGATTCAATACTGTGGAGGACTATACTCTTGTCTCCACTGGAAGTTGTTGCTATGGCAAGCACGCGCTTCTAATGGCTAAATGGAAGCCAGGTTTCAACCCGGAGGTCGAGCTGCAGAAAGTCGCCCCTGTGTGGGTCCGCCTCCCAGGACTTCCCCTTGAATTATGGAATGAAAAGGTGCTCCGATGGATTGGGAACTCATTTGGAAGTTATGTAACGGCGGATACAGTTACTATTCAAAAAACCAGGCTAGTATTCGCAAGATTCTGTGTGAATGTGACTATGAATAATCCCCTCCCTAACTTTGTGATGCTTAAATCCAAATGGGGGAACTGGAATCAAGGTATTGTGTATGAGAATGCTACTCTAAATTGCTAGAATTGTGGTAAAAATGGACATGTGTTGACTGACTGTATTAGAACTCCTAGGACGGAAACACAGGCCTCTGGACAATCCGAGTCAGCGCCTTTGATTGGGAAGGGTGATGAGCGTGACCAGGTTGACGGGAATGAGGCAAATACGGAGGCCCATTGCCCCCTAGAAGGATGTACCGCTCTTGCTTTAGGGGACGAGAAAGGAAATGGTAAGGAAATAGAGGCTAAGAAGGTTGCTGACCTAGAAGGAGAGATTGTCGAAGACCTAAGGGGCGTTTCCAACTTAGGCAGTGGAAGCCTAAATGGGAAGGGAAACAATAAAGATAACAATGGGGAGAAGGCATAGGAGCCTGAAAACAAGATGAATGGAAGTGAAGTTGGTGAAGTTTACAGTTTAAATGAAGGAGGGGAAAGCTCCTCCCCTATCCATAATGTGGCGGGACAGGTCATGTAAATGCCTTTCTCGACCCTGTCGTCGCCATCGACTAGTGTCTTTGAATGGTCGGAACCCAAAAGGAAGACCAGAGGTAAGAAGGTGGAAGAAAGTGTGGAAACAAAAAAGAAAGCAGACGTAGGGAATGAAGCCAAAGTGGGCCGACCGACGGCGAGAGCGGTAAGAGCAAAAGAAGCAGCAAGGGCTATTGCCAGCGGACGACAGTTAACCCTAGAAGACTCCCAAAAAAGTAAAAGATGAAGTTCCTTTCATTGAACATAAGGGGCATGAACAACCCGCAGAAACAGTTCGCTCTAAAGAAGTATATCCTTGAATTCAAGTTTGATGTGGTTCTTATTCAGGAGGTTAAAATGAAGTATCAAAATTTTGCTCTGCTGGTATATAAAATTTGGTCGAGTGCAGCCTTTCTGTATAGTGAAGCTGATGGGGCCTCTGGTGGTGTGGCTACTCTCTGGAACCCTTGTAAGTTATCCAGAAACGTTGTGGCCTTTTCTCATAACTTTCTTGTTGTCTTATTTACTTGGAATAATGTCTCCTGGTACTTGTATAATATTTATGCTCCTAACATTAGAAGCGAACGAGGTAGAATTTGGGGGGAAATCTCTAACCTCGTTGAAGCTAATCATCACCACCCTTCTGTGTGTGCAGGGGATTTTAATACGCCTCTTTACCCGTCTGAGAAAGTTGGGGGCTCCCAAGACTACTCGTATAGTATGCAGGAGCTGGCGGACTTTATGAGGTTCAATGATATGGTTGATATTGATATGCAGGGTACGGGGTTTACTTGGTCCAACAAAAAAAAAGGGAGACACTTGATTCAAGTTAGACTGGATAGATGGATGTTATCGGGAGGATGGGATGTTGCCCCCCTGATAAGCCTCTCTCTCCTTGCAAGAACGGTTTCTGACCACTCCCCCTTGATCCTTGACTGGGAGGAAAAGCAGCGAAAAGGACCTCTCCCCTTTCGTTATGAAATCATGTGGCATTCCCACAATGAATTTGAAGATTGTATTAAAAGATGGTGGAATACTCCGGTTAGGGGAACGACAATGTTCAGAATTGCTGAAATTTTGAAAATGATCAAACGGGTGGCCCAAAGATGGAGTAAAGACAAGTTTGGGGACATTTTCCAATGTAAAAAAGATATTGAGGAGAAACTAAAGCACCTCCAAATGGATATGGCCTTGGGTGTTTTGACCTGGGACGATCATTGTGAGGAAGGATGGAGGAGGAAATGGAAAGAAAACCTCAAAAGGGAGGAGATATTTTGGAAGCAAAGGTGTTGTGTTCAATGGTTGAAGGAGGGCGACCGAAACTCTGCTTTCTTTCACAAGTCGGCCTCTATACACAAAAGAAGGAATACTATTAAATCCTTGGAAGCTGATGGGAGACAACTTTTGGAGGAAGAAGATATTGGCAACCATGTTGCGGAGTTCTTCCATGACACTTTCCGAAGCCCGGCTCAAAATGGGATAGATAATGATACTGACATCCTTTTGGAGGTCATCCCTACTGTTATTACAATGGGGGATAATGAGGCCCTTCTATCCCAAGTTTCTGAGGAGGAAGTTAAAATGGCGGTTTTCTCTATGGGAGCCTTTAAATCACATGGACCAGATGGATTTCCCCCGGCCTTTTTCCAGCACTTTCGGCAAGTTATCAAATATGATCTTATCCATGTTGCCCGTGATTTTGTCAGGACTGGTAGCATACTGAAAAGAATTAATAAAACTTATATTGTCCTTGTTCCTAAAGTGCAGGACCCCAAATGCTTAAGTGACTTTCGGCCCATAAGCCTATGTAATAGTACCTATAAAATCCTGTCCAAAATCATCACCAATAGGATTAAACCCCTACTTGGGAAAATTATTAATCCCAACCAGAAGGGATTTGTGCCAGGAAGACAAATTCTTGATGCTGTGATCACCACCCATGAAATTATACACTCTATGGATAGAGGGAAAAACGCTGGTATGGCTTTAAAGTTGGACATCTCCAAGGCTTATGATAAGGTATTGTGGAAATTTTTGTTTGGGGTGCTCAGGAAGTTTGGTTTTTATGATAAATTCATTAAAATTATAAAGGTGGCGGTGGAAACGGTTGACTTCGCTGTGCTGGTCAATGGCACTCCCTGGGGGTCCTTTACTCCGGAGAGAGGGTTATGTCAAGGGGACCCTCTTTCCCCTTATCTTTTCCTCCTGGTCGCTGAGGTGTTGGCTCGAAATTTGCTAAGATTGAAGGAGCTGGGTCTATTGCAGGTTTTAACCGGCCTCCACTCTTCCCCCAGAAGTTTTACAACAGTTCGTGGACGACACGTTCCTCTTTGGGAATGCCTGCATTAGAGAGGCCAGAGAATGGAAAGCCCTCCTGAATAAATATGCAATGGCGTCTTGTCAATTGATTAACTACAACAAAAGAAAAATTTATTTCTCCAATACTGAACAGAGGACACAGATGAAAATTATGGAATGTCTTGGCTGTAAGGGAGTTGCTCTCCCGGATACCTATCTTGGACTACTGCTCACGGTGAAGGAGGTATATGATGATTTTTGGAACACCATATTGGAAAAAATGCAGAAAAAACGGGCTAGATGGAAAGGAAAAGTTCTTAGCAGTGCCAGGAAACTCCAATTGCTTTCAGCAGCTCTCCCAAGAATACCTGTGTATTTCTTGTCTCTTTTTAAAATAAATGATAGAACAACGGAGAAGCTGGAAAAAATCCAGAGGAACTTTTTATGGTTAGGGATGAAGGAAAAGGCTAGAATGAACTTGGTCAACTAGGATACGGTTTGCCAACCGAAGATGGTGGGTGGCCTGGGGGTAAGGAAGATCAAGGACCTAAATAAGGCTCTGATAACTAAATTGGGCTGGCAGCTTTTCAGAGGAACTTCGGGTTGGACCAAAATTATGAAGGCCAAATATTTTTTCAATGACCAATTCCCTTATGGTCAAAATTTACCCTCTGGCTCAAAAATCTGGAACTTCATTTCTAAAAGTAAAGGAAATCTCTTGAAAGGCTTAAAGTGGGTGGTTGGAAATGGTACTCAGATGCATTTCTAGGAGGACTGGTGGGTGGGGGAAAAACCCCTTGGACGGGACAAGTTTGGAGTCATCAAAGATAAAATGAGTTCTCATTTTGGAGGTAAAGTCAGCGATTACATCTCGCAAGATAAGAAATGGAAAGTTCTTGCTGAGGCTTTTCAGGACCAGGCTCAAGTGCCTCTCTATGTCATGGAAATACAGAAGCTCCTAGACGGTGTCAGGATTCCTATCTCCAATGTTGCGGACAAAGCCATTTGGTGTCATAACAAGTCTGGGGAGATCACGGTGAAATCTGCATATCTAACTAACTTAAAAGCTGTGGCAGATGAAAAGAGCTGGAGGAAGGTTTGGATCCCCCAATTGATCCCTAAGATCAATTTCTTCTGGTGGACAACTCTCCATGGGAAAATTCTTACGCTGGATAACCACCAGAAAAGAGGTGTTCATTTGGTCAATAGATGCACCCTTTGCAAAATGCATGTTGAGACTGTCAACCATATCCTTTTACACTGTCCCTATGCGACTCTGGTGTGGTTCAAAATAATGAGCAAATTGCGATTGAACTGGGTCTTCATGGAAGACTTGGATCAATTCATCTGCAACTGGGGGAATTTCGCTGAGCACTCGCTTATCAACTCCCTATGGAGATTTCTACCCCCTAATGTTTGTTGGAGCCTTTGGAAGGAAAGGAAAAAGATGGGAGGAAAAAGATGCTAAAGGGACGGCGCGGATAGCTGTGAATCTGCTGAAGGGAAACCTTGATACTTGTCGTTGGAAAATTCCTCCTTTCCCCCCCAAGAAGTTGGATTGCTTTGTGGCCAAGGAATGGCAAATGCCCCCCTTCTTCT
>MU226405.1:213478-237225 GCA_018584345.1 Thuja plicata | reverse complement strand
ACAAAGCTAGAAATATTTTCAAGAATTAGTTCTATCCAAACCACTCTACATGTTGCAATATGATATGATTTCAAATAGGAAAAAAAAAAAAAAAATATTACATTGATAAATACAACAGACATTAAAACGGCATACCCATTGCACACCAAAGTGCGATTGCTAGTCTTTAATCATATTTGTATTTCTTGTTGCTTGTTTCATTTTTATAGATTATAATATATTAGATTAGAGCATTAAAACTTTAAACAATAAAACTACAAACATTAAACATTAAGAACAAATAAAGAAACTAGAATCTACAATATTATCAAATAAATTAAGAAATTAGAATACAAACAAATATCTACAATATCATCAAATAAATTAAGAAATTAGAATACAAACAAATGCAAGAACACACTATTGAAGTTGTTCATTACATTAGGTATTTGGAAAACTTTATAATATATAAAGCATTATACTCATTGAAATATGAAATATCATACCTATTATTTATTAGAAGAATGTATGAAGGGACACATTATTTACTTTAGTATACATTATTCACGGTACACTCTCTAGACAAAATATCAACTACTCTTTTTTATTTAGAAGTATTTATCAATGCTTATATAGCAAAATTTTACATAAGATCAAAAAGAAAAGATTGACATTGTATTTGATGGTTTATATAAAAATATAAGATTAAATGAAAAGATTCACATGGTTAATTATACATTTGGGGTTTATTGGCATGACTAACTCTCCATCACACTTAGTCCTAGATCTTTCTACTTATAAATACATTCTTGACTTAAGGGGGAATGCAGTCACATGATAAAATCTATAAAGGGGTATATATTGTGCCTTATGAATAATATCTAATTATAACTGGAAGAACAATCTCTATTTATTCTACAAAGATGGATGTCTCATAGACTAATTAAAGTTTTGCTACAATATGTACACATAATTTAAAATTTTGTAAATGGAAACATATTGAACTTATGCATGCACATTTTTTTAGGGTCTTTGCAATTTATTTAATTTTTTGTTAGGAATAATTAGAAATGGAGGTTGTGTTGGGGGCAAGGGGTGGGCATAAGGGGTGTCAAATCGAGCTCAATACATATCTTACTCATGCTCAACTTCATAATATTGATCATTGGACCCTACTCCTTAAGATTTTCTTTCTTAGTTAATAATTTATTTGTTTGTTAAGTCTGCATACTTACAATTGTTTGGAGATGGGGTGAGGGGTTGAGCATCAAATTGCACATATGTCAATCATGTTCAACTTCATAATACTTATAATTGGACCTCAAAATTTAAGGTTTTATTTCCATGTTGAAATCTGCTTATTCATTAAGTCTTCATATTTATGATTGTTGGGAGGAATCTTTCTCATTTTCTACTCTTTCATTTCGAACTCTTTACCTATGTACTTTATGTCCTTGCTTTCAATTTGAACTTTTAACCTATTCTTAACTTTGAAACTTTTCCCTTTCTTTCTTGCATGTCCCTCTTTTGAGTTAAGGAAATAATTTAATTACTTAACTTAAGTTGTTGAAAAAGCAACTTTAAGTTACATTCATAAAAAAAAAAGAAACTTATGTTTAATTATTACAAATATTGTTTTAAAAGAGGGACCAAAATTGATGCTAAGAATGGGGTCTAAAAAGTAGTGTAGTTTATAAAGGAACCTAGTCCTTTTTCAAAAATCAAGTGTAAGGGAAAAGAATTAAAAAATAATATTGGTTTTCCTCGAAAAGCCTGTATAAGAAGGTTGAGAGGAATGAAGAGGATTAATATTTCATATTATCAAATTCATTTATCTTGAGATTGATCACTATTCATCTTTCCTACCCTAGGGTGAAAATCCTTTGACAAGAAATCATTTGAAGACAAAAACCTTTTTATTCATTTGATTAATTCCATTCACTAAATATCCTTATGTTGAATAGTCATAGTGTCCTTTCATTTATAATTATTTTGGTTACATAACATTTTCATGATATATTATAATTTGGAGTGAATTTTTAAAATTTGTGTGTTTATGGAGTTTTAATATTTTGGTTTGTGAAAACTTTTCATGTATTAAATTGAGATGATTTCAAAGTGTATGCACCCTAAAATGATCGCCTAGACTATGAACCCCCTTTCTTCAATTTATCAATTTCCTGAATCAATGGCTTGCAATATTTTCAATTCAAATCAATTTCCTTGATCAAATCGTAATTAATTCAATTATTTCAATATTTTCTAAGGTTTGATCATCTCATCAATAATCTTATTTGATTAAAAGAAAACATCCATTTTAAATAAATAAAATAATCTTATTTAATTAAAAGAAAATCTCTCTTTTAATTAAATAATCTTATCTTATTTAATTAAAATAAAATCTCTCTTTTAATTAAATAATTTTATCTTATTTAATTAAAAGAAAATCTATCTTTTAATTAAATAATTTTATCTTATTTAATTAAAATCTCTCTTTTAATTAAATAATCTTATCTTATTTAATTAAAAGAAAATCCCTCTTTTAATTAAATAAATGAAAATCCTCACTTAAAGCTCTCTTTTTGATGAAAAAAGGAAATAAATTAAATAAATCAAATAAAAATAAATAAAGATTCCTTTTTTGCACATATTTCTAAGTGGTGGGATTTTTCCTCTCACTTGCCTTTTTAGGGATTTATCCCACATTATTCTTGAGGATGCATTCATCTCCACACTTTCCTTTATAAGGAGCCCTCTCTTTCTCATTTTCATAGATCAAGATTTTATTGTTATGTTGCAGGTTTGGAGAGCGTCTTTGGAGGAGAGCTTGAGGACTTAAGCTTGGACATTGCAACTTCTCTCTTCTTGTCTTCTTCTCTCATGCATCCATGGCAATCCTTTTAGATTACTCTTGCATTTTCATATTAGATTAGATTCATATTTCATTTCATAGAACAATCTTGCATTGTATTTTCTTTAATAGATTAGTTTGCTTCCATATATTGTTATCATATAGAATAGCTTCCATTTTCATTTGCGTGCATACTTGATGATCATGGAGACTAGCACTCTTGCTTTTCCTCTTTGAATCTCTTGTTTTATGGTGTACTTGCATGGCCACAAACTAGGTCTCGACTGAGGGCCTCCATTATAAACCCTTGCACTCCATGAATACAGAGCTATGAGTCACCATTTGAGACCTTATTCTTGAGTAATCTTGGATATAATGACTCAGAGAAGTGTATCAACATTTTAGCACACATTTTTGACACCCACTCAATTTCACTAAATGGGTAGAAGTTGCCCCACTTTCTGTTGCCTTGGGCAAGATAGTCTCTCTATTCATTCTGAACCATATCATCTGTCGATATGGAGTGTCTTCCGAGATTATCACTGACAACAAAGGTCAGTTCAAAAATAAGGACCTTAAACAAAACTGCAAGAAATTCAAGATTAAACAACATTGGTCCTCCATTTACTTCCCGCAAGGAAACGATCAAGAAGAGGCATCGAACAAAATGATTCTTAAAATCCTACATAGAACAGTTTGTAAGAATGGTAGAGATTGACACTTACAGATAAATTCGGCTTTGTGGGCCTATAGAACAAGTATTCATACTCCTATTGGGGCTACTCCTTTTGTCCTTAAATATGGCACTGATGTAGTGTTACCTTTAGAAGTTGAGATTCCTTCACTTAGAGTTTCCCTCAAAGGTCTAGTTACAGATGAAGACTACCGCGCCATGAGACTTCAAGAGTTAGAACTTCTAAATGAGAAACGTCAAGCATCATTTGACCATATGAGGGTTTATCAAAAGCGCATGTCCAAAGCATTCAACAAAAGGGTTCGCCCTAGAGAATTGCAAGTGGGAGATCTTGTCCTATGTGAAAATCCTAAGAATCGATAGCATAGAGATCAAAAGGGCAAATTCAAACCTAATTGGCTTGGACTTTACATCATTACAACATCTTTTGGGTCAGGTGCTTATTTACTGTCTACAACAGCAAGAGAGAAGCTCCCTAACCCTATCAATGTCTTGCACCTGAAGAAGTTCTATCCATGATGCCCATTCTGTCTAGGGGCATCCTTTGTACATACTTATTGATCCTGAAAAAATCTAAAAAATGATATATTGTCAAAAAATCTAAAAATCAGAAATGTCCTGAAAAAATGGTCATCTTAGTGAAAACCTAGCAATAGGCGCTTTGCTGTATCTCCAAACAAATCATATATTCCAAAAATACAAAAAAAAATTCCAAGTGGTGAAAACCTGGAAACGAGCGCTACTTGAGGCCTTTGCACCCTTGTTTCTTAGCGCATGTCCTCGACACTTAGCCTTTCTCCATCATGCCTTGTCCTTGTTGCCTTGGTTTGGAATTGGTCTTTGTCTTTGTCTAGGGGGCATAACTGTGTTAGCTTTGGTCTCTTGGATGTGTTAGTCTTTAGGACATCTCACAAACGGTGTTTTTCAACACTACCCCCACTGTGTTTTTTTAACACAACCCCTGACATCGAGTGTTTTTCAACACTTATCAGTTTGGTCTTACCCAATTTTGTCATGTGATCTTACCTACTTGCAAGCATTCGATCCTTATCCTCAAAACTCAGTATCAGTTAACACACTTAAATTTTTAAACACGACACTTAATATTTGAGCTATGTCATGATCTTTTCTTTGTGTGCTGACTGTTATTGATTTTTCGTTGAGTGTCCTTGTCTAATAAGTGCCTCTGGTATGCATAACTAGAGGACTTGGGGCATAGGGCATATTTTTATTTTCTTTCTGCTTGTGGGTGTTGTCTTGAAACTCTAGAGTGTCTCTTGTTGTCCCCTTGAAACACTTAGGAGATTTGAGGCATCGTCCTTGACTATTTTTGCACAACCATTCTTATGGTCATCCCGACATCTATGCCTTGATGCGAGCGTGGTTTTGCTACATTAAATTGGGTAAGCTAACAGTGAAGTCATCTTGACCTTTATGTCTTTGATGCTTATGTTAGAATCTTTCTACATTCCAATCTGATATAAATCACATTCATATCTTCATAGTTGCGCTTGTGACTAGTGATGATTGTGTGATTTTTCGATGTCCGTTAATAATGGCTCAATGATGAAAATAAGTTCATTAACATTCTCTAATGAATGATGAACACAAGATCCTATGTTACAGCTGCCCTATTGTAGGTACACCTTTGCATTTTCATGTAGCTTGCATTGTTAGACTTCATGTTAATTTGCATTTTTAGGATGTATTATGAGTTTGAGAGGGTTTTTCTTCATCTTTCTTGTGGACTTTTAATCAATTGTGGTCTCGTTTTGATCTTTATTTCCTTATCTTCTTTCATGATCTCAATCAAAATTTTCTATCTTAAACAGTTGATTGATTTTGGGTCATTCTCTTTCTTAAGGCAAATTCTCTTTCTTCTCTCCATTTCTTTCCACCTCTTCCAAACTTCTCTCTTCCATTCGCTTTCACCCCACTTCTTTTCTTCTAATTCAACCTTGGGGCATAATCTTTCGTGCTTGATGATCTACCTTGGTTCTGTGATCCTTATATCTTTCATCCTACATCAAGAACCTTGTCTTTAGTTCAATTTGATCAAATTTATCAATTTGTTGTTTCTCCTCTATCTCATTTCGATTTCGATCACGAGGGGGTAGTACCTATCAAACTTCAACCCTTGATTTAGATTTATCAATCCTATCAATCGCTCTACTTGGGGCAACCTTGCTTGAGATTCTTATCTTGGACATGTCAACTACCTATTTACAGGGGTGTTGACCTTGTCTTTTTCAATCAGCTTATCTTTTTCCTGATGTGTTCCTGTCCGTCGATCACACGTCTGGGTTATTTATTGATCCCAAAGCGATCTCACACTTCAACTGCATTCTTTGACTACATGTGTTCCCATAAAGATCACACATTAGTCAAAGAGGGGCAAATGTATGTACCCTAAAATAGTCGCCTAGACTATGGTCCCCCTTTCATCAATTTATCAAATGATGGAATCAATTTATCAATTTCTTGAATCAATGGCTTGCAATATTTTCAAATCAAATCAATTTCCTTGATCAAATCGTAATTAATTCAATTATTTCAATATTTCCTAAGGTTTGATCATTTCATCAATAATCTTATTTGATTAAAAGAAAACATCAATTTTAAATAAATAAAATAATCTTATTTAATTAAAAGAAAATCTCTCTTTTAATTAAATAATCTTATCTTATTTAATTAAAAGAAAATCTCTCTTTTAATTAAATAATTTTATCTTATTTAATTAAAATCTCTCTTTTAATTAAATAATCTTATCTTATTTAATTAAAAGAAAATCTCTCTTTTAATTAAATAATTTTATCTTATTTAATTAAAATATCTCTTTTAATTAAATAATCTTATCTTATTTAATTAAAAGAAAATCCCTCTTTTAATTAAATAAATAAAATCCTCACTTAAAGCTCTCTTTTTTATGAAAAAAGGAAATAAATTAAATAAATCAAATAAAAATAAATAAAGATTCATTTTTTTGCACATATTTCTAAGTGGTGGGTTTTTTCCTCTCACTTGTTTTTTTATGGATTTATCCCACATTGCTCTTGAGGATGCATTCCTCTTCACACTTTCTTTTATAAGGAGCTCTCTACTTCTCATTTTCATAGATCAAGATTTTATTGTTATGCTGCAGGTTTGGAGAGCGATTTTGGAGGAGAGCTTGAGCACTTGAGCTTGGACATTGCAACTTCTCTCTTCTTGTCTTCTTCTCTCATGCATCTATGGCAATCCATTTAGATTACTCTTGCATTTGCATATTAGATTAGATTCATATTTCCTTTCATAGAACAATCTTGTATTGTATTTCCTTTCATAGATTAGTTTGCTTTCATGCATTGTTATCATATAGAATAGCTTTCATTTTCATTTGCATGCATACTTGATGATCATGGAGATGAGAACTCTTGTTTTTCCTCTTTGAATCTCTTGTTTTATGGTGTACTTGCATGGGCACAAACTAGGTCTCAACTGAGGGCCTCCATTATAAACCCTTGCACTCCATGAATACAGAGCTATGAGTCACCATTTGAGACCTCGTTCTTGAGTAATCTTGGATATAATGACTCATAGAAGTGTGTCAACATTTTAGCACACACAAAGTACTTAGTTTGTTGAGACCTTAGTGTTGAATCACTCATTCATACTATTTGATATTATTACATATTAAAGTTATAGTTTGTAAAGACGTGACTACAATATTAATAATTGTCATACCGCAACTTTTGCTAATCAAAACCTTTAAATAATTCTAAGTTGTTACTAATACCTAATTGATACTTCAAGAACTTTTATATTATATAAATATTAGTTTATATTATTTTACTTACAAAGGGGTGACAAACTTTACTGGTATCTTTTGATTAATATTGCATGGTTCTTGTACCTACCATAAGGTATTGAGATTGAATATAGGGGTATACAACTCTAATGTTTAATGATTTACTAACTTTTATGTAGTAATTGAGACTTGTAATTTTATTTTTTAAATCGATAGTTATGATATTTTATTGCTTTTTATGTCCAACAATAATAATACAATCTTTCTTCTAATTGCCTTGTTTTGTGTGGTTTACCACCAAAATAATTAGAACTACTAACAATCATAGTATTTTGACTTTGGTGGCTATGTTGTCATGATAACCATGACTTAATTCTATTCAACATTTTTTAACTTGTGTGGTTCACCACTAGATTTAATATCAAGACAATAGTTTATTTGGGAAAGCTTACTACCAGAATTAGCTTCAATTACTCTCAATTTTTAGTTTGAAATTAATATCAAAGATTTGCAATAATAATAAGCATTTCATACTTTCATATTATGTAACAATTGCAATATTGAGTTGTATTTCTTGTCACCAATTAACATTTATTAATAATATCAACCTAACCCATTTCACCCCATACTCTCACCATGCCTAAATTAGGAATTTGATGATCAACAGGTGTTAAGGCACAAAAGCGTATTCGACTCCATTTCCTTATTCCAATTGGTATTAAAGCCTAATAATATTATAGTATAGGTGTTATAGACAAAGGCTTTTTTACTAAACTTGGATTGAGTGGGAGTTTGTGCAGTAAAAATATTGTTGCATGAAAAGATATGAAACACATCAAAGATAAAGATGGAGAAATTGATATACATAAAATTTGAGCTATGGAATCTTAATATGAAGGATACACACACACACACACACACACACACACACACACACACATATAGTATATTGTAGCTAGATATGTAAACCCATAGTAATGTCTCAAGTCAACTGAGACATGCTGGAAAAAATACAAAGGTTCTCATTGTTAGTAATAACTGAGAGGGGGGGTGAATCAGTGGCCTCAAAAATTTATCCTTTAATCACTAACCACCAATCAAATAAACTTCAAATTATTAAGTCCCTACAAGATGCATGCCATGAAATACTTATAATGATTAACTGTCTGTCGGTTTTCCTTGTTTGTCCTTATTCTCTTTGATTACCGATATGCAGTATAACTATTTACCGAAATACAGTAAATAAGCAGAGTATACCGATATATCCAGAAATGCATATGTGAAATGTAAAACAGTAAAGTAATAAACCATACACACATAACACTTGGATTTTAACGTGGAAACCCTGTTGAGGGAAAAAACCACTGGGACCGGTACCCCAAATTTTCACTCTTATGAAGTGAGCCCTGTTAAGAGCCAACTCTGTTAAAGGTTACAAACACACTGTTAGGTGTGACCTTGTTAGAGGATTTTATACATATAGGTTGTCACTTAGTATCGGGCAACTCAGTTTGCTACCATCCTTGAATTGGCCTCTTTCTTAGACTGTCAATAGGCTTTAGGCAAATCTAGTGCTAATTTCATGAATCAACCTTTTTAGCACTCCTTGGGATGTACCTCAATCTATATAAGACTGTTAAGTCCTGCTCTGTTAAGAGACTTGATGCTTCAATGGTTAAACTGAAACAAAATGACCTGTTTCTAATGCAACTTGAATTGCAGATTTTCAGATCTATTTAAGTACAATACCTCTCTGATCAATATATCAATTCAATTCTTTGTGCTTCACACTTTCTGCTCTGTGATGTTGTGCTCACTATTTGTCGGTGTCTGCAGAATTCTTTAGCTCTTCCTTCAGCTTGATTGATCAGTACTGCATGAAGCTATCCTGCATCAGTTTCTCTTTAGCATCTTCTTTTCATTCACTCCCCTTAATCCCTTTTCTGTGAATGTCATTTGGAAATGAATAAGGCTTGTCTCTTATATAGACATGATATTCCTTAATTTTTGATTCTTGATTCTTAGCATGAAAAACAATCCAGCCAATCTGATTTAAAGCATAAATCCTGATTTATCTCGTAGTTATCTTCTTGCCAATTGTACAAATCTTCTTTAAATCAATCACTTAACTCTGGTCGAATAAAAAAATGAAAACAACCAGTTAAGTCTATCTTTAGCTCTTGCCAGCTAGATATTTTGTCATTTTTTGAACTCTCTGTTCTGTCGGTCAACTTTTTAGTTAGTCATCAATTACAACTGTCAGTTCCATCGGTGTGACTCCAATTAGCTTTGGGATCTCCGTCCATCGGGCATCATTGGATTTTTACTTGTCAAGTAACTTTGTTTTCAGGTTGTCGGGCAACCTGTGGTTTGCTTCGTCGGGCAACACTGTCTTCAGCTTGTCGGGTATCACTGTGACTTTTCTTCTTTGGATTTTACCGATGGTGTGCACTCCGTTGATGTTGTCTGTCACTTAGTGAATACTTTGACTTTTATGCATTGCTGGAAAGCATAACCTTTGTTCCATTGATTCTCTGAAGTCTTTGGCATTATGTACATGACCATACAGACTATATCAAGTTGACATCAATGACAATACAAACCATTAACTGATTTAATGCCTTGCATTATCTTCAACTTAATATTATCAAACATTCAATCAGTTATATGTCATCACTCATTAGGTTATAATTGGTGGATTCTATTTTGTTGAATCTACATACACAAGCTGCTTGAAAGAAGAGATGAGAAATTTATCAAGCTAAATTATTGGTTAATGATATTTTTTGATATAAAAGTTGTATCCCCTCAAGATGAAGAAAGGTGGTTCTATAGAATGCATTCAATGTGATTGTGATCCAATTGCACTCTCTTGGAGTGAACCCGGAGGGTGAATATTGTTATATGACAATTATTAGAATATTAGAGGACTAGACATTGTGATACATATATCATGAATACATGAGTCAACAATCTACAATTTTATTTCTTTTTGCAATCAAATGCCCTCCTAGATGACTTAGCCATGCCCATGTGTTCTTCAACTTTGAAAACTTTAATGAAAATTGAAAAGTGTTTAGCATCAATTGAAATTCATTACGTGATTTTAAAAATAATTTAATCTTCAAATTATTTGATATTATTTACCAATTTCCTTTAGTTGACTTCCATCACTAAAAATCTGTACAGACTTTATAAAAGCCACTTGTTAAAAAGGTAACTAAAGTGATCATTCCCCTTGTGGAGTTTCTAAAAAATATATACATTGACATTGGTGAATAAAAAAAAATTCTAAGAAATATTTCAAATTCAAAGATTAAATTTGAAAAATTTATATAATAATAGAAAATATTAAAGAGTAAAAATAATGAAGAAGGGTTCCCAAAAAAAAACCTTAGGAAGATAAAAAGAGAAAAATAAAGCAAGTGTGTTGGTGTGGATAAAAAGGATAGTTTAAAAAAAAAAGACAATCTAGGGCTTTTTCACACTTTGAAAATAATAATAAAATGTTACAATGTGAAAGATTACAAATTTAGCAACAACAATTCAATTTCAGGCAAGAAATGATGAATTACCGTTATTTTTCTTGAAAACCATAATTCATGTCTATAAGCACAGATAACTTTGAGTTAAACAAATTCCTTGCAATGGTCAATTCTAAAGAGACTTGAGAGCTTGAATGAATGTCTTTAATGTTAAAATCTACATAATTTTGGTAGATATGAGTTAACTTCTACAATTAAAGCTCATACAAGTGTTTGTGGACATCTGTTTCTCACATTTGTATAGTGGTTGTTGATCTTCAAGTGGTTTCATTTGTATCTTCAAACTTATTTCAATTTCTTTTGTTGTTGAGTTACAATGAATAGAAAGTTTGAGTTAATCAAAACATGCATATGTAAAGTAACTACATTTTATATGAGTGGACCCACATAGTTAGTATGCCCCTTGGATGAGGGTTTATTGTTTGCACTTTGTGGCATTTCTAAGATAGGTATCACAAATACACACCATCCTAGTTTGGAGAAGCTCTTTTTTAGAACGTGTGATATGAAAAGGGCACTTGAAATAGTTACATGTGTATCCAAGTCATGCTTCTAGAATATCACATAGAACAAAGGAATGATAAAGAGCCCACAACATATCACCCGTAAGAGGATACTATTGAGGATTGAGGTGGCATATAATTGGTGGAAAACTTGACACCATTAGATACATATGGTTCCAACTTTAAAAGGTTCACTAAATAAGAGCATGTGATATAAAGGAGTGATGAATGAATGATAGGATTTTAATTACTTTCACTAGACCAACAGTCTCAGGGAGAAGCACATTTTTATAGAGTCTTAAGGACACTACGAATTCTCCTGCGGCTAGGGTTTCCTCCCGCGTGAGAATACCTAGTTATGGCAGTGTTGGTTTGCCTTCCTACATTGATGGTTTTTCATTTCTTCCATTTGCTAGTGTGGCCAGGGTTTCCTCTTCTCTGGTTAACTTTGTTTCTTGCAACTCGGTGAAGGATGACGGGTGGTCTTGGAGTGATACCTATGGTTGGGGAGAACGTCGTGTCTGCTTGACCTGCATCTCTGGGGTTGATTGAGTGTTCTCCTGCATCGTCGCCTGCTTATTCTCCCATGATGCCCGGTTCTACCCTTGGAACCATTGCTCTTGCTTTGGGTGGGACGCGTGTGGCATCTTTGGGGCCCTTTGTCCTTGTCGGGGGTGCGTCTGAGGTTCCAAAGTTTGGTGCTAGGGTTGTAGATTTGCAGAGGCATAGCTTAGGGATCCCTCATGGCCTGTTGAAGTAGAAACATGTTGTGAGAGAGTCTTTCCCTTTCTCAAAGTATATTTCCATCAAGATAGAAGCTGAGACGGAGGAGGAAATAGATCACAATCTCTCTGTTTTCTCCTCCCATGGTATGATTTGGCAGTTCAAGGGCTTATGGCCCAGCCTCCCAAAGCTGCATGAATGGATATATCAACATTGAGAGCCCCTTCTTACTGGTACAGTTTATATTTATCCAATGGAGGAGGGTTTTTTTATTGCTAAATTAGATAATGCTCAAGATAGAAATAAGATATTGTATGATCATTTTTTAGTTGGGAAGACATATTTATGCTAATGGTTAAACCTTGGCACTCTAATTTCAACCCTTCTTTTGAAACGTTTAGCAAGATTCTTATTTTGGTTCGGCTTCCCTATCTCCCCCTTCATCTATGGGTTGACCTTATTTTAGAGGAAGTGGGAGAATTTCTTGGGGACTTTCTGATGATGGATGATGAATCGTTTGATATTCTTCATTCCACCTTTTCCCTTATTCTGGTTGATTTGGATGTTTTGAAGGGGCTACTTAAGAAGATTTTAGTCAAATCTTTAAAGGGTAGATGGATCCAAACTTTGGACTATGAAGGGATCCCCTTCAAGTGTAGAATTTTTTTTAAAACTGGTCATGTAGCGGCTCAGTGTGGATTAGAGAAAAAAGAAAATCTCTACTTCATGGTGGAAAGGTGTTTCAGTTTAACATTATATAGTTGAGAAGAATCATGATAACCAAAGGAGTTTCTCCCAGGTGGTGGCGCAATATTCTCAGTGCATTGCGTCTTCTTCTCAAGTTGTTCTGGTTTATGATGGTGAGCTTGCTAAGGATAGTGTGCCTCAGGCTGATCAAGTTACTTATGGAGCAATTGTGGAGGTTGGGTCTCTTGTCTCCCCAGCGCTCTCCGCGGATGTGTGTGGGAACATGCCCTCTGTTAGTGCTAAGGCTATCAATTCTGGTAGCACCCTTGGTGATGTTGTGCCTTTAAGGATAAATTATGATATTTCCTCTGAGATGGTGAGTGTTGTTGGTCTTGTTTCTCAGGTTGGTGATGTTCCAACATTGGGTTCATTTATTTGGAAGGACGTTTACGCTAAGTTGGAAGATGGCTAGATTAATGTGAAAGGAAACAAATCTAAGACATGTATGCCCTCCTTTGACATGACTCTTCGCTCCCACAAGGGAGGTGCTAAAGGTAAATCTTGATGGTTCATTGTTATGGGTGATTAGGTTAGAGTTTCTCTGGTCCTTTCTTTGGTTTTTGGTTACTTGTTGGCTTTTTTGTGCGACATTTGTTTCAGGTTGTGGGAGCATGTTGGTAAAACCCATATTGTGGGTGTGGTTCCATTCTTTCTTTTTTTTATGGGCTTTCATGGAATATCTTTAGTTTTGCTTTTGTAAAGGGTTTCAGGTCCCTTCAAAACCTATTTTTTCCTTAATAAAAAATAGTTGAAGGGATCAAGAGTAAAAAAGCTTTAACAATTTTCAAGGTCCTTTTTGTTGTTGCTTCTTCTGTTGTGAATCTTAATCAAGAAGCTAGCAGTTTTGTGAATCCCGTCTCTTGCAATAACTCATTTAGAGTACCAAAATCTGAGTCATTTTTATGAGTATGAATATCTTCAGAGGCAACATATTCCATGATAAAATGTCATTCTAATTCAATCACCCCTTTGTTGCAGAAAATACAAATTTTATCTTCACACTCTGCTTTGAGGTTTGTTCATCTACTTGTCTGATACCTAAGATGATGTGAACCATTTCTCAGTTATGCAACTAGAAGTCTAGATTTTCCCTTGATGGTGAACCTTAGATAATCATTTTTACCATGTTCCCTTATGGGGTTGAACTCTTTGACACAATAAGTATTTTTTGACAAACCTATTTTCACCACATAGTAGTCCTAGATTTTTCTTATATGATAAATTTTAAATCTCTTCATTAGTGTTGGGGCATTCCTATAATTAAATGTCTCAAATACTCATCCACTTGTTATTTTGTTTCATTCAAGATTTCTTTATTTGGTCTAATTCCTCCTCGAAGACCATTTTTGGCCAATGATATCTATCATGTTTTCAAAAAAATTAAGTAACTTATCAGACAAATTATCGATAATGCCTCAATCAAAATATTCTTGCTTCAACCAGAAGGATCTCATATGGAACTTTTCATTTGACTTTGAGATTGTTAGCAATTGATACAATGCAATAAAAATGTAATATATGGACACTAGTGAGGACAAAGTTTGGGACCAGAAAATGGGCCCATGAATAGGTAGCTTTAGTTATCTAAAATACATGTGCATAAATATCTACAATTAGTTAGTAGGAAAAAAATTCAAAAGATGTTTCTAAAGGCCTTTAGAAAATAACATAAAATGTTGGTAATAGGCTAAACAAGTCACCAACAAATCAATCGATAAAATAAAGTGACTGAACAATCTTCTAGGGTTTAGGATTTTAGACATTAAACATATCAATTTGTTGAGGATGACAAAGGGTCAATTGTATCAGATTGATCCTCAAACTTACAATATATATTCAACATATACTAGGATCTAAAACACATTGAATTATAAGAATAATCCTTGTAGGGACATCAAACTATTGCAAAGCGATGATACTTAATTCATTGTTGAATTGTGTTAAAGTTCCTAAATTGTGATGGTGCTTAACTAGCAATTTAATTGTGTTAAAGTTTATGAAATAAAAAATAAAATAACATGGATGAATTTATAATTTGAATGCATAAATGAATTGTACTTTTATATTAATTTCCAAATGAAGGAATACATAGAAATATTGTAAATTTATAATACGTTGTTCAAAAAGAATTTTGCACAATGAAAGGTTGGAAACTCATATTACCATATCATTTTATCAACTTTTGTACCATGCTCCACTATATATTTGATGCTTTTGTAGCTTATAACATTTCACTTGTAAATTTATTAAAAAGTCATAACTAATAGTACAACTTAACTTGAATGTATCAATTAAAGTTGCATTCTTGGATATCAATGGTTTGATAGAATTTAAAAAAAAAATTTGCCTCATTAGCTTATGAGGAAAATGGTCCAAATCAAGATCCATTTTCTCCTCCATATTCTTTTTGAAAGAAACATTACCAATGTATTGTTTTATTGTGTCAAAGTATGATGGCAAGCTTGTAATATATTCTACCTTTAGATCCAACTCCCGCATCTATTTTACAACTTAATCAAACAACTCCTCTATTTTGCCTAAATTGGAACATTTTTGAATGATATATGATGTCTTTATTTAGACATCAATCATGTCTTGCATTTATTTAGATGTCACTTCATTTGCATTTATTTAGTGTTTACAAAATTTGATCTACAATTTTGTCTCTTGATTAGCTTCCTATTATGTACTCTCAAACCATCAATCATAAATAAAATCGATACAGTCGATTAGTTGTCTACATCATCTCCTCCCAAATCTTTTGTTTTATATTTCTCGTTATTTTTCTATAAAATTCAAATAATTTCTATTAAGAATAGTCTGATTCATCACATGCTTCCTTAGGGATGCAATCACTATTTCATTGGCTTTTCTCCTTTTCTTTTACTTGCAACTAATTTACTTTCCTTTCTACTGGTACAATTATAATTTTATTATATTTTTTTATTCATTTGTTCCTACTAGGTTTTTGTTATATTTTCTTTTGAAGGGGCTCTTTAATTATCATATTTATTTATGTTTTCATCTAACATTTTCTTCAATTCATTTGCTTTCACCCCTACTTATTCATTCCCTTTTCTTATAGATGTAGAATCAATTTTTTAAATCATTTTCTCTAATTTTTTTCTCATATTATAAGTTTATTTCCTTTGTTTTTTTCTAATCTGTTATTTCTTCTTATAACCTTTTTATTTGAAACTCCAACCCATTTTTGTTTCTCTATCTTAGAAATGGTGTAGAGCACTTGGTTGTTCCTTTTTGATACATCAATTTTGTCAAAATATTTCATTTCAAAAAAAATCCAGTTGGATAGTGCTCACCTCATAGTCAGAGAAATGCATCTAATATTGTGGTTTATTTTTAATTTTGGTCAAAATAAATATCTCCTTCATGGTTTTGTATAATGGTTATATGTGGGCAATACCTTAGTTGTTGTAAACTTTGAAGTTACAATTATTTCTTCTAGCACTTGCTTCTTGTATTATTTATATTGCTTCATGTGTTATTTATATGTTTATGTTTTCTTTTCAAACTCAACTTCATAATAAAAACCTAGGATTGATGACATAACCAAATTCTTAAAATGGTAAAAGAGTATTTACAATGTTACAGGCATCTCTAAATATTGGAGGATGAGGATTAGTCATTCATGTGTTAATCACACTAAAAACTAGAAGAGTGATTTGTGGAGATAATTCATTTGAGGTGGAAATGAAGCTAGTTGGACTTTGAGATTCCATTATCTTAATTTTTAAGAATGCATTAAACATTCAATTCCTATAGTTGCTTAATCTCTTCTAGCATTGGCCTCTTCTTAGGAGTTTGTTGTAGTATTAGTGGTTGTGATTGTATCTGAATGTGAGTGCAAGGATTTGAAATTATAGATTCAACTAGAAAAAAATTGAACTGTATCAATTATCCTTTTGTCATTTTCATCAACTCCAATGCCTCCAAAATCACCACATTTTTTGGGACTTCTTGTACAACGTAAGTACTTTGTCTTGTGGATCCCAAACCACCACCTTCGTAGCCCATTTTTTCACCATGGATACCCCTAAAGTATATATTTGTTTTATGCTCTAACTCAAATAATATTTGTATGATTAGTTTACCTTAGGATTAGAATATGAGGGTTGGTTTTAGCCATTATCGTCATTGGCATCATCATCGTCATCGTCGTCGTTGTCGTTGTCATCATCATCATCATCATCATCATCATCATCATATTCATCACTGGTTTCTTTGAAGAGAATGTGATGCTCTATACTCCATAATTTGCTAATTATTCATCCTCTAGTATGTCATCATATGGTGCAATAGTTTTTGGTTTGTGTAGATCCTTCCTCATACACCAAAGAATTTATTTTTGACCATGTCCAATATCTCTCTATGCAATGCAATATTAGATGGTCTATTATATTATTTATACTAGATAGTTCATTAGCCCTTTAAGAAATATCGTTGTACCTCCTAATTGACATCTCTTCCACTTGGTGCAATTTTATTACTTTTATTCATAATTTTTTAAAAGAACTACCTTAATGCTATTATATTAACATAATCCATGTTAATAGATTGTGTATGCATTTTTTCATCCTGATGAAGAATCGTAGAGTTTGATTCAAAACATTGATGATAAAATATATACACAATATAATCCAAAAGTAACAAGAAGTACCTTTCTCAACAATAGTTTCTTCTATTATTTATTTGACCTCATCACACAAATTCTTGGACTTCAATATTTCTAGAAAGGTTTTACACATGTTGAATTCTACTTCCAGTGTTCTTGTTGGCTAAAACCCATGCTTTAGGTCATAGTTACAGTGACATACAACATCAAATTTGAAAAAAAAAACTAAAAAATTCATTTGCCACATTTAATCATTTTGTCTTGAATGTCAACCCTCCACATACAAAAAGGTCACAAAGGACATATGTTCTTCTTTTGTTGACTAACAAGGTATATTTTATCAGTATTGTACATGTTCTAATGCAAAAATGATCTCTACCACATGTATTAGGAGTTTATAGGGTTGTAATCCTGATCCATAAAATCTTAGCAAACTATATTCTTCCATGAAGTACTTGGTAACCAATTGTACTTTTAATCTTAATTTAATGGAATTGTTATGGTAGTTTGAAATACAATCATTGGAGTATTTACAATTGCTTAATACAATAGAACCCAGAATTAGTCGACACAATCACTATATTTCCTTAGATTATCATGCATTAGTAACATAAGAGTCCACTCATATACTGAAACCAGTTTTTTTGCCTTATCATTTTTATGGACTTGTATCTGAAGCTTGCTGTCCAAAACTTTTGATAAAACTCTAGTAGAAATAAATAACACAAGTAGGTTGTGGACCTAGATGCCTTAGTGTTATAACTAAAAGTGAAACCTCCTTTAATCATTAAAAATTGTTTCTGCATAGATTCTACAATGTGCTCAATAAATCTATATTAATAGGTTGAATAACATAATGGATATTATATAGTATTATGAGGAGGCGTGTACCTACTTTTCTATTGCTATCCAATCCAAGGTAAAATGCTAGCATGAAAATAGTTTTCTTAGCACATCATTTAAAATTTTTATATTTTTATGAAGTTTAAGATTCTATGGGAATATGTACCATCCAATTTTATTTTATAGATAAAATAAATTTTATAATATTGAGACTACTACATAATCACTAGAAAGTGTGTTTAAGGTAATGTGGATGGCTCCAAAATTTCTAGTTGGAATCCCTAATAGGTTTCTAACTTATTCTATAGGAATGGGTAATATTACTTCCTATTTATTTTAATAGCTCATTTTATATTATCATCATATTTCTAGACACGGGCCATGATAAATTTTAGGCAAGGTAAAACCTCATGTAACATCATGTGTCCCGATCTAGGCATCCATTGTGCATTAATACTACTATTTAGTCTTGTTTCTCTCTCTCTCACACACACGCGCGCGCGCGCGTGTTTTTAAGTAATACAAACATAGACTATTGGTTCATTAATGTCATAGTATCCACCAATAAAACCTAAGGTCTTAAGCATCTCAATAGTCTAGTTTTTGATATGATATGCCTTTCTCAATAATTGGTTTGGTAGTGGTGGTGGAACTAGACATGATAGTTGTAAGGTATAAAATAGGGTTCATTAGAATGCATAAACAAACTAGGAAGCTTAGACTCGTCTCCATACTTACATTGGAAGGAAGATGGTCCACTAGGCTAAAGGATGCTCAAGCACAAGGCAGATGCAATGATCCTTTTCTATGGATTTGAAAAGCAACTAAGAAAAATAGGAATGAAAATCTTACAAGGATGAGAAGATAAATGAGGTTTTTAAGCATGAGATAGATATAAATCATAAATCTTAATTTGCAAACAGATTCAAAAAACCAGTCCAGTGACTGATCTGTAATCAGAATTACTATCCCAGATAGTAGGTATGGGGTGATTCAAAGGGTTTGGGGCAATTTGGAGGTCTAGGTTGAGCCTGAATCATCTTATACTACCCAAAATCAAATACAACTTAGTTAATTATAGCTCTTTGTCTGACTTTTATGCCACTGTCTTCACACCTGCACCACTTATCACCTGCACTTACATAGAAAAAATAATAATAAAACTATCGTGGAAAGGGGTTTTCCTTGGTCAAACCCCTATTTAGGAATTGACCTTCAAATCAAATTGAAAATGTTTGAAATGGAAAGGAAGCACGATGTTAGTAGCAGAGGCTTGATAAGAGGGATAAGAATGCCTTGTACCTTGATGATGCAAATTCTCTTGAAATGGAATCACAATTTTTTATGCAATAACATGACTCCACAAAGACATAAAAGGTCATCACTAAAGATATTATTGTATAATTATTGTTGAATTCTTTCCACAAATGAAGGATACAATGCCTTGGTTGCTTGATATGTTTGAATGCTCCTTGAATTGGTTCTTGTACTTGAATGCTTCATAAATTTATTGCATGAATTGATAAATTAATAGTGGATGTGGATGCTTGTGGATAGATGGATCTCAAAACAAGGGTGGTAAATTTGTATTTATACCTCACTTAGTCCATTTGGATCCTGAAACTCAAAGACAACCAACTAGGATTAAAAATCTAGCTAAAAATCCAAATGGAAACCACAATTCAAATTTGCATGCAAGCTACAAAGTATGGGGTGATTTTCTAGGTATGAGGCAAGTTAGACTTTCCCTAGACCCTTTGAATCACCCTATACTAACAATTTCATGTTCAAATTTAAGTTGGGAGTGCATCAAGATATTGAGATTCTGAAATGCGCATGAAGTCAAGGTTTAATAAGAAAAAAAATTTGCAATAGGCCACCCATGCTAATATGGTCTATGTATGAAAATGACAATTAAAAGGGGAAATAGTCAAAGGGGCACACCCATAAATAAGGGCCCTCATAAAGATTTGATGATATTTAATTAATAAAAGACTCATAATTTAAACTTATTGTTAATTACATGGATGAAATAATTAAAGAGAACTTGTATTTAAATATTTATTAATTAAATACATAAAAAAATTCTACGATGCATGGAAGAATAAGAACACACTAAAATGGGTGCCAAATATAAGCATGGAATTGTGCACCTTAATAATGTGCTTACAATTTATGACACTATAGTAGTAAACCATCAATCCTAAACCTTATGATTTTAAACTAAAGATATATAATAATATAAATATTAATAAAATTTATGATTTCTAACTTTCACAATTTTACTTATCCAATATTTGAAAAAATGAATAAAAAGACCAACTAGGTTGAATCTCACAATCTCTTTGGTGCACTACAGTCTTACTGACCCTAGTCCCTCTCTCTTCGAAATAATATCACTATATAATTCGTCAGTTGCTTGTAGTGTGCTATAATCTCATTGACCTTCCCCCCACCCCTCGTCACTCTCTCTCTCTCTCTCACACACACAAAAACACAAGTTTTTAGGTAAGCCGACCATAGATTATAAAATCATTAATATCATGATTCATTAGTAAAATCTAAGGTTTTATGCAGCTTGGAAATCTATTTTTTTTACTTGATATGTCTTTCCTAGTAATTGGTTGGATAGTGGTGGTAGAACTAGACATGCGTGTAAACAATCGATCCTAAACCTTAAAATTTTAAAATGAAGGTAGATAATAATAGAGATATGAATCAAATGTATGATTTTTTACTTTCATAGTTTTACTTATCCAGTATTTGATAATATGAAAAGAAAGACCAACTATGTTGAATTCCACAATCTTTATGGTGTACTACAATCTTACTGACCTTAGTCCCTCTCTCTTCAAAACAATATCACTATATAAATTATCTGTTGCATGTGTTTTATGACGTTGAATGTTAATAGGGTTAATTTGAAAAATAAATTTGATTAGTAAAACTTCTAATATATTTTACATTTATCGAATATCAAAGTGAATGAAACGTACATTACCTCCTAACTCCACAATTAATGCATGACAATATTGTGTTGTCACTTCAAATAAATTATCATCTATTGGTCTTTTTAAATCTAATGGATTTAGGGTGATTTTGAAGGTTTGAATTTGCAAATCTATCATTTCATTACATAATTCAAGTACAACCATCAATCCATGATTCATCAAATGTTGAAATATTTTGATATGTCATTTCTAACTTTCTAAGATTAATTATTATGTTGTATGAAGTGAAAATATTTATTATATTTACTTTAATTATTCAATATCATATTTCACACTTATATAGTATATTTGGTCGATATGCTTTATATTGTGGACTTCACTATCCACAATTCCCTGCTAAACCTATCTCACGTTTCAAAATCACCTTAGTTTCATGTTAAACCATTTTCAAATCAACTTTCCGGCTGAAAAATCTCCCAAAATATTTTTACCAATATAAAACAATTGTAATAGTTTTGCATTGTTATATATATATATATATATATATATATATATATATATATAGAGAGAGAGAGNATTTTATTATTTCTTCTTTTCGTAAGAATATCTTTCAATATTATCTTCTTTTATTAAGATATTCCATCTTTTTTAATTTTTCAAAAAAGAAAAAAATATTTTAAAAAGAAGATAAATAAAAAATTTACCCATAAAAAAACTCTTTTCTGGAAATAAGATTGTAATGATTTTGCATTGCTTAAAAAATTAAAACACGCACATGCACACATATAATTCTTAAGAAAACAAATGTGAATCTTTATTTTATTATTATCTTCCTTTTATAAGAATATCTTTGAATATTGTATTCTTTTCTTAATATTTCAAAAATAAATTTAAAAAGAATATAAATACTAATAAAAGATATTAGAATTAATTATCTATGTTATTGAATAAGAAATGAAAAAAATGAAAACAAATGTTTATCATCTTTTTTTTGCTTTTAAAACAATAATTTAAGATTTGCCTAAATATACACTAATCATTTTTTTTTTGCTTTTAAAATAACAATCTAAGATTCACATACACTCCACCAACAAGGACGTTGTACTTTTAGATCTTCAATCCTATTGATTATGTATTTTACACATTTTGTTTTATTATTTTTTAAACACAACTCTTTCCATTTTCGTAAATATGAGTTTCTATTGAAATGCAGTAGGGATAAACAAGAGTCTAAGTATTCAATATCACTTTTAGAAGTGGATCAAACACGCGTTAGCAAACAATAGATTTGATCAGGTATCTGTAGCCATTTCTTTTTTATTTTAGTACATTACACATTGTGCTACTATTTTGGTAAACTTTTTTTTATTAAACGTGTATTTCTTTATCGATGGTTCTCCACAATTTTGAAGACCGTTCATTCTGATTTGTCAAAATATTAGATGAATAGCAAAGAAGATTGCAGTAGACAACTTGCATTCTTTATCAGACCAAAAATAGAGACAGGTATTCAACTAGGCTTACTCTCTCAACAATATGCAAAATTTAAGAAATGAAATTAACCCTTGCATGTGAGGATCGATTAGAGGAAACACATGATCTTAAAAATGTTTCACTCTCGATCCACAAACCATGGTTGCAACTTAATTGCATACCTATTTATTTTCAAGTTTATACATATTGTATTTGCTTGAATGTTTCTAATTTGAGTTGAGGTTTTATAAAATCCTTTCTAATAAAGTATAAATGTTCTACCACTAAATCATTGTATTTCATGGAATACCAACCAACTATATCATATTATTCATGCACTCATCAATCTTTCCCTATCTTGACAAATACTTATGCGTTGAGTCTTCATGCTCAAGTCTCTCACATTGGTTGAGGACATTTTGTTTGGTTTTATTTCATTAAATATATTTTGTGCATGTCCTCTAAGTATTTTTATGAAAAGATAAATATTAATAAAAGATATTAGAATTAATTTAATTATGAATTACTCTATTTTTTTTATTGATAAAAGGCCTAGGCCCTATATATTTTATTATTATTAAAAGAAATCAAAATTATATATTCTCTGTTCAAACAAGCACTGGTAGGAAAGAATGGAGAAGAAAACCTCCAGTCTTTCCCAGGACCTAGGGTCCTATACAAATTACAAAATTAAAAGGGGCGTACCCCAATTTCCATGTCCTATAATAATACATTTGCCTTAGTTTATTAATTATTGGAAATTGCAATTGAAATAATTGTTATATTGTCATTGATGTCAAACCTTAACTGGTGAGACAATTGTTATCTTGTAAAGTGCCATATCAATTGATTGATGAAGAATATTTGAAAAGGAGAGATAACAAGAAGATGTGGTGAAATGGTTGAGTTATGTGAAACTACAATGGGTACTTGATGAGATCGCACCTTGACAAGGTAATATATTGTTTATCTTAAGTCTAAGTGAAGTTTGGATGACTACAAGATTAGTCTTGACCGA